>JASUUF010000369.1:2400000-3000000 GCA_030449835.1 Clausena lansium
GTTTCTCATTTTCTCTATACCCAAACCGTATCCACAAATCAAAACCCTCACACCTTCACAAGGGAAATCACCAACTCTAGCCCCTAAAATCACCTTCATCACCAACCCTAGCCTCCAAAATCACCTTCTTTAGGCTAAAAAATTCGATCCGCAAGCCCAACCACTCATTTGCTCCGCTCCTTCGTACTTCGTACCGAGCAAACAATGTAAGCAAAGCTTCCTCTAAGCAATCTATTCCAAGTTCCACCACCAACCACATACGCATCAAAAGAGAAGAAGAAAAGTGATGGTCTCTTAAGAGGCCAGAAGACAGAGAAGTGATAGAGAACACCACCACCCCGCGCCTCCGTCTCCGCCATCATGTCTACAATTGTGCTCTCCGTTCACCACTGCTTCAGTACTTCATCATCCTCCCGTTTCTTTGGTTTTTTTTTTTTTAAAGTTTTGTATTGACTTGCACTTGTTGAACTCTAGTGTTGTAAAAATTTATTTTGGTATTTGATTTTTTTTTTTGGTTGTGATTTTGACTTGCTGTAACAAAAATTGGATAATGAAATTTGAAAGAGATAATATTTACTATATTCAATTATTTTGTTTAATTTTTAATAAGGTCCAAAACCGAAAACTGAAACGGAACCGATCCGTTAGTTTTGGTTCGGTATCGATTCGGTATTATTTTTTATTCGTTTTTCACATAATGGGAAATTTATTTCGGTCCGAACCGATCCAATGCCTAGGAAGCTGAATTTATTAATAAACAAAAAATTTCAAATTTAAAAAATAATTAATTTATTAATAGCTATGAATGTTTATTAAACGATTCTAACCCAACTCACCTCAACTCAAACTCTTCGATAATGGATTAATATGATACATATTTAATTGATTCAAGTTGATTATATGCAATGAAGCAAATGAAAGATGAGAAAAAGGTGATAAGACTCTTCAACTGGTGTGTACAAAACATGAAGGGGGTTATGATCCAATAATTACTTTCTTTAAAAACAGATTCCTAAATTTGATGCAATTGCGAATAGCTAGTGACATCAAATTACATCATCTGGAAGTTCAAGGCAACTTAAAATTTATCGGCAATAAATTCTATACTTGTGTCAGCTAATTTAGTTTACTCTATTATCTCATTTTGTAGCTAATTTAGTTTTACTCCATTATCTCATTATGTTGACAGTGTAATTTATATAATCATGTAAATTGTATCAACTCAAGGTTGTTCCTAATAACTAAAATTTGGACAACAAAACTACGTTTAATTTTTTTTTTGTTACAATTTTTGGGTCTTAATATAAAAAATTCTTGTTACTACCTAAAAATCGTTATTAGGCCCAATGACCTAATTCAACCCAAAAGACTCAGGCACGAAATGTGTTACATGATTCCCAAAGTTCGTGCAGGGCATTGCTTAATGAAAACATGCGAAGCAAACGTAGAGTTTAACCAAGTTAGCTGTTCAGGACATTCAATGGTAGTATCTATTCTAACAGCCTAAATACAGTAAAATGGTAGCAATAAAATATTACCAACCGATTTTGACAAAACCAATTATTTTATTAAAATAAATCAATTTTAAAAAATAAATTATTATTTTAAAGTCCACCAATTTTGATAAAACAAAATAAAATATTTTTAAATCAAAATAAATTATTATTCTAAAGCCACCCAAAATTGACATTTTAGGCTTGAAATGCCCTATAAATAGGAGAGTTAAGAGCATGTAGAGGCATCACTTGGAGAAAGAAGAAATCAAGAATTAAGAGAGTTTTGAAATTCATAGTAATTTGAGAGTTTGGGTAAATTGGAGTTTTAGGTTGTGAGATAAAATAATACAATATTTGTAACTCCACATAATTAGTAAAATATTTCCTCTTATTTTCTCCCGTTGACGTAGGCTAAAAGCTGAACCATGTAAATTCTCGTGTTTTCTTTCTAATAGTTATTTATCAATTTCATTTTATTGGTGCATCCACTTCACTCATCAATTTGCTAACGATGATATTAGAGCCATTGATAGATATTACTTAAGAGTAAAGAAACTGTTCACACATACAGTACTGTTCACATATATAGCACTGCTTATGCATATGATACTATTCACATATACGATACTATTCAAGCCAGAGTCGAAGTTGCAACAAGTGTTTATTCAAGCCATATCAATGACTGAATATGCTTTTGGACATTACTCTTCAAATCATAAAACAGAATCAAAAGGATTGTAGATCATTTAGTTCGAATTTCCATCCAAGCCTAATTCTATTTAAGTCAAGAAGAAGCCCATTCTTGTGACACTTGGCTTAGTGAAATTCCCACTTCAACCATTTGGAGACTCCATTGGGGAATTGGTTAGGATTTTGACGATTGCTTCTAGTAGTGGAGAAAGTCATAAATTCTGTAGCAGGGGCATTGGCGAGCATGAAAATTTTAAAGAACTTATAGACCAGATGAAGAATCACATTCGAGAAACAGTAGTAGAAATGTTTGCTCAACAACAAATAGCCATGCAACAAAGGCAACCACAAGTTACTATTTGACAAAGGCAACCATAAATTACTGTTTGTTGTTGAACAAACATTTCTGCTACCGTTTCTCGAATGCGATTCTTCATTTGGTCTATAAGTTCTTTGAAAGTAGCGGCAAAATTATCTTTTTGTTGAAAGTAGATCCAAATAATGTGAAGGCGAAATCATCTTTTTGACCAAAATGCTAACGCACACAATATTAATTTTTATTTATGGGATGAAACTATTAATTATTACGAGTAATGCTGTATATCCTAAATTTATTACTTCAAATAATCATTTTAAATGATTTAGTATTCACTAATTTGTTACAATTAATTCAGCTGAATTGGTTGAATTGGTTAAATTATACTATATATATCCTAAAATTTTTGTCCTAAATAACTATCTCAAATGATTTAGCATTTATTAATTAGTTGATATGTTCTTTCTAAAATTTAAGTGAATTAATTGTAACTAATTAATGAATACCAAATCATTTGCGATGATTATTTGGGATAATAAATTTGAGATAGCTTGCATTATTCTAATTATTATCATTATTTTTTTTGGTGGGTGGGGTCCAGGTACTTGACCAAAATGCTAATACAGCCAATTATCATTATTAAAGATCGGGTCTTGCTACGTTACCGTTGCTGTAACGTACAGCCCACTAATACAAATGGAAGGGCTCATCTAGGCCCACTTTCCATCATCTTTCGTGAGGGGCTATACTTTAGCAGCACCCATTAAGATGTGAGGTGCTTATTCGGTGACAGTATTGAAATAATTTTATTAGTAGAATTTTTATTAACAAAGTTTTTATCTAAATAATTTTAGTTATTTCATTGTTTGTGAGAATTTTTTTTAAAAATTAGAAAATTATTTTAATTGATAATTTTTAAAATTATTTAATAAAAAGAATGAAATAAGATTATTAAATAACTAAAATATATTTTAAATATTTTAAAAATATTTAATCTCTATTCTCAAAAATCTACAATTTAAGTTTTTACTAATAGTGATAAAAATAACTTGTTATTTGATTTTTAAAAACCTTACTAAAAAATAAAGAAACAATAATAAAAAATTTAAAATTAAACAAATATTTATTATCATTAAATTAAGCTAATGAGAAACAAACATACATTTTTTGTTATTTTGGAGAAACAAACAAACATTTAATAGTTTTTAAATATCATATAGAGTGGAAGAGGAAGACAAAGTGATAGTGAGACGGATAATGAAAGCAGGATGGGAAAGAGTTTGGGTGGTTACTTGGCCAAATCATCTTTATTTAAATCATGTGGTGAGAATTGTGAAATATAAAATAAAAGTCAATTTTTCCTCACTCCAAAGTAAACGTCATACCATTGCCAAATAATATTTATTTATTTATTTGAGGTTGAGAAATTCTTTAGGAGATGTGGGCTGGAAATTGGACTAACATTTCTTTATCACATGGACTAAACACTTTTTTTTTTTTTTGTGATAGAAAAGCTTAACTTTCATTCATTCACCTTTGAGAATAAGAATAACAGATGAGTTGGACAATTATCAGTCCACACTGTAGTTTCTACATTGCTTAAAGCCATTTTGGCACTTGAATAGGTAGTACCATTACACAACTTGGAAATGTGCTTAATTCTACAGCTGTTCTGTCTTTTAAGTCCCTTCTGAATGTTTGATATAATCCATGAAATTTCAGTTTTGCTGTATTTTTTCCCTAACACCAGGTTCACCACTTCTTGGCAATCAGACTCAATTATCAGTGGCATATATCCTACATTTTCTGCAATTTCCATTCCTAGTTGCATTGCTTTTGCTTCTGCAGCAGTCACATCTCCATTAAACCTCTCTTGCTTTTGAGCTGCTGCTACAAAATTTCCTTCACAATCTCTAATCACTGATCCTAAGCCTGCCACTTGATTCTGCTTTTTTGTTGCTGCATCTACATTTAGTTTACAACATCCTACAGGAGGAGGTTTCCAACTTTGTTCTGCTGTATTTGGCTGCCTTTGAATGAAAGGCAGTGGTGGAGGCTTAATTTTCTTGTATGATTCTGCAAGTGCTTCTACTTTTGCCAATGATACTTGGGAATCTTCATTCTTTCCTTCAAAGATAAAGAGATTCCTTGAATGCCAATTCGTCCAACAAATTGCCACAAACATTTCCATTTCAGCTCTGCCTTTTTTTGCTGCCAAAGACTTGGACTATACTCAAAAGGTCTTGGTTTACAAAAAGACTCTTTTCCTCTGTAAAAATGGTGGTCCTCCGTATCTTCTGTGATGCTTTAGAGTTCAAAAGAGCATGAGACACATTTTCCCCTTGTTCACCACATCTTTGACACCAGGGCTGTTACAAGACCTTTTTCCTCTAAAGATTTTCTGCTGTTGGGAGCAAGTTTTGTGCTGCCTGCCACATGAAGATCTTTACTTTCTCTAGTAGATCAACCTTCCAAATCTCATGCCATTCTAAGGGACTTTTCCTTGAAGTGCTTGGCCAATTTGAAAATTTTAAAGTCTAAGCAATCTGGTAGCCACTCTTTACAAAATAATTACCATGTTTATCATATGCCCATATCAGTTTGTCTGGCGTTGGACTTTTTGGTAACGTTATCTTCAAAATATGTTCTGCATCATCCCATGTCAAGTGCTCCTTAATCAAGCTTTCATTCCATTTATGATCCCCATCTATTAGAGAAGAAATTGTGGCATCTAGAGGCAGGGTTGGTGTGGACAGGATTTTGAATGTTGAGGGCCTGGGAATCCAGCTGTTGTTATAAATCTTTACTTGTTCTCCACATCCTATCTTTCATCTCAACCCATGATGCAGCACTTGACTACCTCAGAGAATACTCCTCCAGATAAAAGATGGCTTGTATCCAAGCTTTGCATTCCAAAAATCTGTTTTGTTGAAATATTGTGTCTGCAGGACTTTTGCCATTAGAGACTCAGGGAACTGAATTATTCTCCAGCCTTGTTTAGCTACTAGAGCTTGGTTGAAGCTGGTCAAATCTCTGAATCCCATTCCTCATTTTTCTTTTGATTTGCACATTCTCTCCCACCTAGCCCAGTGTATACTTTTTCGTTCTAGACCCATTTTTTCAAACTAGTTTGAAGCTTGTACATATGCGTTCTTGTACTTAGGATTCCCTGTTGGACTTTGTGGTTCATCTCTTTTAGGTTCTTCAGCTGTGTTCCTTCTTCCCCTATCTCTTCTCTGTTTTAATCTTTCAGCTGTGGTTTAAGCTTTAGTCCACGGATCATACGGCAGATCTTCCTTGTCTTGGTTTTTGTATGCTGCACACTCTTTGTATTGGTGCCTAAGGCAGCCACAACAGTAACAAAACTCCGACATCTTTTCATATTGGATTGTGATTGGAATTTGGTCATCATCGGCTCTAGCATTACTATTTATATCTTCCTGCATCACTTCTTGCCCCTTCAATTGTGTATCATCTTGCTCCCCCATTGTCTCCACCATTATTATCTTCGTTAGTGGCTTAGTTATGTCGATAAACACCCTAAGCCTGAGGATTTACCCCATTACGTCTCCATTAACATCTGTTTCCACCTCTTCTACCTTTCCAATTGCTCCACCAATCACTGTTAATATCTCCTTATCCATACACATAATTGGTACATTTTGAAGTTGTACCCAGAAAGACGTATGTGTAAAAGATTGTTTAGAGATGTCTCCCATCCCACTCGGCTCTGTGAACACTATGAGTGCATTATTAAAATGCCATGGGCCATTTATCAAAACTCGCCTTTTGTCTATTTCTGCACCAAACTTGAACATGAAGACATTTTCTCCCAAATTTTCTATTTTAACTTCTCTGATGTTTTGCCAAGCTTGTTGCAAAGTAATTTTCAGACCTTCCATATTGACATTTCTGCTTGTCAAGACTTTTCCAACCAAACATCCAGCTGCAATTTTTTCCCCCTTGGCTTTCATTTTGCTTCTTAAAGATACTCTACCCTTCTTTTCTCCGGATAGTGTGATGGCTTTGCACCGCCGAATTAGCTCGTCGGTGTCCATAGCCACTTTTAAGGGTGTTATCTTCAATTAATGTTGAATTTATTTTGCTGGCTACTATTTTGACTGTAAGCTTTGATTACCGACAACATAACACAGGATAAAAGAAGAAGCTTGAAAATCTATTAAGAAAGAGAAAATGTTATTGAACCCAACTCGTGGGTAGAAAAAAGAGTCATGAAGACTCTAAACAGCTTCCATTCTTGGTTTTCAGAGAAAGCCATCGAAGGAAGATAGCTCCACTAATCACACGTTCTTAGTTTGAAAGTTCTTTGCAATTTCATGTACTTTCCCTTTCATTGACTAAATACTTAATTGATTCTCTTCACAGCTAATTATTTCTATACCATAGTTAATAATAATTATTTTAAAAACTACAGCATTACCAAACTGGCCCTAAATGTTTCTTTATCACACGGGCAATTCAGGATCACGACACTCATTTTATTTAAAATCTTTTTTGTTTGTTTTGTCCCTCGGGGATTTGGGAGTGGACAAAACAAATGAAAAATTATGTTCTGGGTCAAGACAAATAGATTTTTCTATGCCTATGCATTTGGGCATGAAATAGTTATTTTTTTAAAAAAAAAGTTCAAGTAAGTGAATGTTCGGTAAAAAATATTTATTTAATCACATAATTTTTTTAAATTTATAATATTGTTTATTTATAATTTGAGTAAAATTTTTAGGAAATTAAATAAGTTATTTTATCTATATTAGTAAAAATTAAAATTTTAAACTTTTTAGATTAGGAGTTGGAAATTTTTTAAAATATTAAATTACCTAAATATATTTTAATTACTCCACAATTTTATTTTACTCATTTCATAATATAACTTACTAAAGTAATTTTATAATTTTTAACAAAAATTTTCATTGACAATCAAACAATTAAATTTTTTTAATAAAATCTCTACTTTAAAAACTATACTAAATAGATACTAAGAAAGCTTGGGGTTGGTGCTCTCAATAATAGTGAGGACACCGGTAAACTATAGAATAGAAGTAGATTTTTCGCTAGTATTATTAGTCTTGTTTGTTATTAAGAATGGACAGTTATACCTTTTAGCTTTTGGTAATCACTAGTTTCTGTGACTTAAAAACTAAATTAATTTGATCCACTGCTTTTACTTTAAAAAACTCATAATATCTTTATTTTTAAAAAATAATTATTCACAAGTCATATTTATACACACTATTAACTTTTATTTATAGTTATAACATTCTTTTTTCACAATAATTAGATTAGCTCAATATCAAACAGAGCCTTAATGATTGAGGATTGGGTATAATTAGGAGTAAATTTCTGAACTAGTCTTGGTAGATTTATAAAATATATGCATCTAAAGTCCCAATAAACATAAAATAATAATACTTCTATTTGCATAAATTTTTTGATATTTTCACCAAATTTTCTCCACTAATTAGAATAAAAATAAATAAATAAACAATTTCCTAATTTAAGAGACAAAACTGATGTTAGCATGTAACGCGCACTTGTCGCGTGCTATGTGTTCGATCAATCAAGATGGCCGGCCCCATGAATTAACTTGCATCTTTTACAGTTTTAATTCCCTCCATCACGGTATTTTACAGTTTCTATAATTTTCAAGCCGTTTTTGATGGATTCATCAAAGAAATGGGCGGCCATTATATCTTCAATTTCTTCTTCTCTATATTTTTCTCTCATTGTCTTCCAAATCTCTCTTTTTAGGCAATTCTTTCCGTTTCTTCCATAATTATTTTATATAACAATGGTGATTATTTATCATTAGGTACCTCACTTTTATGATTCAATTATCTCATGACATTTATTTTACTGTCAAAGGCAGCATTATTTAATTCTCGTAAAAAAGCTTTTGACATTTTTTTTTTTACGTTCCTCTGGTACGTGAGCGGAATTCGAATCGTAGATCTCTTTTAGTGGTTGGCCTGAGAGATTTTGTTGGCTAAATGTTATATAGTATAAGAAATGCTTTTGATCTATTTCATACTTGTATAAAACAGGTTGCATTGTTTGTTTTTGCAGGATACCATGTAGAAGTGGTCGGAGAAACTATCAGTAGAGTATAAAGAACAACTTTTATTATCTCCTCAACTTCAAGTTATAGGCGAGAGAGATAACATTTGTGGTTATTATCATCTGACTACCCAAATAATTAGCGGCAAAATTGTCTTTTTGTTGAAAATCATTCATATTATTGATCCAAATAATGTAAAATCGAAATCATCATTTTAACCAAAATGCCGACACACAAACACAATTTTGATTTTTATTTACGGGATGAAACTATTAAGATGAATTATTATCATTATTTTGGGGGTCCAGTTTTTTTTTTTGACTAAAATGCTAAGCTGCTACCCTACACATGCTGTAAAGCACAGTCTCTCACAAAATAGACAGGTGGACTCCACTTGGGTGCAAGACCCCAACTATCATCGTTAAGATGTGATGTGACTTATTCGTAATTGGAGACTGTGCAATGTGTTACCAGGATTTTTATTAGTATAATTTTTATCAACATAATTTTAGTTATGCAGGTGTTAATGAAAATTTTTATTAAGAATTATAAAATTATTTTAATAGATAAAATTTTTAAATAAAAATAGTCAAAGAAAATTATTAAATAAGTAGAAGATATTTTAAATATTTTAAAATTTAAAAAAACTTAATATCTACTTTTTAAAGTTTAAAATTTAAGTTTTTATTAGTAGAAACAAAAAAATTAATTTAATTTTTAAAAATTCTATTTAAAAATAGTGAAAAAATTAAAAAAATAAAATCAAAAAAATATTTATAATCATTAAATTAAGCTAATGACAAACAAACAACCATTTTTTTGGTTTTTTGGAGAAACAAACAAACATTTAATAGTTCTTAAATATCAAACAAAGAGGAAGAGGAAAACAAAATGACAGAGAGATGAGAATGAAAGCAAAATGTCCACTTTTAACATCCTTCTTAAAAGTGAATTCCATAGGGAGGGTAGGTTTTTAAATCGTGTGGAGAAGATTATGAACTCTATGTGCTTTTTTTAAATCATGTGGTGAGAATTGTGAAATACGGAATAAAAGTAGATTTTTTTCTTACTCTAAAGTAAACGTAAAACTAGATAATACTTATTTATTTATTTATTTGAGGTTGAGAAATTCTTTATGAGATATCCGTTGGAAATTTTATCACTACATCGGGACACTCATTTTATTTAAAATTGAGATATTCAGCGAGCATGGCAGCATATTTATTAAAATCTTTTGGTTTCATTCTTGATATTGACATACTTTGATAAATATTATATGCCAGCCTTTTTTATTTATCACGCCAATTTTTTCGGTTGTTAGACGTAAACAAATTTAATTTTCAGTTGGCATGCATGCATCATGCATCATGCGTGTCCCTTTTTTGTAAATTTCCAGAACATTTGGTTTTGATCAGTTCCTCCAGAAATGAATTTAAGAAATCTTGAGCTCGTCCTCACTATCTAATAGGCTAACGATAATGATAGAGATAATAAATATATATATTATACAATTTCTTTTTGTAACACATTAATTAACTTTGAGCAAGTCTTTATGTCATTGCTTCGTTATTGATATGTTAAGCCTATTGGAAAAATATGCTCTTTAAAGCATATTTGTTTATTTATTGTTATAAATATTTTTCTGATTAATAAAATGAATGAGGTATTTTATTCAAGTATCTCTATTGCATTAATATTTTGAGTAAAGTCCATTTAATCATATTATATGTATTTATGTGATCACCATGTGAATTCACAGAAGACATAAATACAAGTTATCTTATAATTAAATAAATTAAGTTCGCAGTAGATAAATAAAGTTGGGCGCTTTATTTAGGTATAGACTGTAATAAGTTCATTGAGTGATTTGTCTTAATCATATATGAATTTATTGATGTAGTGTGACTGCATTGAACTGGATCACATATGAGATTTAATTAACTTTGTAATAATCATGTCGACTTATTAAATCTCATAGGCATTGATTTAATGTGATCTTAATCTTGAGTCAATTATAATTTCTTGATTGTAATTGTTATTTCATTTGAGTTACCAATGGGCACGACGACATACACTTGTAATCAAGATTACCGGTATCTTGGTGGGAGCAATTACAAGTATTGAATTTATAGATTGACAATATAGAATTTGTACGACACATCTCTTGATGGGTTTTGATCTTGATCATAGAATTCTCTCAGTAGAGTGTATCAACATATATATATATATAAGTATGTTGAAAATGATCATTAGAGAAAACCAGTAAGTATCAAGGAACAAGATGTAATTAAATTGATTGGACAGTTGAGATATCAATTTAATTAACGATGTGGTACAAAGGATTGTGCAGTAAAAAAAATCAATGTGGCTTGGGCGAATTATTATTCGAGCATACAATTATGGAGGTCAGTTCCAATCTTATAGTGGAGTAGAATTGGAATTAAATAATTATATTTGTTTAATCACAAGCTTAATTATTGTAGCCACTATTGTATGTTCCCAAATGATCCCCGGGTTAGCTCATTTAATTGACAACGCCATTACTGGACCCAAAAGCGAGAAAACTTGCATATAAGGTAAAAATTTTAATTATAATATTTGTTAAGGCCTAATGTGTTATATACAAGTGTAAATGGGGTCTTGTGATATTTTACAAGGTAGTCCCCTAGTTGGTTACACATTCTCTCTACTTTTACGTTATGGAGAGATAAATGTTTAATTTAAAATATTTTAATATTTTAAATTAATGAGATATAATACATGCTAGGGTTTTTTCATAAGCTATTATAAATAAGGATTTTTTCTCAAAACAAAAGAGAGAGATCTTTTTTTTTTAAAAAAAAAGGTAACACGCCAGTTGCAATTGGGAGTAGTGAAACAGACTCCCACACGTCCAGTGTTGATCAACTTTGAGTCATAGCCTGGAAGATCGTTTGGTGGTGGATCTGCAGCTTTCGAATATTCATCTTATCATATAAACAAGGTATGAGTTTCTAGATTACTTAATTCTTATATATTATATGAGATCATTATTAAAAATGAGATTTTAATCCTACAATTGGTATCAGAGCCATCTCATAATAATATATAAGGATTTCGTAAGAAATCAATCTTGTTGATTATGTATTACAGTGGCACAATTTATTTAGATAAATATTATTTGTTAATATATGAATAAAGCATGCTTGGTTTGTCTCAATTCATGATTAGAAATTTGTCTGTATTATTGTATTGAATTTGTAACAAGAGGGGTGGTTTATCATCACCATGTTTCCCTCTTGGTTTTAATTTTCTATTTTAGAATTTTTGTAAGCCACTGGCATTAGGAATCTGTAACAAAAAAAAAAAAAGGGTTGTATTCATCGGATAGAAGCAGGAGCAAGAATCTAGCACGTCGCAGATATACGCAAGACGTCGCACAAGCAAGTAACGCGCTAACGCGTGCGGCAAAGATGCGACGCACGCACGCTGCGCGCGCAGCAGCCAGCGTGCGCAAGTTGCTGTGGTCGTGGCTGGCGTCGGGTGAAGAAGTCTTTCCGGCGGGACAGCCCGAGGATGCATCGGAGAAGACGATGAACAGTTGCTGGCTTTTGGTGATGGCGGTTGGGAGGAAAAAATACAGATTTAGGGTTTTTTTGTGGTTATTATCACTTTAGTCCCTATAGTTCTGTAACTTTCTCGTTTGGGCATAATTGTTTTACCATTTTGCATTTAAGTCCAAGATTTGTTTTGGGCTTCGTAAATCCTAGTTTTAGGTCCAATAAAATTTGGGCTTAATGGATTAAAATGCATGGATATAGTTTAACACATTAAGTTTATTTTTGGTCCAAAAATTTTACTTAAAATTTTGTTTTCTTTAAAAAATTAGAATTGGACCAATAATAAATTTAAAGCCCATATTAGCCAAGTCCATTAACAAAGATAAGCCAATGGAAGATGGACATTGACAAAAAGCCCAATGAAGATTAGGCTTAGGAATAATGTATTTTTCATTTTAGGAAAATCATGAATTGAGATTATTTGATTATTTTTCTATATGTTATGTTTTGGATGTTAACATGCCATGAAAACATGTCATATAGAATAGGAAGTGCCACTCTATGCATAATGATATATGTCATTCATTTAACATGAATTTATGTATATTGTTTGAAATATTTAAATGCTTGATAATATGAGATATCACTTAGATAATATTATAGAAAGCATGCTATTAACAATATATGTATGTTTTTAAAACGAAAAACCAATTTTAAAATATTGAGTGGGAGAGGGAAAATTCAAGATAATTTTTCCCACGGGCTCCATTGTTAGTTCAATAATAAAATTATATATGTACCTCGACTTCATGATACGGTGTTGCTCCCTACGGAGGGTATATATATTAGATATTTTATTTGATGAACTTCTTTAAAGATAAGATCGAAATATTTTTCAATCTGTTGATCACCCTAACGGTGGCTGCATGATATAGAGAATACGTAGATTGAAACAATGGTTACACACTCAACTAAAATTATCTTCCCATCGAAGCTCTGTTAACAAATTTAGGCCTAAAAAGATAACGATAGTTATTTATCATGTTTTGACATGAAAGTAAATAATCTAATGGATAATTGGATCTGGTAAGTGTAGACATGACTTCCCCAACGGATAGCTTGTCAAAGCGGTACTAGATTATCGTTACAATAAAATAAAATGCATTTATGGTTTTTTGCATTTTTATTATTTATTGTGAATGTTATATCAAAATATTTATGCATGGATGTTTTATTTTTCAGAAATGTCTTCCTTAAGCCCACTTACTATTATCCTGAATCAAAACAAACTCACTGGCGAGAACTATATAGATTGGAAAAGAAATCTATATATTGTCCTGACTGCTGAAAATTATAAATATGTCTTAACCCAGGCATGCCCCCCAGAACCACTAGACAATGCTCATAGAAATGAGAGGAGGCTTTATGAGAAATGGCAAAAGGCTAATGAAATGGCTAAATGCTACATTTTAGCCTCAATTTCTAATATTCTGCAGACCAAACATCAGAATTTGGAGATAGCCACTGAAATAATGGATAGTCTCCAAGAGATGTTTGGGCAGAGCACTTGCTCTGCGAGGCAAGCAGCATTAAAGGGTATTATGAATAGCAAAATGGGGAAGGGCACAAGAGTTCGTGATCATGTCCTCAAAATGATGGACTATTTGAATGAGGCTGAGATTCAGGGCACACAAATCGATGATAACTCAAAAATTGATATGGTGCTAGAATCTCTGCCAGATACATTCAAAGAGTTTAAGGTCAATTATAACATGAACAAAAGAAACATGACCTTAATAGAATTGATGAATGAACTCCATTCTGCTGAAGAGATCTATCGTCTTTGAGAAATCTTTGGGAAGCATAAATATTCTTTGAAAAAAATTCTTCATCTGGGCCTAAGCCAAAAGGCAAAGGTAAGAAGAAGAAACCTGGGAAAATGAAATTGTCTACAAAACAAGATGGCAAGCCTAAAGGCAAGTGCTTCAAGTGTGGACAGAAGGGTCATTGGAAAAAGGATTGCCCTAAGATTGCCAAATCAGGTATAGGAAATCTTTTTGTTATTGAGACTTGTTTAGTTCAGAATCCAGTTGACACATGGGTGTTGGATTCAGGAGCAACTAATCATATTTGTAATTCACTTTTTTGGTTTCAGGAAACCAGGAAACTAAGTGAAGGGAACGTTAAGTGCTGCTTTGGGACAGAGACGATTCGTGTCAATGATGAAGACTGGATCTGTTTTATTATCTTTTAAAAATGAGACTTTGGCTTTGAATAATTGTCTTTATGTTCCAGACATTAGGAGGAATTTAATTTCAGTAGCTTGTTTGTCAAAACAAGGGTACACTGTAAATTTTGGATCCTCTGTTTTAATTTTTTATAATAATAGACTTATTTGTTCTGGTACATTGGAAGACAATTTATATCATTTAAGGCCTATGATCCTTTCTATGCATGACACAGTGATTAATAATGATGAGCATACACATTTATCTAAGAAAAGAAAGTTTTCGTCCAACCAGTGCTACCTCTGGCATTTACGCTTGGGTCATATAAACTAAAATAGGATACAGAGAATGATCAAAGATGGGCTCTTGGGTCCATTAGAAAATGAATCATTGCCACTCTATGAATCTTATTTAGAAGGAAAAATGACAAAAAGGCCATTCTCAGCTAAAGGAGTGCGTGCTACAGTACCACTTGAATTGGTACATACAGATGTATGTGGACCAATTAATGTACAAGCTCGAAGGGGCTATGAGTACTTCATCACTTTCACTGATGATTACTCTAGATATGGTTATGTTTATCTGATGCGTCACAAGTCTGAAGCTCTTGAGAAATTTAAAGAGTATAAGGCTGAGACAGAAAAGCAATTAGATAAGAACATAAAGAAACTTCGATCTGATCGAGGTGGTGAATATCACTCTGGAGATTTCAAAGAGTATCTGGTTGAAAATGGGATTATATCTCAGTTGACTGCCCCAGCAACACCACAACAAAATGGGGTAGCTGAAAGGAGAAATAGAACTCTTTTGGATATGGTGAGATCTATGCTCAGTTATTCATCATTACCTATCTCTTTTTGGGGACTAGCACTAGAGACTGCAATTTACCTTTTAAATTTAGTTCCATCTAAGTCAGTGCCTAAAACCCCAATAGAATTATGGTCAGGTCGCAAACCAAGTTTACGACATGTTCGTATTTGGGGATCACCAAAGACATGTGCTTCGAAACCAAAAAGCGAGACAAAATGGATTCACGTTCTGAGGTTTGCATGTTTGTGGGGTATCCCAAAGGAACAAGGGGAGGTTTATTTTATAGTCCTCAAGATAGGAAAGTAATTGTGAGCACACACTTTACTTCCCTCGAGGAAGACTATATAAATAACTTCAAACCTAAGAGTAAGGTAGTACTTGAAGAACTGTCAGGTGATCAGACTGATACTCAGCTTTCAACACCTGTTTTAGAACAAGGTGAAGAGCAACAATCTGATCAGCGAAGGATTAGCCCTGAACAACCATCACTTTTAGAACCTCGTCGTAGTGGGAGGGTAACTAGGTTACCAACAAGATACATGTTATTCGGAGAAACCTATACGGCTATCTCAGATGAACATGTACAAGATCCCATTAGTTACAATGAAGCTCTAATAGATAGAGATGTTGAATTTTGGAAAAAGGCTATGAATCAAGAAATGGAATCTATGTATTCAAATAAAGTCTGGGAACTTGTAGAGGCACCAAATGGGGTAAAACCTATTGGGTGCAAGTGGATCTACATGAGGAAAAGAGGAGTAGACGGAAGAGTGGAAACATTTAAAGCAAGATTAGTAGCCAAAGGATTCACTCAGAAAGAGGGAATCGACTATGAGGAAACCTTTTCCCCGGTTGCTATGCTTAAGTCCATCAGAATTCTGCTCTCCATTGCTGCAGTGCTAGATTATGAAATTTGGCAAATGGATGTTAAGACTGCCTTTCTAAATGGGCATCTTGAAGAAGACATCTATATGCAGCAACCGGATGGATTCATACAAAAAGGCCAAGAACACATGGTATGCAAGTTGCAAAGATCCATCTATAGATTGAAGCAAGCATCCCGGTCATGGAACATTAGATTTGATCAAGCGATAAAATCGTTTGGATTCATTCAGAATATTGATGAACCATGTGTATATAAGAAAATTCAGGGAAAAACTGTAGCCTTTCTAATTCTTTATGTAGATGATATTCTCCTTATTGGAAATGATATAGGAGTATTGACTACAATAAAGAGTTGGCTAGCAAAACAATTTGATATGAAAGACCTGGGAGAGGCTAGTTATATTCTTGGTATCAAGTTATTACGAGACCAGAAGAATAAAACTTTAGCCTTATCTCAAGCGGTCTATATCGATAAGATATTGGCTAGATTTAGCATGGAAAATTCCAAGACTGGCTTGTTACCATTCAGACATGGAATTGCATTCTCTAAGGATCAATCACCTAAAATATCTAGTGAGATAGAGAAAATGAGACGAGTTCCTTATGCGGAAGCTGTGGGGAGTCTCATGTATGCCATGCTTTGCACTAGACCAGACATCTGTTTTGCAGTTAGAATGGTTAGTAGATATCAATCTAATCCTGGACCTGAACACTGGACTGCTGTCAAGCATATAATGAAGTATTTGAAAAGAACTAAGCATTATATGCTTGTGTATTATGGTGATGAACTTATTCCAGTGGGTTATACTGATTTTGACTTCATGTCAGATAAGGATTCTAGAAAGTCTACTTTAGGCTATGTGTTTACATTAGAAAGTGCAGCTATTAGTTGGAGGAGTGTGAAACAATCTTGTATCGCAGACTCCACAACGGAAGCTGAATATGTGGCTGCATCTGAAGCTGCAAAAGAAGCTGCATGGCTCCGTAAGTTCCTTCAAGATCTTGAGGTGGTACCTGATGCAACTGCACCACTTAAATTATTTTGTGATAATAGTGGTGCAGTAGCTCAATCAAAAGAACCAAGGAACCACAAGAAACAAAAACATATTGAAAGGAAGTATCATCTTATAAGGGATATAGTGCAGAGATGTGATGTAAAAGTTACTCAAATTGCGTCACAGCAAAACTTGGCAGACCCTTTTACTAAGGCCATACCGGGGAAACTTTTTGACTTGCACTTAGAGTCCATGGGCATGAGTGAGATGCCAAATATACTTTGAGAGCTAGTGGGAGATTATTGGAAAAATATGCTCTTTAAAGCATATTTGTTTATTTATTGTTATAAATATTTTTCTGATTAATAAAATGAATGAGGTATTTTATTCAAGTATCTCTATTGCATTAATATTTTGAGTAAAGTCCATTTAATCATATTATATGTATTTATGTAATCACCATGTGAATTCACAGAAGACATAAATACAAGTTATCTTATGATTAAATAAATTAAGTTCGCAGTTGATAAATAAAGTTGGGCGCTTTATTTAGGTATAGACTGTAATAAGTTCATTGAGTGATTTGTCTTAATCATATATGAATTTATTGATGTAGTGTGACTGCATTGAACTGGATCACATATGAGATTTAATTAACTTTGTAATAACTGTCAGACTTATTAAATCTCATAGGCATTGATTTAATGTGATCTTAATCTTGAGTCAATTATAATTTCTTGATTGTAATTGTTATTTCATTTGAGTTACCAATGGGCACGACATACACTTGTAGTCAAGATTACCCGGTATCTTGGTGGGAGCAATTACAAGTATTGAATTTATAGATTGACAATATAGAATTTGTACGACACATCTCTTGATGGGTTTCAGTACTTGATCATAGAATTCTCTGGCCAGAGTGTATCAACATATATATATAAGTATGTTGAAAATGATCATTAGAGAAAACCAGTAAGTATCAAGGAACAAGATGTAATTAAATTGATTGGACAGTTGAGATATCAATTTAATTAACGATGTGGTACAAAGGATTGTGCAGTAAAAAAAATCAATGTGGTTTGGGCGAATTATTATTCGAGCATACAATTATGGAGGTCAGTTCTAATCTTATAGTGGAGTAGAATTGGAATTAAATAATTATATTTGTTTAATCACAAGCTTAATTATTGTAGCCACTATTGTATGTTCCCAAATGATCCCCGGGTTAGCTCATTTAATTGACAACACCATTACTGGACCCAAAAGCGAGAAAACTGGCATATAAGGTAAAAATCTTAATTATAATATTTGTTAAGGCCTAATGTGTTATATACAAGTGTAAATGGGGTCTTGTGATATTTTATAAGGTAGTCCCCTAGTTGGTTACACATTCTCTCTACTTTTACGTTATGAGAGATAAATGTTTAATTTAAAATATTTTAATATTTTAAATTAATGAGATATAATACATGCTAGGGTTTTTTCATAAGCTATTATAAATAAGGATTTTTTCTCAAAACAAAAGAGAGAGCTCTTTTTTTTAAAAAAAAAAAGGTAACACGCCAGTTGCAATTGGGAGTAGTGAAACAGACGCCCACACGTCCCGTGTTGATCAACTTTGAGTTATAGCCTGGAAGATCGTTTGGTGGTGGATCTGCAGCTTTCGAATATTCATCTTATCATATAAACAAGGTATGAGTTTCTAGATTACTTAATTCTTATATATTATATGAGATCATTATTAAAAATGAGATTTTAATCCTACAACTTAATTAACGTATTAAAAAAAGACCTACCTAATTAACCTTTTTTTTTTTTTTCCTTGTAAAATTCGTTAGTCATCCTTAACAAATTAACTTTTGGCAGCGATATGTCATAGTTTTTTTTGACAAATGTTCACTAAAGTCTAAAAGAGACAATATTCAATAAATCTGCCGGCTTTTTTAATTGGCTGGCTTTTTTTTTTTTTAATTATAATTAGGAATTGCTGATAGACTTGTAATATTATTTTCCATCACTGATATTCCTTTTACCCCTTCTCAGTCTTCAATCTTCGGTGCTTCAGTTAATGAAACTCATGCATGAACCGAAAGGCTCTCCTCCTTCTTGTCTATTTTACATGCTATCCATAATTCCATATCAAGTATCACATCGTGCATTTTGACGTGATTATCATTTACCTCTTCCAGTAAGCATGCACGAAGAAGATCACTGATGATGTTGAATTTCCAATCAAGGCCGAAACGGTGCGTAAAATGGAAAATAATCTGACAAATGCACTCAACAAAATTCATACACCTCTCAGACATTTGTTCGTGGGCCTTAAAAATGCCCGGCTCCTTCATTCCCAAGCCGTGTCAGCTCTTTCTAAGTTCTAACTGAAAGAAAAACAGATCTGTATTGTTTGGCTACTGAGAGAATTTAAGAAGTTTCCAGAGCTTGAATTTTCTTTCTTATTCAACTTAATCGAAACAGTTGTGATTACATCCTCTTATATATACAGACATTTCTTGATCATGATTGTTGTAACTAATCAATTAATCAATCGATATCAATCTAACTAATCATCCATACAACACACGTGCACATGTAAGAAACTTTAACTAATTATGCTGAGCTGTCACAATGCTCTGTTTCATTCTTCTTCAGTTTAGCCTCCTCATGCTTCTGCTTCTCCTTCTTATACTCTGCACAATGAGCTACTCTAACACTAACAAGCTATGTTGTCTATCTTCAATATGATTAATAATCGATTTTCATTCTTCTTATACTCTGTTACTTATTAGGATAAAAGTGTTGGTTGTATTTGATTTAGTAGATTTTAGATAAAATATAATCAAATATACTTATATATATGTGTTGTCTGGTAAACATATCATTTTAATTATAATTAGGAATATATGTTCTTACCATGAATTCTCATGTTTTGTAAACGGATCGACTTCTATATAACTAGTCTATATGTGTGTGTGTGTATATGTGTATATTAATGTTAAATGTAATGTGTACAGGCAAGAATTGTTTTGGCAAAGCCTGAAATATAACGTACAATAAAAAGAAATGAAAACGTGGTCTCTCACAGGTGCATGCCACGTTAATGTGCAGCTTCTGAAGACTTGTGCCTTGTACTGTTTGGCTTATAGAGTAGTATAAACTGTTTCAACTTTTTCTCTGTCTCAAGTGTTAATTCAACGTTCAAGAGAGCAGTGAACATATGCCTTGAAAGTAAAGCTCACTTGATTGAGCAAAGAGAGCTTTGAGAGAGATGAAATTTTACTATATTCAACTTGCTGTTGTCTCTCTCTTCTATATTAGTTGTTCTTTAATATCTTTCTTCACATAACATAGGTAGTTCAAGCATCTGAACTTAAGCATAATCCGTATAGCATAATGATTTATTTTTATAATATCAAAATTTTATTCAATAATTTATTTTTAACTTATTTTTAAATTTAAGATTAAACCATTTTTTTAATTCAATAGTTTATTTTAAATACTATCTATTATATTAAACATAAAAAATTATTCAATTATTTAATTACTATAATATTGAAGTTTAAATATTAAATTTAACTAATAGTAATATGATTTAAAAATATATTATTTATGTAGTTATTTTTGCTTCATTAAATTAAATTTAATATAGTTCTGTTAGATACTATATCAAATAAATAATACTATATAATTCAATCTAATTTAATTTAATCGAAACCTAAGATTTAATTCAGTCCAAACCAAAATTTGAAAAGTAGCATTGTAGAATTAGAAAATTGATTTGATTTTTCAGTTGCAATGTACATAAAATCTTTTTTTCGTGATCCATGTTGTTGCTTTTTAGGCCATAAGTGACGCAGTGCGGAAGTGATACTAGATGTCGTTCTAGCGTACGTTCTTGAAATTCAAGAAAGAGGGCTCTCACAAAGGAGAAAATATCTCAATTGAGAAAATACTTGAATATTATTGATGAAGCTTGTGTTAAGAAACAAGCATAACAAGCCTGTTTATATTAGCTAAGATTAATCCTAATCCTAATAGACTTATGATTCCTAATCAGAAAAGGAATATTAATTAAACAAGAAAATATTAAACTAGTAAAAGGAATTAAACTAGAAATAGGAATTTAAACTTATGCTTCTACTTATCCTACATCAGTCTCCTCCCTTTAGAAAAAACTCGTCCTCGAGTTGGCTCAAACATATGGCAATGGTGCAGGTCCATGATACTCGAACAAGTCTTGAATATTGAATGTTTTGGAAATATTATAGCTGGCTGGTAGGTCCACGACATAGACATTGTCATTGATTTTCTGCAGGATGCAAAATGGTCCAATCTTCTTTCGCTTGAGCTTGTTGTATTCTCCAACAGGAAATCTTTCCTTTCGTAGATAAACCATCACTTGATCTCCTACAGCAAAGGATTTGAAGCGCCTACGCTTGTCCGTGTCTGTCTTGTATTTAGTAGCAGATTCTTCTAACTTCTTCTTGACTTCTTCATGAACATTGATTACTTTGTCTATCAGATGATCAGCAATAATGCTCATCCCTGGTAGTTTAGGCAAAGGAACCAAATCTAAGGTATGTAAGGGAGGTCGAATGTAGACACTCTCGAAAGGTGACTTTCTACTTGATCGATTGGGCACATTATTATATGCAAACTCTGCTTGAGGTAAAACATAATCCCACTGGCGAGGATTTTCTTGAATCAAACTTCGCAGAATATTGCCTAATGTGCGATTAACAACTTCAGTTTACCCATCTGTCTGTGGATGACAAGTACTACTATACTGCAAGGACGTATCTAATCTCCTCCATAAGGTCTTCCAAAAGTAGCTTTGGAATTTACTATCTCGATCAGAGATAATAGTCTTAGGTAACCTATGTAAGTGAACAACCTCTCGGAAGAACAGCTGGGCAATATTCCTTGCATCAGAAGTCTTCTTGCATGGAATGAAGTGCTTCATTTTAGAAAATCGATCAACAACCACGAAGATAGAATCTATTCCTCATTGAGTTCGTGGAAGTTCCAATATGAAATCCATAGATAAATCTTCCCAAGGAGCTTTAGGAATAGGGAGAGGCGTATATAAACCCGTCTTCTGCGCATGGCCTTTAACTGTCTGGCACGTACAACAATGCTTAATGAACTTCTCAACATCTCTTTTAAGATGTGGCCAGTAGTATCGTGCCTCTACTAATGCAATACTTTTATCTCGACCCATATGTCCTCCTAATCCTCCGCTATGTAGCTCTCGAATTATATGCTCCCTTAAAGACCATTGGGGAATGCATAGACGATCTCTGAAGAATAGGAATCGATCACATATCTAATACTTGCTTGAAACTCCTGAGATGCAGTTCTTCCACTCCTCTTTGAAATCTTCATCTTCTGCATAAAGATCCTTTAGGTATTCAAAGCCAATAGTTTCACTTTTTACCGAGGTAAGGAAAACTCCTCGGCGACTCAAAGCATCAGTAACTTTATTCAATTGCCCGGACTTATGCTTAAGAGAGAAGGTAAACCTTTGAATATAAGCAATCCACCGAGCATGCATACGATTTGGCTTTGAAGAATTATTGAGGAATTTGACTGCTTCATGATCACTATTCAGAACAAATGCCTTTTGAATTAAATAAGGCTCCCACTGTTGTAAAGTACGAACAACAACATATAATTCTTGTTCATAAGTAGGCCACTTTTGTTTGGCCTCACTAAGCTTTTCGTTGAAAAATGCTATAGGGCGTCCTTATTGAGATAGGACAGCTCTAATTCCAATCCCAGAAGCATCACAGTCAACTTCAAATAACTTGCTAAAATCTGGGAGTGCAAGGACTGGTGCAGTAGTTAAACTTTCTTTTAACTTTAAGAAACTCTATTCTGCCTTATCTGTCCAAACTAGCTGCCTTTGCTTTAGACAATCAGTGAGAGGGGCAGCAATAGTACTGAAATCTTTAACAAAATGTTTATAGAATGTAGCAAGCCCATGAAAGCTTCGTACTTCTCCGATATTTGAAGGTGTTGGCCATTCTCGTATAGCCTTCACTTTCTCTTTATCTACTTTGATTCCTTCAGCACTCACAGCATAGCCTAAGAATATCAGATTATCTATTAGAAAAATGCACTTTTTCAAGTTGACATATAGGCTATTCTTCTGCAAGGCTGTGAAGACTTCCTGCAGATGTCGTAAATATTCTTTTTCGTTACGGCTATAAATCAAAATATCATCAAAGTAAACAACAACAAATTTGCTTATGAAAGGCTGTAATACTTGATTCATCAACCTCATGAAAGTACTTGGCGCATTAGATAGGCCAAAAGGCATAACTAACCATTCATATAAACCCGCATGAGTTTTAAAAGCTGTCTTCCATTCATCTCCAGGGCGGATACGAATCTAATGATATCCACTCTTTAAATCTATCTTTGAAAACATCTTCGATTGTCCAAGTCTATCAAGCATATCATCTAACCAAGGAATTGGGAATCGATATTTCACAGTGATTTTATTAATGGCTCTGCTATCAACACACATTCTCTAACTTCCACCTTTCTTTGGAGTTAGCAAGGCGGGCACAGCACAAGGACTCATACTTTCACGGATTAGGCCTTTCTGGAGTAATTCTGCAACTTGCTCTTGTAAAATCTCATATTCCTTTGAGCTCATACGATAATGTGGAAGTTCGGTAGGCTAGCTCTAGGAACAAGATCAATTTGGTGCTGAATATTTCGCATAGGAGGCAACGTATTAGGAAGTTCTTTAAGCAAAATATCTTGAAATTCTGAGAGTAATGGCTGGACTTGTGTGGGGACTGATTCTGCTTCAGATGTCTCTTTTGGTGCTAAAAGATAAGTCCCTTTGACTCTTGACTTCAGTGGAGCAAGAATAATCTTTAAATTATCTTTGTAGAACCTGTATGTATTATCCTTCCCATGATGTACTGTATTAAGATCAAACTGCCAAGGTCTCCCAAGTAGCATATGACAAGCATTCATATCGACAACATCGCAAGTTACTTCATCCTTGTATCTTCCAATGGAAAAAGAAATGCGGCATTGTTTAGTAACTTTAGTTTCTCTAACATCTTTTATCCATCAATGCGATAAGGAGAAGGATGTTTGTGAGTTTTAAGTTGTAACTTGTCAACCATGATCTTGGAAACTATATTCTCACTACTAATATTATCAATAATCAGATCACATACTCTTTCATTCACTGTGCATCTTGTCTTGAAGATGCGATGTTGTTGAGCGTCCTCTTCTTTCTTTGGAATATACAGCAAATGTTGTATCACTAATGACACACCTTTGTCTGGATGTGTCCACTCTTCTTCCTTTTCTATGTCCTCATTGTCTTCATAAAGTTCGTCTCAATGTTCTTCACTTTCCCCCGCATGAGTTGCCAAATTAACTATTTGGCGTCTTCGTTCTGGACATTGGTTTGATGTATGACCTGGTTTTGAACAACGAAAACATTTGTCGCCTCGAGGGACTACATAAGGATTACTACTACTTGTTGGATCCTTTGTTGGTCGTACATTCTGTCTATTACGGTTCTATGTTGGTTTTCCAAGGTTCTCCATAGGAGCTTTTCCTTTGTTAACTTCATACCTCTGCCTTGGTTGATTAGGAGTGAATGAGCGTGAGGTGGTTTGGTTACAAGCCTTTCGCTTTTCAAGTTGCACTTCTACCTTTTTAATTAGTCGAATGGCGTTTTGCAATGTATGTACTGGTTGTAACCTAACTTGATCTTCTATTTCTAGGTGTAAACCATCCAAGAATTGACCAACTATCTGAGCCTCTGTCTCGCGGAGATTATTTCTTTCCATAAGCCTTTGAAATTCACGGGCATATTCTTCAACTGTTTTGGCTCCTTGACGACAATTGTTGTACTCACGAAACAAGGTCTGTACGTAGTCAAGAGGCAAAAATCATTCCCTTAGCAAGTGGTGCATGCGATGCCACGTCTTAACCTTTCCTTTTCCTTGTAGCACTCGAGAATTTTGGAGATTGTCCCACCAAACTACAGCAGCTCTTTTGAGTTTATACGCTACTACCTTGACCTTCTTTGATTCTGAAAAATCCATTGTTTCAAAGAATCGTTCAAAATCAGACAACCAATCAAGGAATTCTTCAATGCCTAGTTGTCCATTAAAGAATGGAAGGTCAATTTTGATGCGGTAGTCATTTTAATGCGTTCTTCATCGCTCATCTTCTATTTCTTCGTCATCTGAGTCGTCTGAATTTAGAAAGGGTGGAGTAGCTTTTGTATTTCTACTAGTGCTACCTATTTCCTTAACTCTATTAGTCTTCCTTTGCTCACCAAAATTAATTCCTGAATCAACAATTTCAGCACCCTTAGGTTCCTGGTTACTTCTTTGGGCAAGTCGAAGCTTTTTTAAATCTTGTTTTACGCCAAGTAATATTTCTTCCATTGCCGTAATATGGGTTTGCATTGACTGTAAGGCTCTCATTGTTTCACGCGATGCTTCTACTGAATGGTTTGTTAGCTGTTCAAGTCGCTCTATCCCCCTTGTAATTTGATCTTCAAATTGAGTACTGCTATCTCTAAAAACCATTGTTGCTGTGAAATTTTTTTTTTGTTTTTTTTTGTTTTTGATTTTTGAAAGAAAAGAAAAAATTAAAGGGCAATAATATAATTAGAAGAAACTTTGGGCTAAAACTATAAATAAGCAAAAGTTGGTGTTGTCGGCGTTGGTGGTTTGAAAAACTGGAGAGGAAGGGTAGATTTGGAAGATTTGATGGTGGTGAGTGTGATGGTGGTGGTGGTTGGACTCAAATCGTTGTGGTTTGGCCGGAAAATTAAATCGGTGTCGCGGTTTGGAGGTTTTGTTCAGTTCCGGTGAAGCGACCGGCGGTTGGCAGCGGGAGTGGGTTGGAAAGAGAGATATGATGATGGTGGACGGATTGGTAGTGGTGGTGGTTGTCAAATCGGGGCGGAGGGCAGCGATTTGAGTGGCGGTTTGCTCGGCGGTTGTGCGGCTGTTTCGGTTGTTTTCGGTGGCTTAAGGCGGCGGATCAGTGGTGTGATGGCTCTGGTTTTGATGGCCGGCGTCTGCTGGTTCTGATGGTGGTGAGATCGACAAGAAAGGATGATGTTTTGTGGCGACGGCAGCCACGTACGGTGGCTGTGAGGGTGGTTCGGGTTTTTTTTTGATAGAATTAATGGGTGATGGAGGAAGGATTTGTGTATGTAGGGTGGTTAATGGTGGTTAGGAAAGCTCTGCTTGGCACAGAGAAAAGCTCTGATACCACTTAACGCAGTGCGGAAGCGATACTAGATGTCATTCTAGCGTACGTTCTTGAAACTCAAGAAAGAGGACTCTCACAAAGGAGAAAATATCTCAATTGAGAAAATACTTGAATATTATTAATGAAGCTTGTGTTAAGAAACAAGCATAACAAGCCTATTTATATTAGCTAAGATTAATCCTAATCCTAATAGACTTATGATTCCTAATCAGAAAAAGAATATTAATTAAATAAGAAAATATTAAACTAACCCTAATTAAACTAGTAAAAGGAATTAAACTAGAAATAAGAATTTAAACTTATGCTTCTACTTATCCTACATCAATAAATAGCATTGGAATGTCTACTTTCTTATTGTGGAGGTAGAGATGATGATTTGTTACCAAAAGTAGCATTGGAATGGCCAAGTCTACAATCAGTGGGGTGAAATCTGCTGAAAAAGCTACATACAGATTGTAGAACATTTAATTCTTTACCTCTACTTTGCTAAAACTAGTTTGGAAAGTGAGATGCGGAGCCTTTCAGCTAAGAAAATCAAGCCTCAAAACTGCAATTTAGCCCGAATCATGGATTTTTTAAACACTGGCACAATTTTTTTTAATACCACTATTATCAATTATTATTATTAGCAAAAGCAATACTAAGAACAAAGAAATTTTATTAACTGGAAATAGGAAACAACAGTACAAACGCGAATGACAAGTGACACACACTCAACACAGCAGACGACTTTTAAATTAAATGAAATAGAAAGACAAGATAATCATTAAGCATATACATAAATGGTAAAGCTCAGCCAGAAATCTTATTCAAACTCCTGCTCCTTATCGCACTTTATTATTCATAAGGTGGGAAACACGGAGAGAAAGCATTTTGAGTGGCTTTATCCTCCCATTGTAGCTCTTCCCACCATTCTTTCTTTCCCCGAATGACAATTTACATTCCTTTGCGCTGCTGGAATTGAGTGGGAGCTTCTTCAGCTTTGGGCATTGCCATATGTCAATTTCCTTCAGCTGTGAGAAGGGCAAGGGATCGTGGTAGATACGCTTCAAATTATATGCACTTCTTAGTTTTAGAAATCCGAGTTTTGCGAACAAGTTAAAGGTAGATAAATCTGTAATGGACTTTTCCCATTGCTCAGATCTTAACTCTTTCCTGAGAGCCATTCCCATAACAGCTACTGTTAGAGGGTGAGGCCCACAAAGTTCTAGCAAGCTCTCAGCTGCAGTCTATACGAAAAATTAACTCAACAAAACAGAAGGTAATTAGTGAAAAAAGAAAAGAGGAAAATGGAAGCGAACAAAGCAGATAACTGGATGTGATGTAATGGACAGGTATAAGTAATTGATTTTATGGATTTTCAGCTTCAAGCCTTCAACTATATCAATCTATGATAAACACAAAAGTGATATTTCATCCTGCTCCAGAAAGCACCATCATATATATTTCTCAATAAGAGGATGTGTGGAACCTTACAAATCAAGCATTTAAGACTTCTGCATATATCTAGAGTCAATTTTCTTAATTTTGTAGAGGTTAAGATGATAGTATTCCCTGGCTATATGCTAATTACTTAATATGCCAACACAGCTCTCACGATAGAAAATTAAGTAGAAACTTTCAGAGATATGGTTTTTGTCTCATTGGTTCCAGAATTATATCCTTTTGCTGCAAGACTAGGTGAGTCAAGCTAAAACATCTAGGCTCACACAAGACTGCCAATGATGGTTCTAAAAGTAGCTTGATTGTTTTAATAATTGTTCAGACACATAAATTTAGTTCATTTGCGGAGTATTTTTCTAATAGACAGCCACACGCCTCCACATTTCCTGCATCTGCACTATTGAACGCTTAGGTGATACCAGTCACCCATCGCATGAGAGACACCTTAGAAAGGTTTTCATTACTCTTCGGGTTTAAGGGCATATAGACATTTGCCATGTCCCATGGATACAAAATAAAAAGCCATGTACTAATAATTATGCTGAGTATAGGTCATATTCATGTGTTTGGATTCATCAAATAAAATAAATAAAAAATGCTGATGCAGTTGCTTCATTCCAATGTAATGATTTTGGAAAAAAAGAAATATTAGATTGAGTCAGTTCATACCGGTAACTCTTCTTCAGTAAGGAGGCTATGGTAGAGAAGGATTGATTTGCTTATCTCCATTATATCATCTTTGCTCAACTCTACCTTCTCAGCTTCTGTTATTTCGTAGACAGCTTCATTTCTTGTTGTTACTCAGTATTTGCAATCATTATCATACAGCTTTGCAAAACGCTCAACTATGTCCTGCTCCCACACATCATCAAGTAGTATCAGTATGCTCTTTCCATACAAGGCTTCATGAAGCAATCAACAAAGATATTCAAGATCACTATTCTCATCCTTTATCTTTTTCCAAAATCCTATCTGCACCAAGAATTTGCTAATTTTTCTAGCTAAGCCCTACTGGTAATCAGACTTACTTCCATTGCAAGCAGCTCGACTGCACCATTGCCCAAATCCAAGTTCAATGCTCCACCCACAAATCTTTCTGGAGGATTAGATGCTACTTGACGAGCCAAACAGGACTTCCCAATACCTGATAATCCAACAGTTAGAATGAATTTGATGAGTTTCCTCCTGTTCTAGCAATTTCCTCAAAAACTCGGATTTACTTAAAATAGGGTAGCCTTGTTCAGCCTTTACTTTCAATCAAGTAGGAACTTCCTGCGCTGTTAATTCTATTACCTTCTCAACATTTTGCACCAAAATTTGAGATTCAAGCCACCAATTCAAGTTATCCTTGATTGAGTTCACTAGCTTCCCAAGTGGTTCACCAGCCATAGAAGTCCAAACTACATGAGCCAAGTTCTTGATTTTACTCTTCGAAACCATCCTTCTTGCCTTCCTGATCTTTAGACTTTTTGCAGGTTTATAATGCACTTGTTGATAGCTTTTCTTGCCCTAATGGATTTGGTTTGATTATTGATGATTGTAGGGAGTTAGCTGCATCAATTGAAGAAGTAAATTTCTCTTTTGTCAGACGATCTGTGAATACCGCTGCCCATGATGTTGCTCGGGTGGGGGGTTCTTTGTCAGGTCCAGGAGAGTGGAGGACTGTTCCACCTCCTTAGTTGATTTCTAGTTGTCTGTTTCTGATTTCGTTTAAATGAATTCAAATTTCTTTAAAAAAAATATCTAATTTAAAATTTGATTTGATTTTGTTCAAATGTACAAATTTTTATGACCTTCTTCAAAGTATTGTTTTCTCAAAGCATATGAAGAGAAATATAATAAGATTATAAAAACAATAAAGTGAGGACCGTAAACTTTTTTTCTTTGATCAATTATAAATTTTGCCCTATTGATATGATTTTTTAACTATATCAATTAGTCTATAATATTAGACTTTAATAAACATAATAAGATCCATAGTTAAAGTCAGGAGAATTTTGTGTGCTTCTAAATCATGTGAAGAAAATTGGGAATTCGGCAAAAATATATTATTTAATCGATAAAATGGTGGGCCGGTGTTTACTTCAAAGTAAATGTCATGCCATTACTAGATAATATTTATTTATTTATTTGAGGTTGAGAAATTCTTTATGAGATATGGGTTGGAAATTGAAATTGATTTTTCTGTGCCTTTGCGGCATAATATAGTTATTTTTTTTAAGAGATCCAGTGCGTGCATGTAGGGTGGTAGTTATATCGTCAAAGATCCGAAAGATCTGAATTCGAAAAAATTTGAATCCACATATTTAAAAATGTAGATCCGAATGTTCAAATTAAGAATCCGCACTAATTTGGATCTGGATCTGAATGCAAGTGCATCTGGCAAACATGATATCCGGATCTTATATTAAATTAAAAAATATATATAAACTTAAATTAAAAAAAAATTCTAACCTAACTTGTTGGATTGGAAGCTTGGAATCTATATGGATTTGTAGTATTTTTATTTGTTGATTTTAATGGTGGTGTTAAACTTGAATTTATGTTGTTTTTTATATTTGATTTATATTGTGGTATTTTTATTTGTAGATTGATAATGTTGTTGTATGTTAATCATGTTGAATTATTAATTATTTTATTGTTGAATTTTGATTGAATTTTATTTGATATTATTTAGTAAATTATTGAATTTTTTAAATTATATTTTAAATTATTAAATTTAATTTTTTTGCGGATCTGGATATCCGGAATATCAGCCTGCAATCCGGGTAGATATTACCCGCATTCGGATCCACAAAAAAATTTACGGATCCGGATTCAAATTTTGTCATCCCTACGTGCATGTTTGGTTTTTGCTTTCAAACAGTTAAACGTAATTATTTAATTTAATAAACCTTTTGCGTTGTTTGATTGTATTTTGGGTAGAACCTTTGAGGAATTGAATAAGTTATTTTATCTCGCGAGAGATTAAATTTTTTTAAAAAATATTAAATTATCTAAAATATTTTTTTACTTATTTCATTTATTTTTATAAAATAACTTCAAGAAGCTTATTTATTAAAGTAGTTTTTATCATTTTTAAAAAATATTAAATTATCTAAAATATTTTTTTACTTATTTCATTTATTTTTATAAAATAACTTCAAGAAGCTTATTTATTAAAGTAGTTTTTATCATTTTTAATAAAAGTTCTTATTTATTAAAGTAGTTTTTATCATTTTTAATAAAAATTCTTATTAATAATGAAATAATTATTTTTTTTTAGTAAAAACTCTATTAATAAAAGTTTTACCAAACAAAGCATAAAAAAACTGTGGGTTGGTACTCTTAATAATGGTGAGGACACTGGTAAAATATAAAATAAAAGTAGATAAGATTAGAAATAAATTTATGAACTAGTATGTGTAGATTTATAAAATATAATATAAATATATGCACCTAAAGTCCCAATAAACATAACATAATAATACTTATATAAAGGGTTGAGCTATCGTGTAACTATTGCATGGTACTCTCTATTTTGTCTTTTTGTGCAGTCACCATTAGATCTCATGTGAGACTAGTTTCAATGGTAGGATGCTATGGTTTGGTAATTAACACTAGACTCCCTATTGTATACTGAAATTCTAAAAAGTCAAATGTTTTAAAATTTTGACAAATAAATCCACATTGCCTCAAATTTATGAATAATTTAAACAATTAAAAAATGAGTGGGTTGTCTCAACTTAAAAATTTGACTTAAAATTAAACAGCAATATCTAATCCTCTATTTTATTTAATCTAAGGAGTGAAATTAGTGATAACTTGATATTAAAATTCGGTTAATAAATTAACTTAAAAATAAAACTAGCATGATATTATTAAAATAAAATATTAAATAAATAAATATAAAAACTATGTGTTTTATCTTCTTTCCTTATACTTTAGTTGCCACTTTAAAATATGTGCACAATGAACTTTAAATAAAAAAAAATTAACGACAATAAAATATAAATTCAAAGGCATTAGTTACCCGAAAACAATAAAATTTAAACTTTATCCATAAATCTAAACTAATATGACATCAATCACTTCTAGCAGATAGATTTGGATTGTTATTTTAATTTATTCAATTGCCACGGTCTCACAATTGCCATCCAAATGTTCAATTCAAGTTACTATATTTTTTTCTTAATTGTGATGTGAAAAATAATTGAGATAATTGGTAGATTAATGATATTTTTATTTGAAATGAGTTGTTGACTAATGATTGATTAATTATTTAAATAGAGAAAAAGGGATAGAGTATCTAAATACAAAGGAGAGGAAAAGAGAACTGAAAAATACAATTATCATAAATTTATAAATAAAAAAAAAAAGTAAGGGGTCAAAAAATAAAGTACAAAAGTGCGGTACCGTGCGGTACCGTGCAACTGCTGCACCCTTCTATAAATTGTGACATTATAAAAAAAGAGTTTCTAACACATTTTTTTTGCTTGGGAATATATCAACTAGCTGCGAGGCTTGTGACTGCGCGCTACTAAAGGTTAAAAACTATAACTAGCAACTACTATTCAAACATCGTTAAAGTGAGCTCTTTAGCATTAAAGTTTAATTAAAAGCATTTGATACTTTATAATTTATTTTGAGTAATATACTTTTAAGTAATAATGCACATAAAGATAAGCATATACAATGAATTAAAGGAAAAAAAAAACAATGCACATAAGATATTCGACAAAATGTCAAGCACGTGCGGGACTAGTATAATTTACGATGAATTTGTAGCCGAGGTTCATGCCACGTTAATATGCAGCTTCTGAAGACTTTGTGCCTTGAACTGTTTGGCTTATAGAGTAATTTAACTTTCTCCGTCTCAAGTGTTAATTCAATGTTCAAGAGAGCGGTGAACATATGGCTTGAAATTAAAGCTCACTTGATTGAGCAGCAAAGAGAGCTTTGAGAGAAGATGAAATTTTACTCTATTCAGCTTTCAGATCATATGGTCGATATTTTACCTCCGGATGATCCTCTTCTTAAGAAATGCATCAAGCCAATGGATGCTTTGGCCAGGTCTACAATCAAATGGGTGAAATCTGCTGAAAAAGCTATTTGGAGATTGCAGAACATTTAATTCTTTACCTCCGCTTAACTAAAACTACTTTGGAAAGTGAGATACGGAGTCTTTGGGCTGAGAAAATCAAGCCAAGATCTGTAATTTAAGCCGAATCCAATAGACTCTTTTTTTTTTTTTTTTTTTATCACTAGCACAATTTTTTAATATCACAATTACAGAAATCTCACTACTTGAGATAATTTTTAATCTCTGAAACAGATAATAACTTTTTTCAAGCTAGAAGTCATATTCAGTTAAAGCAACTTGCAAGCATTATCAATTATTACTAGCAAAAGCAATTCTAAGAACAGAGAAATTTTATTAACTGGAAATAGGAAATAAATGTACAAACGCGAATGACAAGCGAGACACACTCAAGACAGCAGACGGCTTTTAAATTAAATTAAATAGAAAGAAAAGATAATGACATTAAGCACATACATAAATGGAAAAGCTCAGCCAGAAATCTTATTCAAACTCTTGCTCCTTCAGTATTCAAAAGGTAGGAAACACGGAGAGAAAGCATACTGAGTGGCTTGATCCTCCCATCGTAGCTCATCCCACCATTCTTTCTCTCCCCAAATGACAATTTTACGTTCCTTTGCGCTGCTGGAATTGAGTGGGAGCTTCTTCAGCTTTGGACATCGTAATATGTGAATTTCATTCAGCTGTGGAAAGGGCAAGGGATCGTGGTAGATGCGCTTCAAATTACTTGCACTTGTTAGGCTTAGTAATTCGAGTTTTGCGAACAAGTTAAGCTCTCCCATCATCTCTGAAACTTCACTCGATTTTTCAACACTGATTATTTCTTCCATGTGTTTACAAAACTTTATAGACAGCCACTCGAGGTTTGGAACAAAAACAAGCCACGTCAAGTCCTTCATATTTGAGCAACCGTCTATAACAACATTTCGAAGATTTCCAAAACCACCACTTTGAAGCACTTTTTGTACCTCTCCTGCACGGTCGATATTCCACTCTTCCAAATTACTTTCCCTGATCTCTAACTCCTCAAGATGCTCCATGTTTGCTAGATGTAAGAAATTGAGCGGCAGACTTTCACAGTGTCCGATGGACAGAGCTCGAGTAATGTTCAGCAGCTTTGGGAATTTCAAAAAGTTTTCGACACCACGTGAACTGTATAATGACAAGCTGATGAAATATAATTGTTCCAAACAGTGGATTTTCTCCATCAATGATTCAGCGTCATCAGATAGAACGTTGCCTTCTTCCACTATTGGCCGATGATTATCACCGCAATACAGCATCCTGAGTACCTGTAACTTTGAAAAGCTTGATATCAGCTGCTGTGGAATTCTAGACATGTTAGCTGTATACTCCAAGTTCAAATATCTCAAATTCACCAATGCCTTGAGCTCTTGCGGCAACCCTTGTACTTCAGTATAAGACAGATCAAGATGGTGTAATGAAACCAAACTTGAAATCCCTACAGGAAGTTTAGTTAGGGAATAATTTCCAAATAGATCTAAAACTCTAAGGAAAGGCAAAGATTGAAAGAAACTGTCAGTGATCTCCGCAATACTATTTTCATTTAGAAGCAAAGTCTGGAGATGTGGACAAGGGGGAATTTCTGGTAGACTTCTAATTCCGTTCCTCATCAGAGATATCCTTCTGTACCCATCCCATTTTTCGAAATTTGGTGCTTCGGTCTTTTGAACTCCTGCACGAACCAAAAAGTTTTCCTTCTCCTTCTCTACTTCATTTGCTATCCATAATGCCATTTCACGAATCATATCGTGCATTTTTATATGATCACCTCCGTCCTCCAATAAGCATGCACGAACAAGAGCACCAAGAACATCCCACCCACTAATCGAATCCAAGAATCCTTCACTTTTCCAATGCTCTATCAAGTATGTTTTTGGAATTTGAGAGTCTTCAGGAAATAAACAACAGTACAAGAGACAAGATCGAAGTTCATCTTTGGGCAAACTATCATAGCTGAACTTCAAACAAGAAAGTACCTCCTTTTCCATGTCTTCAAATTTAGAGGCTGATGCGCTAATGATCTCAATTGCGTGTCTCCATTCTTCAGGGTACTCTTTGCCCGCCATGGCTTGACCAACTGTTTGGAGTGCTAGTGGCAAACCATGACACTGACTTGCCATGGTTTTGGCTAGTTGACGAATTTCAGAATGACTGTCAAAATAGAATCCTCCGGCTTCCTGAAATAATTTCCATGCATCGTCAACTCCCAAGTAGGACACCTCGAACTTCTTGTCAGCTCTCATTTTACCACAAGTCGCCTGAAAACGAGTTGTGAAGACTATTTTGGACCCAGAATGAAGAGGGACGCCCAAATCTGTTACATCAATTTTGGACTCCCATACATCATCCAATAACAATGCAAACTTCTTACGGCTTAAAGTGCTGGTGATATCTGAAGCCCTTTCTTCAAAACTTTTATCCTGCCATGATTTTTTTGAGAAGCCTATCCTTTTTCCAATATCCTCTTGAATCTGCTTCATGTTTGGCTCTTTAGACACAACCGACCAGATAACGACATCAAAATGATGCTGTTCATCACTGCAGAATTTGTTATTGACTTGTTTTAACAGGGTAGTTTTGCCGACGCCCCCTGTACCATATAAGTGTTGGATAAAAATCTTATTTTTAATAAGGATCTCATATAATATATAAGAATTAAGTAATCTAGAAACTCGTACCTTGTTTAAATGAGAAGATGAATAATCCACCAAACGATCTTCCAGGCTATGACTCAAGATTGATCAACACTGGACGTGTGGGCGTCTGTTTCACTACTCCCAATTGCAACTGGCGTTCTTTTTTTTTTTTTATTTAAAGATCTCTCTCTTTCTCGTTTTGAGAAAAATCCTTATTTATAATAGCTCATGAAAAAACCCTATCATGTATTATATCTCATTAATTTAAAATATTAAAATATTTTAAATTAAATATTTATCTCTCCACTAACGTAATAGTAGAGGGAATGTGTAACCTACTAGGGAACTAACTTGTAAAATATCACAAGACCCTTTTTACACTTGTATATAATACATTAGGCCTTAACAAATATTATAATTAAGATTTTTGCCTGATATGCCAGTTTTCTCGCTTTTGGGTCCAGTAATGGTGTTGTCAATTAAATGAGCTAACCCGGGGATCATTTGGGAACATACAATAGTGGCTACAATAATTAAGCTTGTAATTAAACAAAAATAATTATTTAATTCCAATTCTACTCCACTATAAGATTGGAACTGACCTCCATAATTGTATGCTCGAATAATAATTCGCCCAAGCCACATTGATTTCTTTATTGCACAATCCTTTGTACCACATCGTTAATTAAATTGATATCTCAACTGTCCAATCAATTTAATTACATCTTGTTCCTTGATACTTACTGGTTTTCTCTAATGATCATTTTCAACATACATATATATATATATGTTGATACACTCTGGCCAGAGAATTCTATGATCAAGTACTGAAACCCATCAAGAGATGTATCGTACAAATTCTATATTGTCAATCTATAAATTCAATACTTGTAATTGCTCCCACCAAGATACCGGGTAATCTTGACTACAAGTGTATGTCGTGCCCATTGGTATCTCAAATGAAATAACAATTATAATCAAGAAATTATAATTGACTCAAGATTAAGATCACATTAAATCAATGCCTATGAGATTTAATAAGTCTGACAGTTATTACAAAGTTAATTAAATCTCACAAGTGATCCAGTTCAATGTAGTCATGCTACATCAATAAATTCATATATGATTAAGACAAATTACTCAATGAACTTATTACAGTCTATACCTAAATAAAGCGCCCAACTTTATTTATCAACTGCGAACTTAATTTATTTAATCATAAGATAACTTGTATTTATGTCTTCTGTGAATCCACTTGGTGATCACATAAATACATATAATATGGTTAAATGGACTTTACTCAAAATATTAATGCAATAGAGATACTTGAATAAAATACCTCATTCATTTTATTAATCAGAAAAATATTTATAACAATAAATAAACAAATATGCTTTAAAGAGCATATTTTTCCAATAATCTCCCACTAGCTCTCAAAGCATATTTGGCATCTCACGCATGCCCATGGACTCTAAGTGCAAGTCAAAAAGTTTCCCAGGTATGGCCTTAGTAAAAGGGTCTGCCAAGTTTTCTTCGTGACGCAATACGAGTAACTTTTACATCACCTCTCTCGGCACTATATCCCTTATAAGATGATACTTCCTTTCAATATGTTTTTGTTTCTTGTGGTTCCTTGGTTCTTTTGATTGAGCTACTGCGCCACTATTATCACAAAATAATTTAAGTGGTGCAGTTGCATCAGGTACCACCTCAAGATCTTGAAGGAACTTACGGAGCCATACAGCTTCTTTTGCAGCTTCAGATGCAGCCACATATTCGGACTTAGTTATGGAGTCTGCGATACAAGATTGTTTCACACTCCTCCAACTAATAGCTCCACTTCCTAATGTAAACACATAGCCCGAAGTAGACTTTCTAGAATCCTTATCGACATAAAGTCGAATCGGTATAACCCACTGGAATAAGTTCATCACTGAATACACAAGCATATAATGCTTAGTTCTTTTCGAGATACTTCATTATTTGCTTGACATTGAGTCCAGGTGTTCGAGTCCAGGATTAGATTGATATCTACTAACCATTCCAACCGCAAAACAGATGTCCGGTCTAGTGCAAGCATGGCATACATGAGACTCCCTACAGCTTCCGCATAGGGAACTCGTCTCATTTTCTCTATCTCATCAGATGTTTTAGGTGATTGATCCTTAGAGAATGCAATTCCATGTCTGAATGGTAACAAGCCAGTCTTGGAATTTTCCATGCTAAATCTAGCCAATATCTTATCGATATAGACCGCTTGAGATAAGGCTAAAGTTTTATTCTTCCGGTCTCGTAGTAACTTGATACCAAGAATATAACTAGCCTCTCCTAGGTCTTTCATATCAAATTGTTTTGCTAGCCAACTCTTTACTGTAGTCAATACTCCTATATCATTTCCAATAAGGAGAATATCATCTACATAAAGAATTAGAAAGGCTATAGTTTTTTTTCCTGAATTTTCTTATATACACATGGTTCATCAATATTCTGAATGAATCCAAACGATTTTATCGCTTGATCAAATCTAATGTTCCATGAGCGGGATGCTTGCTTCAATCCATAGATGGATCTCTGCAACTTGCATACCATGTGTTCTTGGCCTTTTTGTATGAATCCATCTGGTTGCTGCATATAGATGTCTTCTTCAAGATGCCCATTTAGAAAGGCAGTCTTAACATCCATTTGCCAAATTTCATAATCCAAAGATCGCAAAGAATGGAGAGCAGAATTCTGATGGACTTAAGCATAGCAACCGGAGAAAAGGTTTCCTCATAGTCGATTCCCTCTTTCTGAGTGAACCCTTTGGCTACTAATCTTGCTTTAAACGTTTCCACCCTTCCGTCTACTCCTCTTTTCCTCTTGTAGATCCACTTACACCCAATAGGTTTTACCCCATTTGGTGCCTCTACAAGTTCCCAGACTTTATTGGAATACATAGATTCCATTTCTTGATTCATAGCCTTTTTCCAAAATTCAACATCTCTATCTATTAGAGCTTCATTGCAGCTAATGGGATCTTGTACATGTTCATCTGAGATAGCCGTATAGGTTTCTCCCAATAACATGTATCTTACTGGTAACCTAGTTACCCTCCCACTACGACGAGGTTCTAAAAGTGATGGTTGTTCAGTGGTCGATCCTTTGTCGATCAGATTGTTGCTCTTCATCTTGTTAAAAAAACGGGTGTTGAAAGGCGAGTATCAAATCGATCACCCGACGATTCTTCAAGTACTACCTTACTCTTTGGTTTGAAGTTATTCATATAGTCTTCCTCAAGGGAAGTAAAGTGTGTGCTCACAATTACTTTCCTATCTTGAGGACTATAAAATAAACCTCCCCTTGTTCCTTTGGGATACCCCACAAACATGCAACCTCAGAACGTGAATCCATTTTGTGCGCCTTTGGTTCAAAGCACATGTCTTTGGTGATCCCCAAATATGAACATGTCGTAAACTTGGTTTGCGACACGACCATAATTCTATTGGGGTTTTAGGCACCGACTTGGATGGAACTAAGTTTAAAAGGTAAGCTGAGTCTCTAGTGCTAGTCCCCAAAAAGAGATAGGTAATGATGAATAATCCGAGCATAGATCTCACCATATCCAAAAGAGTTCTATTTCTCCTTTCGGCCTACCCCATTCTCGTTGTGGTGTTCCTGGGCGATCAAGCGAGATATAATCCCATTTTCAACCAGATACTCTTTGAAATCTCCGGAGAGATATTCACCACCTCGATCAGATCGAAGTTTCTTTATGTTCTTATCTAATTGCTTTTCTGTCTCAGCCTTATACTCTTTAAATTTCTCAAGAGCTTCAGACTTGTGACGCATCAGATAAACATAACCGTATCTAGAGTAATCATCAGTGAAAGTGATGAAGTACTCATAACCCCCTCGAGCTTGTACATTAATTGGTCCACATACATCTGTATGTACCAATTCAAGTGGTACAATAGCACGCACTCCTTTGGCCGAGAATGGCCTTTTTGTCATTTTTCCTTCTAAACAAGATTCACAGAGTGGCAATGATTCATTTTCTAATGGACCCAAGAGCCCATCTTTGATCATTCTCTGTATCCTATTATTTTTGGTTTATATGACCCAAACGTAAATGCCGAGGTAGCATTAGTTGGAAGAAAACTTTCTTTTCTTAGATAAATGTGTATGCTCATCATTATTAATCTTGTGTCATGCATAGAAAGGATCATAGGCCTTAAATGATATAAATTGTCTTCCAATGTACCAGAACAAATAAGTCTATTATTATAAAAAATAGAAACAGAGGATCCAAAATTTACAGTATACCCTTGTTTTGACAAACAAGCTACTGAAATTAAATTCCTCCTAATGTCTGGAACATAAAGACAATTATTCAAAACCAAAGTTTCATTATTAAAAGATAATAAAACAGATCCAGTCTTCACTCACGACACGAATCATCTGTCCTAAAGCTGCGACCTAACGCTCCCTTTACTTAGTTTCTGGTTTCGAAACCAAATAAGTGAATTACAAATATGATTAGTTGCTCCTGAATCCAACACCCATGTGTCAATTGGATTCTGAACTAAACAAGTCTCAATAACAAAAAGATTTCCTATACCTGATTTGGCAATCTTAGGACAATCCTTTTTCCAATGACCCTTCTGTCCACACTTGAAGCACTTGCCTTTAGGCTTGCCATCTTGTTTCGTAGACAATTTCATTTTCCCAGGTTTCTTCTTCTTACCTTTGCCTTTTGGCTTAGGCCTAGATGAAGAATTTTTTTTAACAATATTTATGCTTCCCGAGAGATTTCTCAAAGACGATAGATCTCTTGTTGAGAATGGAGTTCGTTCATCAATTCGTTAAGGTCATGTTTCTTTTGTTCATGTTATAATTGACCTTAAACTCTTTGAATGTATCTGGCAGAGATTCTAGCACCATATCAATTTTTGAGTTATCATCGATTTGTGCACCCTGAATCTCAGCCTCATTCAAATAGTCCATCATTTTGAGGACATGATCACGAACTCTTGTGCCCTTCCCCATTTTGCTATTCATAATACCCTTCAATGCTGCTTGCCTCGCAGAGCGAGTGCTCTGCCCGAACATCTCTTGGAGACTATCCATTATTTCGGTGGGTGTCTCTCAAATTTCGATGTTTGGTCTCAGAATATTAGAAATTGAGGCTAAAATGTAGCATTTAGCCATTTCATTAGCCTTTTGCCATTTCTCATAAAGCCTCCTCTCATTTCTATAAGCATTGTTTAGTGGTTCTGGGGGGCATGCCTGGGTTAAGACATATTTATAATTTTCATTGATCGGGACAATATATAGATTTCTTTTCCAATCTATATAGTTCTCGCCCGATGAGTTTGTTTTGATTCAGGATAATAGTAAGTGGGCTTAAGGAAGACATTTCTGAAAAATAAAACATCCATGCATAAATATTTTGATATAACATTCACAATAAATAATAAAAATGCAAAAAACCATAAATGCATTTTATTTTATTGTAACGATAATCTAGTACCGCTTTGACAAGCTATCCGTTGGGGAAGTCATGTCTACACTTACCAGATCCAATTATCCATTAGATTATTTACTTTCATGTCAAAACATGATAAATAACTATCGTTATCTTTTTAGGCCTAAATTTGTTAATGAGCTTCGATGGGAAGATTAATAACAAATTTTAGTTGAGTGTGTAACCATTGTTTCAATCTACATATTCTCCATATCATGCAGCCACCGTTAGGGTGATCAACAGATTGAAAAATATTTCGATTTTATCTTTAAAGAAGTTCATCAAATAAAATGTCTAATATATATACCCTCCGTAGGGAGCAACACCGTATCATGAAGTCGAGGTATATATATAATTTTATTATTGAACTAACAATGGAGCCCGTGGGAAAAATTATCTTGAATTTTCCCTCTCCCACTCAATATTTTAAAATTGGTTTTTCCTTTTAAAAACATACATATATTGTTAATATCATGCTTCCTATAATATTATCCAAGTGATATCTCATATTATCAAGCATTTAAATAATACAAACAATATACATAAATTCATGTTAAATGAATGATATTTATCATTATGCATAGAGTGGCACTTCCTATTCTATATGACATGTTTTCATGGCATGTTAACATCCAAAACATAACATATAGAAAAATAATTAAATAATCTCAATTCATGATTTTCCTAAAATAAAAATACATTAATCCTAAGCCTAATCTTCATTGGGCTTTTTGTCAATGTCCATCTTCCATTGGCTTTTCTTTGTTAATGGACTTTGGCTAATATGGGCTTTAAATTTATTATTGGTCCAATTCTTATTTTTTAAAGAAAACAAAATTTTTAAGTAAAAAATTTTGGACAAAAAATAAACTTAATGTGTTAAAATATATCCATGCATTTTAATCCATTAAGCCCAAATTTTATTGGACCTAAAACTAGGATTTACCAAGCCAAAAAACAAATCTTGGACTTAAATGCAAAATAGTAAAACAATATGCCCAAACGAGAAAGTTACAGAACTATAGGGACTAAAGTGATAAAAACTACAAAAACCCTAAATCTGTATTTTCTCCTCAGCCGCCGTCACCCAAAATCCAGCAACTGTTCATCTTCTTCTCCGATGCACTGCTGTCTGTGTCCGTAGGAAAGCCTTCACCCGACGCCAACCATGAGCACAAAGACTTCGCTCATCGCTCGCAGCGTCGCCATTGCTGATGATGCCTGCGGCTCGCATTGCTGTCAGTTTGCGATTCGCGCGGCAGCTGCTGCTTTACTGCAGATTCGCGCGCGCGTGCAGCTCTGCTGCGATCTTCTTTGCAGTGAGTCTTTACTGCGCTCATAGCGGCGTGTGCGCTACAGTCATTGTCGTGCGCGCAGCGCGCGCTTCTTGCTGCGTCTTGTTGCTCTCATTGCGATCAGATGAATTTCTTCTTGTCGATGAATACAACCTTATTTTTTTGTTACAGATTCCTAACGCCAGTGGCTTACACAAATTCTAAAACAAAAAATTAAAACCAAGAGGGAAACATGGTGATGATAAACCACCCCTCTTGTTACAGATTCAATACAGTAATACAGACAAATTTCTAATCATGAATTGAGACAAATCCAAGCATGCTTTATTCATATATTAACAAATAATATATATCTAAATAAATTGTGCCACTCTAATACATAATCAACAAGATTGATTTCTTACGAAATCCTTATATATTATTATGAGATGGCTCTGATACCAATTGTTGGATAAAAATCGTATTTTTAATAAGGATCTCATATAATATATAAGAATTAAGTAATCTAGAAACTCGTACCTTGTTTAAATGAGAAGATGAATAATCCACCAAACGATCTTCCAGGCTATGACTCAAGATTGATCAACACTGGACGTGTGGGCGTCTGTTTCACTACTCCCAATTGCAACTGACGTTCTTTTTTTTTATTATTTAAAGATCTCTCTCTTTCTCGTTTTGAGAAAAATCCTTATTTATAATAGCTCATGAAAAAACCCTATCATGTATTATATCTCATTAATTTAAAATATTAAAATATTTTAAATTAAATATTTATCTCTCCACTAACGTAATAGTAGAGGGAATGTGTAACCTACTAGGGAACTAACTTGTAAAATATCACAAGACCCCTTTTACACTTGTATATAATACATTAGGCCTTAACAAATATTATAATTAAGATTTTTGCCTGATATGCCAGTTTTCTCGCTTTTGGGTCCAGTAATGGTGTTGTCAATTAAATGAGCTAACCCGGGGATCATTTGGGAACATACAATAGTGGCTACAATAATTAAGCTTGTAATTAAACAAAAATAATTATTTAATTCCAATTCTACTCCACTATAAGATTGGAACTGACCTCCATAATTGTATGCTCGAATAATAATTCGCCCAAGCCACATTGATTTCTTTATTGCACAATCCTTTGTACCACATCGTTAATTAAATTGATATCTCAATTGTTCAATCAATTTAATTACATCTTGTTCCTTGATACTTACCTGGTTTTCTCTAATGATCATTTTCAACATACATATATATATATATGTTGATACACACTCGCTGAGAGAATTCTATGATCAAATCAAACCCATCAAGAGATGTATCGTACAAATTCTATATTGTCAATCTATAAATTCAATACTTGTAATTGCTCCCACCAAGATAGGGTAATCTTGACTACAAGTGTATGTCGTGCCCATTGGTATCTCAAATGAAATAACAATTATAATCAAGAAATTATAATTGACTCAAGATTAAGATCACATTAAATCAATGCCTATGAGATTTAATAAGTCTGACAGTTATTACAAAGTTAATTAAATCTCACAAGTGATCCAGTTCAATGTAGTCATGCTACATCAATAAATTCATATATGATTAAGACAAATTACTCAATGAACTTATTACAGTCTATACCTAAATAAAGCGCCCAACTTTATTTATCAACTGCGAACTTAATTTATTTAATCATAAGATAACTTGTATTTATGTCTTCTGTGAATCCACTTGGTGATCACATAAATACATATAATATGGTTAAATGGACTTTACTCAAAATATTAATGCAATAGAGATACTTGAATAAAATACCTCATTCATTTTATTAATCAGAAAAATATTTATAACAATAAATAAACAAATATGCTTTAAAGAGCATATTTTTCCAATAATAAGCCAATAATTCCCTTATTCTTTTCTTGATCGGTGATGCATCTCCAAACTCGGTCAAGTAATAAATCTTGACCAACAATTCTTGTTTGATCAACAGCTATTGGAACCGCTGCACCTTCTGGTACCTCCTCATGAAGTTCATTGATTGCTTCTCCTTCTTTCTTCAATTTGATTACTTTTTCCTTCAACTTCTCCACTTTTTTGCCGAAGTCGTAGCTTGAAATCAAGTCCTTGGAACAGAAGTCTCCAAGACACAATCTGTCAATCTCTTGATCTCTTTCTTGTAGCAGATCCTCAACTTCATCTTCCATTTGTTCCAACCTTTCAAACCACTGTTCCACCGTCCTCGTCCGTCGGGTTCGGGGCTGTTGTTGTTCGGCAAGCTGAACCTGATTCAGCCGCTGTTGTTTTTGCGCAATCAAGTCCTCCTTTTGAGTCCGCAATTCATCAAGATTATCTTTAAGACCCCATATATACTTAGCTTGTCCACCAACGTAAGATAGAATTGGACGAATTGTGTCCGCTGATAAGAGGGTTGAGATGATGCCACCCATTTTTGTTGAAAGATTTCAAAGGGAAAAAAATGAAGAAGAGAAACGTGATTACAATATTGGAAAGAATTTATTAATTTGGTGGTGAGGATTATATCGAGAAAAGGACACTGTGACCGTCTACTTAAGCAAGCAAGTGAAGAAGAAGCAGATTAAGAATGCTAGGTAACTACTAATTATATGATAAATTTTTAAAATAAATACACATATATTATATATGTATTTAGTGGATATAGTACAATAAAAATATTTTAAATAAATAAAATAAAATATTGAGGTTATCCGATTGCTTAAATAATTTTTGGTGAAAATAATAATAATCCAAATGATGAAAACGCAAACCTTACTTTTTGATCAAAATGCTAACACACCAAAATATTTGTTTTTGTTTATTATTAGTTTGGGTATCTGACTCTGTTACTGCCCGCAAGTTATAGATGTAAGAGACATGACAAAGGTTGCATGTTTAGAGAGCAACACGCAGTATGTGCTGAGAAAAACTATCAGTGTGCAATTGGATTGTGGGCCTATGCTACAAACACGGCAACAAACAATTAATTGATTTAGATCATTGATTTTGATATTTCTTAAATTTAATGGATGAAAATAAATTTAACGTAAAACAAGGTACCGGTGCAATAGTAATTTATAGAAAATTTCAGCTTTAATCACATAGCTACTTATTTTTTCAAATAAGTCCTTATTGATTTTATATAACTAAATTATTTTGTTGTCCATCTCTTCTATATCTATTTTTAAAATTTTTTATAGTTTTTATTACATTCTTATAAAGATTAAAATAATTATCATATTTATGAAGATATACAAATTCTGAATATATATTTACACATGCATTTATAATTTCTAATCTCTCTTGAGACATAATTTTGTAGTCTAAATTCAACATTATAAATTATAAGAGATATTATAGGGATAGGTTCAAGGGATACATTCTTAAACACAGATTTAAACACAATTTTTTGACCATTATGCTAATTGAAATGAACGGTTAAAATTAGATTATATGAGTTATTAATTTCATTAATATTTTTCTCTCTCATCTCATTAATGTTTAATTTTCTTTCTTCTTTTACTTAAGATTTTTTCTTTTCTCTCTCCTATAAATTTGCAAATGAAATAATTTAAACCATCAAAATTAATTTACTTACATAATTTGTAAATTTGTGATTAGAAACTGGCTTATATAGCATGGCCCATTTTAATTACCCAGAAACACTTGTCTAGTTACCTTCTTCTATATACAGTACTTTTTTCAATCAGTAGCTGTGCTGACGAAGAGGGTTGAGATGATGCCACCCATTTTTATTGAAAGATTTCAAAGGAATAAAAGAAGAAGTGGAACTAACAGTAGAGTATAATGAAAACTTTTATTATCTCCTCAAGTTATAGGCGAGAGATATAACATTTGTGTTTATTATTATCTGACTACCAAAATAATTAGCGGCAAAATTATCTTTTTGTTGAAAAATCATTCATATTATAGATCCAAATAAGGTAAAGGCGACATCATCTTGTTGACCAAAATGCTAACACAGCCAATTATCATTATTAAGATGTGATGTGCTTATTCGGTGACAGTATTGAAGTAATTTTGATGCTGAGAGCAGAGCCAGCGAGGGATTTTAAACATTATGGGTTGGTAAGTGCAGACTGTGCAGCGTGCTAGCATAATTTTTATTTATAGAGTTTATATCAAAATAATTTTAGTTATTTAGTTGTTAATGAAATTTTTTATTAAAAGTTATAAAATTATTTTAATAAGTAAAATTTTAAAATTATTTAATAAAAATTAATAAAATAAAATAATTAAATAAGTAAAAAATATTTTAAATAGTTTAATAATTTAAAAAAAATTTATTCTCCACTCTATAAAATTTAAACTTTAAATTTTTACTAGTAGAGACAAAAATAATTTATTTCATTTTTAAAAATTATACTAAAATATAATGAAATAATAACAAAAAATTTTTAAAAAATAAAATAAAATAAATATTATAATACTTAAATTAAGCTAATGACAAACAAATAAATTTTTTTTTTTTGAGAAAGGAACAAATATTTTATAGTTGTTAATTAATATATAGAGAGGAAGAGGAAAACAAGGTGACAGAGAGATGGAGAAAGAAAGCAAAAGGGGAAAGAGTTTTGGTTGGTTACTTGGTGGTTAAGTAACATCCTTCTTAAAAGTGTGTGGGTTTTATTTAAATCGTGTGGAGAAAATTATGAATTCTGTGTGCTTTATTTAAATAATGTGGTCAGAATTGTGAATTTCGGCCAAAACATATTGTCCACACGATTGACAAAATTGGGGGCCCGGTGCTAACTCCAAAGAAAGTGAGATGTGGGTTGGAAATTTAAAAAAAAAAAAAAAAAACATTTCTTTATCACGTGATCAGGATCAGGATCAGGACACTCATTTTATTTATAATCTTTTTTGTTTGTTTTGTTTCTCTCCGAGGATTCGGAAATCAGAAGTGGACAAAACAAGCGAAAAAATGTGTACTGGGTCAAGACAAATAGATTTTTCTGTGCCTCTGCGTCTGCGGCGTGAAAAGCGAATGTTGGGTAAAAAAAAATATTTGTTTAATTAATTAAAAAAAAACAAAGCACATGAGATATTCGATAAAATGTCAAGCACGTGCCGGATCATCGCACAAAATATAATATATTTTACAAAAGGGTTAGATTGGGTCATTTGTATCTAAAATAACGTATTTTTTGCTAAACAAATAAAAGAAATGAAAAGTTGGCTAAATTATTAATAGCTTCTAAAGTTTGGCTATTTTCATAAATTTTCCTATATTTTCACTAAATTTTCTTCACGAATTAGTTATTAGTGTAAAAACAAATAAACAATTCCTAATTTGAGAGAGAACACTAATATCATATGTAAGGGACACTTGTCAGGTGCTATGTGTTCAATCAATTAATGAAGAGGGTCCCATGAACTAACTAGTATATTTTACAGTTTCAATTCCCTCCATCACTGCATTTTATAGTGTTTATAATTTTCAAGCCATTTTGTATGGGTTCATCAAAGAAATAGGCAGCCATTATATCGTTAATTTCTTCTTCGTTATATTTTTGTCTCACCATCTTCCAAATTCCTCTTTTCAGGTAATTCTTTATGTTTCTTTCATAATTCTTTTCTCATTTTATATTATAACGGTGATTATTTCTCATTATGTACCTCACTTTTATTGGCACATTTTACACTCGCTTCCCTCTAATAAAAGAGCACCCACCAACCCAAGTCCATTCCCATTTTGCGCTTGCTCCATATTTTTATTGAGGCAATATATATATATATATATATAATTCTTTAGTGAGGACACTTCATTTTAATAAAGTAAGGATATCATTAACAGATTAAAAAATATATATTTTAATACATTAATAAATAAAAAAATATAATTTTTAATATATTAAAATTTATATTTTTTTATATTTTATTAAATATCCTCATTTTATATATATATATATATACACACACGCGTGCGAGTTCTAATTTTAAAAGTTTAGTGTGTGAATTAATGTGAATACATACATACATATCATTGGTCACGTAGGGGCAATTATTGGAGATGAATTATTGGAAGCATCTGGTATTGGGATCTGTGTAAAGTTTAATTTTTTTTTTTTGTGTAAAGAAGGATCTTGTGAGCTTACATGTGAGTTTGTGAATTTTTATCCTTTTTTTTTTTATCTAATCAGTACTTGGTTGGTTCTTCGAAGAGCTCAAGAGGCAAGAAACTGAAATAATAGAAGGGAAAAAAATAATAAAAATATCCCTTTCCTTTTTTTTTTTTTAATTAAACTTTATTAGGATAATTAGTTGTATTCTCTTTTGAATATGGGTTGGTTATTTAGTGTGAATATCCAGTGAGATGATCATTATATTTTGCTTAATAAATTATCATTAGGAGAAGTTAATTATAGTACTTGATTATGAATCAAAATTCTCTCATGATATAATCCTCTCTTGAGTTAAGTTTAAATAATTAGTGATTAATAAATTAAAAAAAATAAAAATAATTAAATCATAATTGTATATTAATATTAAAAGACAGGTGATATAAAATTCTTAAAAACTTAAGAGAACTTAGATCACAAAAGAATTTTACATGGATAAGAATTGTATGAAATAAAAAGGTATTTAACGACGGTGGCAAAGATGATGCTAGCTTCTACACCAACGTAAGATAAAATTGGACGAATTGTGTCAAGTGGTATGAAGGTTGAGATGATGCCACCATTTTTGTTGAAAGATTTCATAGGAAAAAAAGAAGAAGAGAAACTAACGATAGAGTATAATGAAAAACTTATCATATTATAAATCCAAATAATGTAAAGGCGAAATCATGTTTTTGACCAAAATGGGAACACACACACAATATCAAATTTTATTTATGACTATTAATTATTATCATTATTTTAGGGGTCCAGCTTTTTGACCAAAATGCTAAATGTGGTGAGAGTATTGATGCTGAGGGCAGAGCTGGTGAGGGTTTTAAACAGTATGGGTTGTTAAGTGCAGTGCTTTCGTCTTAATACTTCTGGAAGTATCGCGGAGAGAGGAAGAGGAAAACCAAGTGACACAGATGGAGATATGAGAATGAACGCAAAAAGGGAAAAGAGTCAAATTAAATCTATTATTAAAAAGTAAAACAAAAATATCTACAACCACATATCTGCTATTCAATTTTTATGAATTGACTGCCTTCTTAAAACTCTACTTTCATAGGTGATAAGACACCATGCACACCATTCACAAGGAAGTCGACTAGGGTTCTTAAACCTAATAGAAGGTATGAAGACTTCAAGTGATCACGCACTAGAGCCATGCACTTCGTGTGTTGGATCAAAGTTGTTATGTATTAGAGCACAATAAGGGGACCAAGTCAAGAGGATCGTGGAGTAATTGATTTGATCTTTATTTTCTAGTTATTTTTTTAATATTTGTTAGTATTGTTTAAAGATTGAAGCCGTGATTGTTGGCTACATTTATCAATAGATTGTAGTATATAAAGGCTTCAAAGCTATGAATAAAGGCATCAGAAAATTTAATCAAAACTTTGGTTTGTTCTTACCATAACAAAGAACACTTATCTATCATTATTTCTTGCTCAGATCAGGACCAATCATTTTGGTATCAGACCAGGAGCTCACAATGGCAACCAACAAAGAACGAATTGAGCGAGTTGAAACGGAGATCGGAAATATGCAGAGCCACATTCAACGAATGGAGCAAGGCATGCATGATAAATTCAGCCAAATAGAAGATATGCTTAGCAAGCTTGCAGAATCCTTCGGCCGAAGTCAAGGTGCTTCAACACAACAAGATCAGGGAGGCTCTTCACGACATGGCCAAGGAGATAATGCTGGAGAAAGGCAGCAATATCAAACTCGTTTAGCCAAGCTCGAATTTCCTTGGTACAATTTGGTATAATCGAGTAACCCAATTCTTTGCTTACCAGGATATAGTCGATGAACAGAAAGTGGCTTTGGCTTCCTTCCACCTCAAAGGCGAAGCTAACCAGTGGTGGCAATGGCTTCTTCGTGCATACAAAGAAGAAGGAAAAGCAATCACGTGGCAGAACTTTGTTGATGAGCTTTGGGCTCGCTTTGGGCCAACAGAATGCGAAGATTTCAATGAAGCACTTTCAAGAATCAAACAGAATGGTTCCTTGCGAGACTATCAAAAAGAGTTCAAAAGGCTCGGCAACCGTGTGCAAGGTTGGAGTCAAGGTGCGTTGGTGGGTACTTTTATGGGTGGACTCAAGCCTGAAATTGCTGATGAAATAATATATTTCGGCCAAAACACTGAAGGACGCCATTAGCCTCGCTCGAATGAAGGGCGAGCAACTTGCAAGACAGAAGAGGCTCATCCGCCCTGCATACAACAACCGGACGGTAACTTCACCAACAATGACTCGAAATTTCCCTGCCACTTCATACAAACGGTTGACTTGGGAAGAGATGCAATGCCGACGAGCATAAGGTTTGTGCTTTAACTGTAGTGAAAGATTCACGGTAGGGCATAAATGCACAAGGGCTCAGCTTTTGATTCTTGAGAGCGAGGAAGATCCAGGAAACATAATTACTAAAGGAATTAATCAAGAAGTGGAACCAGCGGAGGACAATGAGCCATATATTACTTATTACACTTTAACCGGATGGTCAAGGCCTCAAACAATGCGAGTTAAAGCTAAAATTGGGTCTTATGAAATTATGGTGCTCATCGATAGTGGCTCAACACACAACTTCATCAGCACACGCCTCGCCAATTTACTATAACTTCCAATTAAGCCAACAACAGCCTTCACAGTCCGAGTTGCCAACGGCGACAAATTGACGTGTTAAGGGAAGTTCGAAAAGGTACAGCTTCTTATACAAGAAATTCCTTTCTCACAAACAGTTTATGCCTTACCAATATCAAGTCTAGATTTGGTTTTAGGCATCCAATGGTTGGAACAATTAGGAACGGTAGAATGTAATTGGAAAACTCGAACGATGGCTTTCAATTGGAGAGACCAACCATGACACCTACAAGGCCTGGACCCACGAGTAATATAGACAGCAACAGTGACAGAGATTAATAAGGAATTGCGTCAAGGACACGAGGCTTATGCTATTTGTCTCTACATCAATTCAGATGATCCCACAATTCCTAGTGTTTTAAGAACCGAAGCAGCTTCCACCAAAGCGTGAAATTGATCATTACATCACCCTCAAAGAAGGAATTGAACCCATCAATGTAAGGCCGTATCGCTATGCACACTTCTAAAAGGCAGAAATCAAGAAGCAAGTTCAAGAGATGCTCCATTCAGGCTTGATTAGGCCAAGCACCAGCCTATTCTCTTCACCAGTACTGCTTGTTAAGAAAAAAGATGGAAGCTGGCGATTTTGCACAGATTATCGAGCCCTTATCGAAGCCACAGTCAAAGATCGCTTCCGAATTCCCACTGTCGACAACATACTTGACGAATTACATGGAGCGGCATATTTTACTAAGTTAGATTTGTAGGCCGGCTACCACCAAGTGAAAGTCAATCCACTGGATGTCCACAAAACCGCATTCCGAAGTCACAACGGGCATTACGAATACTTGGTTATGCCATTTGGGCTTTGCAACGCTCCATCAACCTTTCAAGCTTTAATGAACTCGATCTTTCGCCCTTTCCTCAGGAAGTTCATCCTTGTTTTTTTTACGACATATTAATTTACAGTCCTACATGGACTTGTCATCTAAAACATGTCATGCAGGCTTTTGAAATCCTAAAGCAACAAAAGTTCTATGTCAAAGCAAGCAAATGCACATTCTGTCAACAAGAGCTGGAGTACCTAGGGCATATCATTACCAACATGGGAGTCAAAGTCGACAACAAAAAAATTACCATCATAGAATTACGGGGTTTCCTCGGCCTCACCGGATACTACCGTAGGTCTGTCAAAGGCTATGGAGTAATAGCCAGGCCCCTCACCAATTTGCTAAAAAAGGGTTAATTTTGCTGGAATGAAGACGTAGAAGAGGCGTTCAAAAAATTAAAGGAAGCTATGACAAGCACACCAACATTAGCAATGCCTAATTTCAACGACACCTTCATCATTGAAATCGATGCTTCAGGGGAAGGAATTGGTGTCGTTCTGCAGCAACGAGGTAGGCCTATTGCCTATATGAGCCGTGCCTTAGGAGTCACCAAGAAGGCATGGTCGACTTACGCAAAAGAAATGCTTACCATAATTCAAGCAATCCGAATGTGGAGACCTTACATTCTTAGACAACGGTTCTTAATTCAAACGGACCAACGGAGCTTGAAATATTTCTTGGAGCAAAAGGCAGCAACTCTCAAACAACAGATGTGGCTGGCTAAGTTGATAGGATATGAGTACGAGATCATATACAAACCCAGCCAAGACAACATCGTTGCCGATGCCCTTTCACGTAGGCCGGACAGCCCTATAATTAAAAATTTATTTGTGCCACAGATAACACTTTGGGATGAGATTAAAACTGCTGCTGACGGAGATGGATATATGCAACGAATTACAATGCTAGCCACAACACAACCAGAGGGTCCTTACTCTACAAGGCAAGGGTTAATATTCTTCAAAGGTAGAGTGGTGGTTCCTCAGAAGATACGTGAAACTATTATGTTTGAGGCACATAATACCAGAATTGGTGACACTCAGGAGTTTTGCGCACGTATAAGCGGATAGTACAACAGTTCTATTGGCCCTCTATGTTTCACTCAGTAAAAGAATATGCGAACAAGTGTGAAACTTGCCAATGTACCAAGCAGCAACTTTAAAGCCTGTGGGTCTCTTACAACCACTTCCAATTCCGTGCCAGGTATGGGAAGACATAACTTTAGATTTTATTGAAGGGCTACCATGTTCGTAAGGCAAAAATACAATATTGGTAGTGGTCGATAGACTTAGTAAATCAGCACACTTCATGGCATTATCTCATCCCTTTTCGGCAAAAACGGTGGCTGAACGATTCGTTGAAGGAATTTTTAAATTACATGGATTCTGAAATCAATTATTAGTGACCGAGACCCTATATTTATAAGTAAGTTTTGTTAAGAATTTTTCAAATTCTCGGGTACCCAACTCAAGATGAGTTCAGCATATCATCCACAAAATGATGGACAAACAGAAGTCATCAATCGCTGCCTTGAACAATACTTACGCAGCTTTGTGCATCAATGGCCATGGAAGTGGCATGAGTTCTTACCTTGGGCTGAGTTCTAGTATAACACCACTTTTCACGCATCTATCGGATGACACTATTTCATGCTTTATATGGCAAAGAACCACCAACTGTTCCCATGTATCACGTTGGCACTTCACCAGTACATGAGGTGGATAAAGCATTGCTGACAAGAGATAAGCTGTTTGCACAACTAAAAAAGAATCTAGCCGTAGCTACCAACAGAATGAAACAAGCGACGGATAAACACCAGCGGGATATTGAATTCCAAAAAGATGATCTTGTGTTCTTGAAACTCTGGCCATACCCCCAGACATTAGTATTCAAAAGAGCTCATAAAAAATTAGCTACCAAGCACTTTGGGCCACATCGAGCACTTGACAGAATCAGATCTGTTGCTTATAAGTTATAGCTACCAGAGGGGGCGAAAATACATCCTATCTTTCATGTCTCGTTGTTGAAAAAAGTGGTGGGAGACTTGCAAGTTAGTAGCAGCGAGTTACCGAACATTATTGATGATGGTGTGATTGTGCTAGAACCGGACTCGATACTTGACACTCGATGGATTAGACGTGGAGGAAAATTCATTAAATAGAGCTTGGTACAGTGGAAGAGGCTGTCGGTTGAGGAGGCTACTTGGGAAGACTCGGCAGTACTACGTGAACAGTTTCCATCACTGACCCTTGAGGACAAGGGTCCTCTTCCAGCGGGGGGTATTGATAAGAAACCATGCACACCATGCACAAGGAAGTCAACTAGGGTTCTTAAACCTAATATGAGGTATGAAGAATTCAAATGATCACATACTCGAGCCATGCACTTCGTGTGTTGGATCAAAGTTGTTATGTATTAGAGCACAATAAGGAGACCAAGTCAAGAGGATTGTGGAGTAATTGATTTGATCTTTATTTTCTAGTTATTTTTTTAATAGGAAAAAGATAGATGCCTCGAAGAATAGTGGGCACCGAAGGCTCCGAAATTAAAAAAATTTTAAAGTTTGAATATTTTATTTATTTACACACCTATGTTTATTAATTAAATTGATTTTATTGATTAATTTAATTGATTTTTCCGCAAACTGGTATCAAAGCCAAGTAATTGGTATAAATAATTAAAAATAGAAGATGATCTAATTATTTATAATATTAATCCTGAGGGATATAATTTATTAATTGATAGTAACATTATAAGATATAATATTGGTCAACATATGTAATATTATTCATAAGAAAGAAGAGATTTAGAGATTAAATAGTTAATAGAATTATATTTATCAAAAGCTCAAGAATATAGAATTGGAGAATTAATAATAATAAATAGAAGAGATTTAAATATAGATCCTCTCTTATTAGATAGAATAAAGATAGAAGTTTTTAGAAATAATTTTTCTTAGAAACAGTGGAATATTAATTTTGTTGAAGATTATCACAAAGATCTTATAATAGATTATAATTGACTTTTGTCTATTAAGCAAAGAGAAGAATATAATTGGAATAATAAAAGAATTAGAAGTAAATATTACCCTTTTAGTAATATGTTACTAGGATATAAAGACTTATTTATGCATAAACTCGGCCTAATAAATAAAGGGTTAGAAAAGAATTATATTCCAAAAGAAATAAAAGATATTATATGTCACAAATATCTAATAAAAAGTAATGAAATATTATGCAGATGGTATAATGGATAAATAACTTGACCCATTAATAATTTCTCAAAATATAAAAACTAGCAGGTTTCCACCTTCTAGTTATAGACAAAGAGGATACACAAATGGAAGATTTTAACCTTTTGATTTAGTAAATGATTCCGACATGTGGGGAAATAATCAGTTAAACTGAATTTCTCTATATTTATTAAATAAATTAGGAAACCCTAATTTAAGCATAAATGATATAGAAAGTGCTAATGAAATACTAGAAATGAAAAATGTTAATGATGAAAATATAGATCAAATAAAAGATTAGGAAATCAAATGAGTCAAGAATTTGAACATATTAAACAAATAATAAACGAATACACAATTGAAGACTTGGAATTATTGAAACAAAAAATTATAGATATAATAAATAAGAATTCTATAGAACTAAGGTTGAATAAGATAGAATGCCAACTAAGTAAAATCGAAAAAATTGTTAAACAACTTGGTAATAAATTTGCCATAAACATACATGGAAAATTACAAAAAATTGAAGTACAAAGAATTGATAATAATATAGAAGAATTACTTATGATAATTCAAGAATAGAATAAAATTTTACAAGATACAATAATTTATTTTAATGAAAAGAAAAGCAGTGAAATCCAACCTATGGTAAGGCCAATATTTAACAAAATAAAAGGAAATGAAAAATTAATAAGTTTAAGAATGTTAAGTGCAGATGCAGATAATAGATTAAAAGAATTATCTAATAATAATGAAGAATCTGAAACAGATGAAGAAGATGATAATGTTTTCATAAATTTGGAAGATATTGAAAAAAGAATTGAACATTAAAAATGAATGAATCAAAACCACGAGTCTTTGAACGAGGTGAATCTAGTAATAGAGCTTCTTATGCTAGAGAAGAAATACTAACATACGAAAATGAAAGATCACAAAGTCAATATTTTAGGCCAAGTAGAAGACTTAAGAGAGAATATAAAACACCTGGAGAATATCAAGAAAGACCCATCAGTCATGAGGGTATATGGTTAGACTTAGATTGTGTTAAAAATAGAAATAAAATGATCACTGCTTGGGTAAAATCCATGAAGATTGCATTAGCATTTTATAATCTAAATAGACATAATAACATTGAATTCCTTAAAACATCGTTTGTAGGAATAGCTGCACAATGGTTTATGGGATTAAGTGTTAATAATAAAAATAAAGTATTTTATGGGGAAAACCCTAATGAAAATGAATCCCAAGAACAAATCCTAACAAGATTTGAAAGTGAAATAAGACGAGAATTCTTAGGAAAAGATTGGGAAGCCGATTATCAGCAAGAATTAGAAAGAAAAAAAATGAAAAATATGAGAAAGCTAACTAGGCTTGAAATATGTGATATATGTTACTTAGAAGCATACACATGTAGCTTCGAAGAACTATATTATAAATGTGAATTTAGAGAAGAAGATAATACAAAAATGTATTACATTAGTTTATATTTTATGAAAATACCAGACCCATGAGGTAAAAAACTTATGGAAGAATATAGCCAAGAATATGATGATACTACCAATACTGATACCCTTGGAAGTAGAATTAGGTTTGCTCGAAATAGAGTAAATCAGTGGTGTTCCGAAATAAGAGATAGACGATTAATGAAAAAACAAAATCGAGGATTATGTTGTTCAAAGTTAGAAGAGCTTCCAAGATTTGGATGTTTTGAAAAAGTTTATAAACATAGGAAAAGATTTAAAAAGAAGAAATTTTTCAAGACTAATAAAAATTATTACAAGAAAAATAAATATAAAAGAAAGTTCTTTAAAAGGAACAAATATGAAAAATCTAAGGCAAAAACGCCTAAAAAATGTAAATGCTGGTTATGTAATGAAGAATGAAATTATGCAAATGAGTGTCCTAAGAAAAAGAAATTAAACATTAAAATGTTTAAAGATTTTAAAGAATTAGAATTAATCACTAATAGTGAGGACGTTAGTGAAAATGATAGCATATACTATCTGACTGATGTAAGTTTAAGTACTTCAGAAGCAGAATGAGTATTGAAGAAATAGATAATAAAGATTTATATCAGGATGAAGAAATAGAAGAACAAGGTTCTTTTAATAAAGAGTTAATCTTTGATAAAAAAAAAATCTTAAGATTAATAAAAAGGGATTAGAAACATCTATGACTTCAGTCAATAGGTTAGCACAAGGAATAGCTAGCATGGTTAAAAGAAAAAATGTAATGTATTTTGGTGCCACTGTAAGAGAAGAGCCAATTGACATTAGGCATGCAAGAGGAAATACAAATATACCATTGTTGTTAAAATCTGATATAGAAGAAAAAATTAATAAAATTAGACCTAGTGATAGGCATAAAATTGGATATATTTATATTAGAGGAATCCAAATTATGATAAAATCTCATTTCAGAGAAGGAATTGATAGTCTAGTAAATCTTGCTGTATTAGATAATAGAATAAAAGATAGAAAACATGCACTTCTTGGAATAATCTAAGGAAATCTTAATTATAAAAAATTAATATTTAAAATATATCCTAAATATTCTATAAGTTTAAGAGATAGAAATATAAATAAAACTTTAACTTTATGTCACGATTTTAAATACTTTGATATAATGCATGATGGATCATATCCATATAGTATAACTTATGCCATAGAATATGCATTAACAAATTCAGCTAACAGTGAAATGTTCGCTAATAAAGAATTTATAGAAATAAACAAACTCTTTAATAAAGTTGGAAAAATACAACCTCTTGAATTATTAAGAGAAATTGATCTACCCGAGGAATGAGAGATGGATTTAAGGAGTCGATCCACTTTGATTAGAGGAAATACCTCTAGGACTATAGAATATACACCAGAAGGAAGAATTATTATACGAAATGGAGAATCAATCTCTATACCAAGAAATTTGAGGGGAACGCAAAGTTCTACAAGATGTAGTCCTCTTGTGATACCATCATCATAAAAAATATTAACAACAGTAAAAAAAAATAATCAAAATCTAAAAATCAAAATTGAATATAATAATGGAAAGTCATGGCATGAGACTTTTGCTATTCTAGATACGGGAGCTGCAAAATCTTATGTAGATGTTAAGATGATTAAATATTTAGATAGAAAGATTTTAATTGAACCATATACTTATGTAGGATATAATGGAGAAAGAAAAACATTAACCCAATACAGTGAAAAACCATTAAAAATTAGAGGAATAGAATTTATCTTTCCTTTTATCATAGAACCAGAATATGAATAAGATATAAGTCCTTTATTGTTAGGAATGAACTTCCTTGAAAATTTCTCTCCTTACTGCATAGGAGATAGAGAAATATCAATAACAATTGAAGGGATTAAACAAACCCTATCAAGATATGTTTAATCATTTTATAGTATATATAAAAGTGATAGTACCATATTATAAGCATAAACTAGAATGGTTCCATGCTTTAATTGATACGGGCTCAGGAGTTAGCCTAGCTAATTCAAGAATTTATCCACGGTCATATTGGAAAGATTATAAACCCTTAATGGGAAAAGGAATTAATGAAGAACAAATTTCTCTAAGAACATGTAGAACAAAAACTTTAATACAAACCAACGATTATATTCTAAGCATACCAATATTATGGTCATATGATTATATGGGTGCCGATATCTTTTTAGGGGCTAATTTCCTTCGTCAGTTCATTTATATAATGACTAACGAAGCAATTACTCTTAAAATCTCTTGTAATCATACACTTACCGCACCACGGATTTATAATCCCGTCCGGCGCACTACTCGAAAATTTCATTTTCGCCGCAGCCAGCGTGGTGATTTCAATATAAAACTTAATCAAATTATATCTGATTATAAAAAAATTTTAGAAAAACTTGATAAAAATTTTGGTGAAAATCCAATTCAATTATGGGAAATTGATAAAACTTATGCCAAGATAGAATTAAAAGACTCAAATGTTATTATAAGAGTTAAGCCTATGAGATATGAGCAAGAAGATAGAATAGAATTTGATAAACAAATTAAAGAACTCTTAGATCTCAAACTTATCCGAGAATCTAAAAGTCCACATAGTAGCCCTGCCTTTATGGTTAGGAATCATGCGGAAATTAAATGAGAAAAAGCTCGTATGGTTATTAATTATAAAGAATTAAATAAATATACTAAATTTGATGGATACTTTTTACCTCACAAAGATACATTAATTACCTCTGTAATCAATAAAAGAATATTTAGCAAATTTGATTGTAAATCTGACTTTTGGTAAATTAAGCTTGAAGAAGATAGTACACCACTTACTGCCTTTAGTACACCTCAGGGACAGTATGAATGGATTGTAATGCCATTTGGATTAAAAAATGCACCACAAATATTTCAAAGAAGAGTGGATAAAATTTTTAAAGAATTTCATGAATTTTGTATTGTTTATGTGGATGATATATTAATATTCTCTAATAATAAAGTTGATCATATTACTCATTTAATTTCTTTTTCAAAAAGATGTAAGAAACATGAAATATTACTTTCTAAAAAGAAAGCTGAAATAATGAAACCTGAGATTAAATTTTTAGGATTAATAATAGATGAAACAAGAATAGAGATGCAACCACATATTTCTGAAAAAATATATTTGTTCCTCGATAAATTAGAATCTAAGGAATAAATTCAAAGATTTTTAGGATGTCTTAATTATACTGAAGGTTTCATATAAAATTTAACAAAAGAAAGACAGCCTTTACATAGATTATTGAAAAAGAATAATACAACATTATGGGAAGAATCTCATACTCAAGTAGTTAAAAAATTAAAAGAAAAATGTAAAAATTTACCAAGATTAGGATTCCCTACTGCCAGTGATAATTTAATTCTTGAAACTGATGCTTCTGATACTCACTGGGGTGCAGTATTAAAAACAGATATAGAAAAGATTTGTAGATATACTAATGGAACATTTAAGCCCGCAGAAAAGAATTATCATAGTAATGAAAAGGAATTATTAGCTATTAAAAATGGAATCGCTAAATTTACTTTCTTTTTATTACCAAAGAAATTTAAAATCAGATCTGATAATACTCAAGTTAAAGGATTTATATTTAATAAATTACCTAATCTCCCTTAATATAAGAGATTAATTAGATGGCAATAATTCTTTGCAGAATATGATTTCGAAATTGAGTAAATTAAAGGATCTAACAATTGTATTGTAGATTTTCTCAGCAGGGAATATAATGGATAAAAGTCTTTCAAAAATAATGAAGGGCATAATAATGTGCTCCGAAGGTCAATAATTGCTTCTCAAGGGCAATGAATTGATTTATGATGAGCTTGCTATGATTGATGCTGCCCAAGAAGAATTGAGCAAACTTTGCCCAGATAAAAGTTTGCAAAATAATCCTAGAAGTACAAACTTCAGAAAAAATTATTAGCAAAATGCTAAAAATAGTCCATTTTAAGGACCAAAATGAGGGTCAGATCACCCAGTGTTCTTCATAGAGTACAAAGATCCCAATGGCAGAGAGGTTCCTTTTAATCTATGATGTTAGAGAACAATACATGAAGGGAGAGGGTTCCCAAATCTCTTTACAGAGTTTAAAGTCCCAATATTTGAAAAGTGAACAGTCACTTTCAATTGCTAAAATCCCATGTGAAAATGACTATACTTATGAATATAAAAGAATTGGTAAAATAGCCTATGGGATTCGTCCTAGCTAGGCCATAATACCAGATCATTCAGGGTTATACCCAAGGATTAATTTCGTTTTAGGAGGTGATCTTAAAATGATAAAAGATATGTTTGATTATGGTTTTCTTAATCTCATTTATACTGATGAAAATTTCAGGGAATTAGAATTACTCCCCGAAAAGATCAAAGAGACCGCCTTTGAACTAAAAAAGATAAGCAGGACAAAAGAAGCCATTTTTATCAAATTTCTCAGTGCTTATCCTGAATATTGTGATAACAAATGGTATCCAGCTCAACACACGATACAGGTTGGAGTTAGCAGCAAAAAGATTAGTCCCACAATTGATTTAGACCAGGTTTATAATGATTATGACCCAGAATTATTTGAGCCCAAAGCACTCACCACCAAACGGGCAATAGGAATGAAAGTCCTTAATGAACAGCTTGAAAGGATAAGCAAAGAAAGTGTGTGGCTCTACGAGACCACAAAAGAATATATCATCTTTTCTATGAGTAGAAGAGAAAATATCCTAGCCAGACAGGCCATCATTAAAAAGAAAAAGGCAATATTCGAAAATTTGGTGGAGTCTAGTTTGCCAACGCACCATGAAATATGCAAGGTGTTAAAGCACCAAAATAATTGTGGCTATTGTTATGGAAAATCCAAAGATGGATCTAGTGATGAAGATATGTCTGTAGATGAAGAGCTAATAATAGGCATGTGAAGGGTCGATGACAGAAGTAAAAGATGTCAGCCTAACAAGCTTCAATAATGTCAAAAAAAATGCCAAAAAGGTAAAGCTTATCAGCACAGTAGCTACCGGCTAAAAAAGACAGATGTCAAGAAAAGATGTAAAGGAGGGGTCACCTTATCTGAGGAGAATCTCCAAAGCCTCCTAAAAATGTAACATGTAGATGTAATCCAATCATGTAATCTTATCTTTTAAAAGATATAAATAAAACGATGTAAGAGGGAGAGAGGCAATCGACTCTGTAGCCATCACTAACCTTCAAAGCTTCTCTAATCTTTTCTTTGTAACCATCTCTAGTTATGCAATAAATAAATCCTTTTGAGTGAAATTATTATCTTCCACCTTATATATTTTAAGAAACAAATCAAGTACTTTATATGCCAGCACTTGTGCTAATCGAAGAAGATTTCATATTACTAAGCACTCTTTCGGAGACGTTTGCAAGAAAAGCACTCAGACAGATCCTTCTAGACCGTGGAGCAGTGTGTTGCGTTAGGCCATGTGGAACAGTCGCCGAGGTGATCTTGCTGGACGTGTGGAGTTATGACGGTGCTGACCATGGACCTCTCTATGGTTGGAGGCAACTAGCGAACATATCTCAGAATCCCGAGAGATATTACATTGGTTAGTAACCTTGAACTATCTTCTTAAATTTTAGCAACAAACGGAAGCATGTTGGGCCTTGGTTGTTTTCTTGAATAATATAATATTGAAAGTGATAAAATTAGCTCAAATTATTAAAACATGGAACAATCTGTTATTAAGTTTTTAAACGCTATAGATAATCTGGATTTTAGTCAAGAATACCAAATTATTTATACAATTACTATGATTAAAGATCATTTAAATCTCAAGAAAATCCAATATAGAAATATGACTAGAATAAATGCAGAAGATGAACATGATATATTTGATGGTTTTGAAGAAGAAAATAGGATAGCATTAATGGAATCTATTTTAATAAATCTTGAAGTAATTCAAGATAGGTGTAGAACTAATAATAGGACTCAAAATCGCCCATAATGAATAATAACGATAATATGAACTTATTAATTCAAAATGCCGAATTTAGATTACAATATTTATGTGAAAGTTTGGATGGAATGTATCTTAGTTGGAATGATAGCATAGAAATATACATAAATATGTTAGAAGAAAAAATGTGGTCTCTGTCACAAGAGAGACAAATAATTATTAATGCAGGTTCTAATCTATGACCAATAGATCTTTATGAATACGATAATCATTTTAATTTATATAAAATTATTATTAAATCTTTGCAAAACTTTAAAAATAGAAGTTTAAGAGATGGAAGGACAAACTGTCCAATTATTCAAAATTAACAAAAAATTATAAAAAAATTAACAAATATTGCAAAAGAAGTCTAAGGTGCACGCTTCTAAGTTAATTACAAATTTTTGACAAAGTTTAAAAACTATGGCAAAGAAACCCATTTCGGGATTTGACTTGGGACTTGATTCAGGGAGAGTATCAGCACTCTTTTTAATATTTGTTAGTATTGTTTAAAGATTGAAGCCGTGATTGTTGGCTACATTTCTCAACAAATTGTAGTATATAAAGGCTTCAAAACTATGAATAAAGGCATCAGAAAATTTAATCAAAACCTTGGTTTGTTCTTACCATAACAAAGAACACTTATCTATCATTATTTCTTGCTTAGATCGGGACCAATCAATAGGTTATGTTAAATAATAATAATAATAAAAAAATTATAAAAATAATAAAGTAAGATCATAAACTTTTTCCTTTGATCAATTATAAATTTTGCCCCACTAATGTGATTTTCTAGCTACACCAATCAGTCTACAACATTAGATTTCAATGAACACAATAAGATCCATAATTAAGGTCAAGAGAATTCAGTGTGCTTTTAGATCATGTGGGAAAAATTGTGAATTATGTGTGCTTGAAATCATGTTGAGAAAATTGTGAATTTCTGCCAAAAGCCCAAAACATATTCTTAAATTGAGAAAATTGATGGGCCGGCGTTTACTTCAGAGTAATGTCATACCATTACCAGATAATATTTATTTATTTGAGGTTGAGAAATTTTCATGAGAGTATGGGTTGGAAATTGGAATGAACATTTCTTTATCACATTTACTAAAATCGTTTTTTTTTTTGGTTTTGTTTATCTAGAGAATTTGGAAGTGAAAACAAATGAAAGTATACAGGGACAAAACAAATTGATTTTTCTGTGCCTCTTGCGGCGTGAAATAGTTATTTTTTCAAGAAATAAGCGCATATTCGGTATGTCTTTTCAAATGATCAAAATGCCAATTTAATTTTATAATTTTTTTAAAATTTAAAATGTTATTTGTTTATATTTTAACTTTAAAATAGAAATTTTAAAATTAAATAAGTTATTTTATCTTTATTAGAGGCTGAAACTTTTTAAAATATTAAAAAAATTAATTGACAATCAAATAATTTTTTTTAAAACGTTACTACTAAAAACTCTATTTGAAAAGCTCTACCAAACATAACTTAAAAGAACTAAGGTAGCATTTGTTTTTTTTATCTGAAATCTGAATGGGTCTGAATTTAGCTGAAGTCTGAATAGGTCTGAATACATATATCTAAATGACATGTTTGTTTTTCGTTTTTCAATATCTGAATATAAATGTTAAGTTGTTTGTTTTTCAAAAAGAAAACATCTGAAATATGCTATTTTGACATTTATAACCTCATAAATATTAATAATACTTATATTTATTGGTTAAATACATGACAAGTTATAAATAAATTATTTGATTAATAAAAATTTTTTGATAATATTTACCTTAACAAAGCATGAAATATAAAATATATCTATAACACATGCATTTTTTAAATTATTATATGATACTTATAATATTATTTTTAGTATATTATATTGATATTTTTTCTTGTTAATTACTTAATCAAGAATTGTCTAATCATTTGAATTAAAATTAATGTATTAAATAAAATTTAAAATCTATTATAAAAATAATAAATATAAATACAAATAGATGGACATATTATAAAACATATTCACCTAAAATTCTATTATGTTTAAATTCTCATTCACAAAATAATAGTAATAATAATAATTGAATACATGTATATAACCAAAAAAGGGATAAATAAAAAAAAAATTTATATAATAGTAAATAAATTTATTTAATATGGGTATTTATAAGTAAATTTCTAAGATAGTCTCGATAGATTTATGGAGTATAATATATATGTTTGTATCTAAAATTCTAATGGACATAAGATAATAATACTTCTACATATTGTAACATTATAAAAAATAAGTTTCCTAACGCATTTTTTTTTTTTTTGGGTTGGGGAGCAAGGCTTGTGACTTTCCACTACTAAAGGTTTAAAGACTATAACAAGCTACTACGATTCAAACATCGTTAAAGTGAGCCCTCTAGCATTAAAGTTCAATTAAAAGCATTTGATATTTTATAATTTATCTTGAGGAACATGCGTTTAAGTAATAATGCAGTAATGCACATAAAAATGAGCATAAATTAAGATATTTGACAAAATGTCCAGCACGTGCGGGACTATCGCACTAAATAGTATAATTTACAAAAGGGCTAGTTAGGGGAATTTGTATCTAAACTGGCATATTTTTGGCTATAAAAAAATACAATAAATGAAAAGCTGGCTAAATTATTAATAGCGTCTAAAGTTTGGCTATTTTCACAAATTTTCTGATATTTTCACCAAATTTTCTCCACGAATTAATAATTAGTAAAAAAAAAAAAAATAAACAATTTCCTAATTTAAGAGAGAAAACTGATGTCAGTATGTAACGGACACTTGTCAGTATGTAATGAATCAATCAAGATAACCCCATGAACAAACTTGCACATTTTACAGTTTCAATTCCCTCCATCGCGGTATTTTAGAGTTTCTATAATTTTCAAGCAGTTTTTGATGGGTTCATCAAAGAGATGGGCAGCCATTATATCTTCAATTTCTTCTTCTTTATATTTTTGTCTCATTGTCTTCCAAATCCCTCTTTTCAGGTAATTCTTTCCGTTTCTTCCATAATTATTTTCTCATTTCATATAATAATGGTGATTATTTCTCAGTATTTACTCACTTTTATGAATCACAGATGTCTTGGAGAGATTTTATTGGCTAAACTTAATAGCATTAGAAATGCTTTTGATCTATTTCATACTCGAAATACATGTTGTATTGTTTGTTCTATGCAGGATACCATGTAGAAGTGGAAAATGTACAACGCCTTTAGAGGTGACATGCTTTCAGTTGATTTTAAGTGAAGTCTTCCCCGAATTTGTAGCCAAGGTTCTTCTATATCCTGGAGCCTTTGCAAGTGCCATAATGAAGGGCAAAAACATTCCAAGCTACGGCAAATTGCTGCAGTTCTATAACTTCACCAATCTAACGAATTCCCGGAAAACGGATCTTCTCTGCATAGAGGTTGTCGTAATTTTTTTTTTTTGAAACCATCATATTCATCATATTTATTATTTGCTGTTTTGAACATTGAGAGCCTTATGCCTAAATATGATCCTTGTACAAAATAGTCATAAAACCATAGGCAAAGTGAAACTCCAGAAGTTTATGTTAGGAGCTTTTCTCTTGAATTTAGCAGTACATTGCATTTCATTCTGTTTCTTTCTTTTTTTTTTTTAATATTCTGGGAACATCAGGTCCTTGCAGGAAGCTATTTGTCTGCTGCAGGAGCCTTAGTTGGAGCTCAGAGGATGAGCCTAATTGGGGCACTTCTTCTGCTCTGGGGCCTTGTAAGAGAAGCAGTCATGTTCAGGTTTTCTTGTGACAAAGCTTCGAGAAAAGCTGTTTATATCTACCCCACTATGCCAATTTTTGTGCTTTGTGCTTTCTTGTCTGTTAGAAAAGATTTAAGGAAAATTATTCGTTGTTGTAAAGCCAAGCATATCAAAAAGTATCTCTGATAAAAAGTAAAAGATGTAGGAGTTGAGGCCAATGAAGAAATGTGATTTCTGTGAGAAATTCAGTTGGGGTACATAGAAGGAATGATGTGGTAGTATAAGCTGAGATTTTAGAACAGCTTCGAATTTTAATGGGAGTTGGCTAGTAGAATATTTGGGTTTCTGTAGGTTTTAACAATTTTTTGCATTCCTTTTCTGTAAACCCTTTTTCTGTAGGATCTTGTCGCCTCTGCTAATTAAATGACACATTATGATTTTATCCTGTTTCACTACTGAAAATTTGTTGTAAATATAGAAATCCCTGTCAAAATTTATTAGAGTATCAATTTCAGTACTGCAAATTGTTTCTGACAGCATCAATTATCAAGCATGTGGCCTCCAATCTCTATTTTGCTATTTAATTTCATTTGAAGTTTCAATCTTATTCAGGGACCTAAGGAAATTATACTGTAGATTTGAAACATCTGATGCTGCTTCTATGTTCCTTCATGCGACTAAATTTTAGATTCTGTTATCATGTTTTCACTCAATTTCCAATGATTTAAACCTGAGAATATGGGAGATGAATGCTGATGATAACGGCTAAGGAAGTGTGAAGCATGAACTACTTTACAAAGATTTTGTGCTTCAAAATCAAATGGTAGGCAAGACAATGTAATGTTAATATTGCATTCACATCTGGAATTGGGACAAGCTGACAAAATATTCAGCATCAACATGAACCTTGTTACCTGACCTCATAGCCCCATGCCGCTAAGAGAGGGAGAGAGAGAGAGAGAAACTGATGAGTGGCAGAGTTTGAAATTTGCTAGTTTTGGTGGATTTTGGTAGTTGAAGGAACTGAGAGAGAAGGTTCAATATAAGTTCTTTTGACGATTTCTTCATGCATTTTGAGTTTACGATAAAGATTCATTATTTCTAGTGGTGTCATTAGCTGAGAGAAGCTGGTATGTGAATTTGAAGGCAGAGTCTTTTCATGGGTATTGAAATTTAGATGTTCATGCAGGTTTGTTAGCTTAAAGTGGTTAGTTTTTGGTACAATGGATCTTTGATAGAAGCTTGACAGCATCTGTTAGTACACTGTTATTATAAGTCTTCAAAAGACAAGATTGAATTTAAATCCAGATCTGGCTATGCCCCCCATCTTCAGTTCTCTTACTGAAAGCAGGAAATTTTAAGAATTTGACAGGAGTTCTGGTTGAAATGCTCCATTGGGTGGTGATTCTTTTCTTAACCTAATGAAATTGCCTTCCCTTCTTGCTTTACTCTGATCATGTGTTAAGTAAGGAGTTACTGTCACATGAGAGGAATTGTCTTCCTTCTCTTAATGATAAAACTGAATGTGTTAAAGTTGGATCACACACTGATTGTGGAGAACCTGTGGTGAAATTGGAATTTTCTAGAGAAAGCCAGTTGCGTTGTCTTATCTCTCATATTTGGCATGATGAGGTTTCTTGTTCTGTATCTTTCCTGCATGTCCGTGTGTTGCAATGGAGCTAAAGAAGCTAAGCCAAAGCCATTTGAGGATTCGGGTGCTCGAAACAATTAGCATTCTTACTGCCGGCTTTAGCAGGAGATACTACAGAGCGTGGTAATTTCCTCCTGTGACTCATTTTGTATTTATTTCAAATTTCTTGCTTTATGTGATCTGGTTATGGTTTCTTTCGAAATAAGATGTCAGCAGATGCTCAGGAAGTATGGAGGTTTTGATGTTAACAATTTCCTTCAAACTAGAAATGAATTTTACTACAGAACCAAGAGAAACTAGAAGGGAGTAGAATTAGCTATATAAGACATAAGTGTAGTATTTTATCGTTATTATTTAAGCCTGAATAATAGTGCCTCACAGACTAAGGTTTTGTCTTTTTATCCTTGAACTGTAAGACTCATAGAGTAATATAAGCAAACTGAAGGTAAAGCCTACTTATTGAGCTCACGCACAACTGTAAATAGACGATGAACTTTTAATGTATTGAACTTGTCATTTTCTTTTTCTTCAATAATAGTTTGTCGTTCGTTATTATCTTTCATCACATACCAAAAAGAGGTGAAAATTGTAAAGATTACTCACAATGCTTTTGAGGCTTACTCTCCATCTTGATAGGAAAAAGAAAATGGTTACATTACATTGTGTGATATGAAAGACAAGTTGCATGTTCCACACAAATAGATACATGAACTTAAAAAAAAAAGCTCCTACCAAAAATCTTATTCAAAACTCTTATCTCCATAGGACTGAAACAGGTGTAAAAAACACTTTGAATGAGTCGATCATCCCATTGTAGCACGTCCCACCAGTCTTTCTTTCCTTTGATAGCAATTTTATGTCCCATTGCTCTACTGGAATCAAGTGGGAGCTTCTTCAGCTTTGGGCATCCAGTTACTTCAATTTCCTTCAACTGTGGAAAAAGAAAGGGATCCCAGTTGATGCTCTTTAAGTTTCATAGACCGTTTAGCCATAAAAATTCGAGTTTAGCCGTAAAAATTCGAGTTCTGCTAGCAAGTTCTGCTTTACCATTATCTCTGAAACTTCACTCAATTTTCCAACACTGATTATTTCTTTCATATTCCTGCAATTCTATACATCAATTTTCTTGAGGTTTGGAGCAAAAACAAGCCATGTCAATTCCTTCGAACTTGAACAATTGTGCAAGGACTACGGAATCCCCTCTGTATCAAATTTTGTATCTCACCTGCATTTTCGATCTTCGATTCTTTAAGAGCATAGTTCTGAATAAGAAAGTTTTTGAGGTGCTTCATGTATGCTAGAGGTAAAACATTGAGTGACATTGGAATATAAATATTTGTAAGCTCTAGAGATTCTGTATGACTCAGCAACTTTTGGAACGTCAAAAAAATTTCTAGAGCAGGCCAACTATCCAAGGTAATGATCAGTAGATTCAAGTTTTCCAAAGAGCAATTCCTTCATAAAAGGTTCAGCATGTTCAAATAAAGCTCTACCTTCTTCTCCACTATAATTACTGCAACCCAGCATTCTGAGTGCCTGCAACTTTAGAAAGTTACACAGCATTTGCAGTGGTAGTTTTTTGAGGTATACATATTCCCAGTTCAAATATCTGAGATTTACCAAGGCCTTCATCTCTTCTGGCAACTCCCTTATGACAGTAAAATACAAATCAAGATGTTCTAGTGAAATCATACTTGAAAGTCCTGAAGGTAATTTTGTCAGAAGTATACTAATCCTAGATTCAAAACTTTAAGAGAGGCATAAATTGAAAGAAGCCATCAGCGATCGTACTAATTTTATTTCTGTAAAAAGCAAAGTTAGGAGCCGAACGCAACTATGAATTGCTGATAGATGCTTAATATTATTATCCATCCATGATACCCTTTTGACCCCTTCCCACTCTTCAATATTTAGTGCTTCAGTTAATAAAACTCCTGCATGAACCAAAAAGTTCTCCTCTTTCTTGTCTATTTTACATGCTATCCACAATGCCATATCACGAATCACAATATGACATCGTGCATTTTGACATGATTATCATTTACCTCTTCCAGTAAGCATGCACGGAGAAGATTACTGGTATTGGTGGATCCTTCATAAAAATCAACTACAAATCCCTCACTGATCCATTAATCAATTAACTAAACCTCATAATATTCAGGAAATAAACCACAGTACAAGAAACATGATCTAATTAGGCAGTTAGGCAGGCCATCGTAACTAAACTTTAAACATGCAAGCACATTTTCTTCCATACCAGAAAAATTTTCAGGTGATGTGCTTAAGACCTTAATTGCATAATTCCACTCATCAGGTTTCTTTTGTTGGCCATGGCTTGAAAAATTGTTTTCAGTGCTAGTAGCAGACCGCAACACTCTCTTTCCAAGGTTTGTTCCAGCTCAGGAATATCAGAATGACATCTAAGAGTAGCTCCACCAACTTTCTCTTGGAATAATCTCCAGGCTTCATCATGAACCAAATATCAAGAGAGCGAGTTGTGAAGGTAGAGATGCAATATTTAGGCTTTGAAGAGGCATACCCAATTCTGTTAAATCAATGGGCTGCCATATATCATCCAATGACAACACAAATTACTTTCTGCCTAAAATGTTGGAGATATCCAAAGCCTTTTCTTCAAGGCTTTTATCCTTCCATGCCTCTTTTGATAAACCTATCCTTTTTCCAATAGCATCTTGAATCTTGTCAAGTTTTGGCTCTCTAGACAAAAACGCCCAGATAACAACATCAAAATGATGCTGCTGCTGCTCGCTGCAGAATTTTTTATTGACTTGTTTTAAAAGCGTAGTATTGCCAACTACCCCTGTACCATACAAGCCGATAATTCACCTGTTCTTTTCTTCTGTGTGAGTGCCAAGGAGCTGGAGGAAGCCAATATGAAGCCACTTGAACCTCGAAGTCCGTTGGGAATTGGGGTGCTACCAACGAATGCGATTCTAATTGCAGGGTTTACCAGGTGAAACTGCAGCATGAGGTAATTTTCTTCTGTGTGACTTGTATGGCACTTGTTTCACATTGTCCTGGTAATGGTGTGATCTAGAATATGTTGTTTGCATGCACTTCTGTTCATATTATGATACAAATAAATTACTTGAAAGAAGAACTGAATTTAACTATGGATTCCAGAGAAATGAAATACATATTAGCTCCAGAACACGTAGTGCAATATCTTAATGGCGTTCTTTGAATGATTCTAAAATTGTCACGTAGCAATGAAGACCCTAGATTTGGAAATTGGGTGCCTGGTTTATTGATTCAGATTACAGTACCAAACAACGACTGTTAAATGATATGTGTACAGAAAAGAATTGTGTAGGCAAAGCCTGAAATAAACAACGAAGAATACAAAGAAGTGAAAACGTGGTCTCTCACAAGGTGCAGCTTCTGAAGACTTATGCCTTCAACTGTTTGGCTTATAGAGTATTTTAACTTTCTCTCTGTCTCAAGTGTTAATTCAATGTTCAAGAGAGCAGTGAACATATGCCTTGAGAGAAGATGAAATTTTACTCTACTCAGCTTTCAGATGATATGCTCGATGTTTTGCCTCCGGATGATCCTCTTCTTAAGAAATGAATTGATCCAATGGATGCTTTGGCTAGGTCTACAATCAAATGGGTGAAATCTGCTGAAAAAGCTATATAGAGATTGCAGAACATTTAATTCTTGACCTCCACTTTGCTAAAACGACTTTGGAAAGTGAGATACAGAGCCTCTGGGCTGAGAAAATCAAGCATCTGCAATTTAGGCCGCATCCAGTAGACTTGTTTATCACTGGCACAATTTTTATAATACCACTATTACATAAATCTCACCACTTGAGATAATTAATCTCTGAAATAGATAATAACTTTTTCAAGGTAGGATTCATATTCAGTTAGGCAACTTGCAAGCATTATCAATTATTACTAGCAAAAGCAATTCTAAGAACAAAGAAATGTTATTAACTGGAAATAGGAAACAACAGTACAAACGCGAATGACAAGTGACACACACTCAACACAGCAGATGGCTTTTAAATTAAATGAAATAGAAAGACAAGATAATCATTAAGCACATACATAAGTGGAAAATCTCAGCTAGAAATCTTATTCAAACTCTTGCTATGCACTATATTATTGACAAGGTGTGAAACAGGGAGAGAAAGCATTTTGAGTGGCTTGATCCTCCCATTGTAGCTCTTTCCACCATTTTCTCTCTCCGGTAATGACAATTTTACGTTCCTTTGCGCTGCTGGAATTGAGTGGGAGCATCTTCATCTTTGGGCATAGCCGTATGTTAATTTCCTTCAACTGTGGAAAGGGCAAGGGATCGGGGTAGATGCGCTTCAAATTACTTGCACCTACTAGCCACAGAGATTCGAGTTCTGCGAACAAATTAAGCTCTCCCATCATCTCTGAAACTTCACTCAATATTTCAACACTGATCATTTCTTCCATGTCTTCACAAAAATCTATACCTAGCGACTTGAGTTTTGGAGCAAAAACAAGCCACGTCAAGTCCTTCACATTTGAGCAATGTTCTATTGAAACCGAGTGAAGATTTTGGAAACCACCACTTTGAAGCAATTTTTGTACCTTTCCTACGCAGTCGATATTCCACTCTTCCAAATTACTTTCACTGATGGATAGCTGCTCAAGACGCTCCATGTTTGCTAGATGTAGACTTTCGCAGGTTTCGATGGACAGAGTTTGAGTAATGTTCAGCAGATTTGAGCATTTCAAAAAGTTTTCGGCAACACGTGAATTGTATAAGGACAAGCTGATGAGATTTAAATGTTCCAAACAGTTGATTTCCTCCACCAATGCTTCAGCGTCATGAGACAGAACGTTGCCTTCTTCCACTATTGGCCTTTGATTGTAACCGCAATGCAGCGTCCTGAGTACCTGTAACTTTGAAAAAGCTAGATATCAATTGCTGTGGAATTCTAGACATTTCATGTGTACGCTCCAAGTTCAAATATCTCAGATTCACTAACGCCTTCAGCTCTTTCGGCAACTCACTTGTATTATTCCAAGACAGATCAAGATGGTGTAATGAAACCAAACTTGAAATCCCTACACGAAGTTCAGTTAGGTAATAATTGGATCTTAGATTTAAAACTCTAAGCGAAGGCAAAGATTGAAAGAAATTGTCAGTGATATCCGCAATATCATTTCGATTTAGAAGCAAAGTCTGGAGATGTGGACAAGTGGGAATTTCTGGTAGACTTTGAATTTCGTTTTCCATCAAAGATATCCTTTTGACCCCTTCCCATTCTTCAATCTTTGGGGCGTCAGTTAATCCAACTCCTGCACGAACCAAAAAGTTCTCCTCCTCCTCGGTTTTACATGTTATCCACAATGACATATCACGAATCACATCGTGCAGTTTTACACTATCGACATCTTCTGCTTCTAATAAACATGCACGAAAAAGATCACCGATGACGGTGTATCCGTCCTCAAAATTATCCAAAAACCCCTCGCTAACCCAATACTCTATCAAGTCCCTTCTAAGAATCCTATAATCTTCAGGAAACAAACAACAGTACAAGAGACACGACCTAATCACATCGCTAGGCAAATTATCATAACTAAACTTCAAACGTGTATACACCTTCTCCTCCATACCTGAAAATTTAGATGCCGATGTTCTCAAGACCCGAAGAGCATTTTGCCATTCTTGAAGTGTCCTTTTCGAAGCCATGGCACGGCCAATGGTAATTAGTGCAAGCGGCAACCCACCACACTCTCTTGCTACAGCTTCAGCCACTTTAGGAATTCCAGCATGACTTCTAAGAGCATCATTTCCGACTTTGCCTAGAAACAATCTCCAGGCTTCGTCATGCTCCAAACGCTTAACTTCAATCTTCTCATCAGCTTCCATTTCCCCGCAAACATCAAGAGAACGAGTTGTGAAGACTATTTTGGACGCAGTGTTTAGGCTTTGAAGAGGGACACCCAATTCTGTTAAATCAATGGGCTTCCATATATCATCCAATAATAATGCGAACTTTTTTTGGCTTAAGATGGTGGAAATGTCCAAAGCCTTGTATTCAACACTTTTACTCTTCCATGAGTCGTCTGACAACCCTATTCTTTCTCCGATGTCGTTTTGAATCTGCTTCAGATTTGGCTCTTTAGACACAACCGTCCAGATGACAACATGAAAATTATGCTGTCGACTTCGGAAGTTGTTATTGACTTTTTTTAACAGGGTAGTTTTGCCGACGCCCCCTGTTCCATAGAAGCCAATAATTCCCACTTTGTTTTCTTTTTCTGTGATCCATCTCCAAACTCGGTCAAGTAAGGACTGCTGACCAACAACTGCTCGCTCAACAGCTAATTCTACTGCCGCATCTTCTGGTAGCAGCTCAGCGACGTTGCCGATGACTCCTCGTTCACCCTTCAAATCGATCACTTCTTGCTTCAACTTCACCACTTTTCTCCCGAAGCCGTGGCTTGAAATCAAGTTACTGGAACAGAAGCCTCTAAGACACAGCCTGTCGATTTCTTGAGCTCTAGCTTCTTGCAGCTCCGTGACTTTAGTTCCCATTTGTTGCACCCTCTGAAGCCAGCCTCTGACCTGGTACGTCCGTCTGGTACGAGGTTGTTGTTCAGCAAGCTCAACATCGTTCAGCAGATCGTCTTTTGTTTGAATCAATTTGTCGAATTCAGTCTGCAAGGCATCAAGGTTACCTTCGAGACCCCATATATATTCAGCTTCTCCACAAACCAAAGATAAAATTGAACGGATTGTGTCAGGTGATAATAAGCTAGAGATGATGTTACCCATTTTTGTTATAAGATTGCGAGGAAGAGAGAAGAAATTAAAAGAATCGAGTGAAGTGGAAAGGATTATGTTAGCATAATATATATAATTTTCAAAATATATACTGTAACAAAATTCCAATCACTTGCAGACATTACTTGCAGGCATGCAGTCCATGAATTCGTAGAAATATAAAATAAATCACACAAATCTTGAAAGTGATTAGTAAAATAGTTTCCGTCAATTGTTCACTGTTGGCATGTCCTTTTTGTGAAGTTTAATAACGCTGGTTGCGTATCATTTCCAGCTACCATATGGACGTTTGTTATGTATACGTGAACAGTAATGTATACGTGAACCGGGAATGCCACATTATCAGTCAATGCTACATCATCATACTGTATATATGAACAGTACTATACATTATGAATAGTACCGTATGCGTGACCAGTACGTTATACCCCTTTATACTCCTCCTAAAGTTTTTAGCTATATGAGTTAAAAAATATTATCTGTTTTACTGTCTAATTTTAAAAAATATTATCCGTTTTACTGTCTAATTTTTCTTTAATTGTGAAATAACCAGAATACTCCTGAAATACTTAAAATACTTAAATTATAATAAAATACATACAATTAAAGTACAAGAGACTTTAAATACATAAAAGTAGAGATGTTAGTGGGACTTAGAGTGTAAAATGATGATTTTACCCTTTATAAATACACACTCTCTAGCACTCAACACACCGTCCAACCATCTTATTGCTAGTCCCCAGCAAATTAAGCAATAAGAAAATTCAAACCCAAAATGATTTTCTTTTCAAGGCAATTGTATTTACTTCTTCAATCAGATTAGGGATGGCAAAAATACATGTTGATTTCTTATGATAAGATCTATAATCATTATACTACTCCCATAATAATAGAAATCCATTAAGGATTTAAATTGTCATGATTTTCTTTTTAATCAAAAACTCATAATTTATCTTTTAATAAAAGTAAAACATAACATCAATTTATATCGGCATTCTTAATTTGCTACTGCAGGAGCATATTTGTGATATAAAATAATGTATCCTCTAATATGTTTTCTTTTATATTTTTCTCTCCACATAATTTCAAATAAGAGAATCAATCGAGCTTTTGAAATTATCATTAAGCTTATATATTAACTTTTAGTTCCTTCAGAGAGATGATCATAAAAGAAAATCATAATCCTTTACAATCCTTCAAAGATTGATTCCTTCTACAAAATATTTTAGTACTATTCATGATCTCAAACATGAGAATAATAATTAGACTTTAGTAATTCAAGATAATCATAAAAGAATCATTCATCAAGGATTCAATAAAAATATAAAGGATCAAGTACATATGCATACTACTTACAACTCATTCCTATATTTTTATTATATCAAATTATTCTTGAAAAATATCTAATATAAAATAAGCATGCAAAAATCAGTCACTAAAAGTCTTAAAAGATCGAAAATAAAGCAACAAGCCAATGAAGTCAAGAAACTTTTCAAACCAAAAATGAACATATTTTTTTTTAATGACTACATTTACTCAAATACTTTTGATTGTCATATTTTTCCTTCAAATTGTTTCAAAGAAACAATTATGCCTTATTTATATCTTCATTTTATAACTTTTTCTAGGAGATATGGAGAAGGAAATTAATTCGTATATAGTCTTACATGATTTACGCACAAACTCATAATATTTGTGTAATCCTTCAGGGACATGTAAAATATACTTATATAGTGAATCATTCATGAACAAGACGTTAGTATATAACATCATAATTTTGGAATAGTTATTTAGGAACATATTTTGAAAGAAAATCTTTATTATGTGTAGTGCAACTTCAATGATGCATTCTTAATTTTCTTTCATTTTATATTATAATATTCACACTTCAAGGTGAAATTTCATATTAAAAATTACAAATCAATTTAAATTTTCTAGAATATCAATGATAATAGAACAAATATTAACATGCAATTGCATAAGAATATAAGTAATAATGAATGAAGCTATATGAATTCATTATACTAGAACATCAAGATATCATAAGTATATAACAGTATACATGATCGGATAATATCTAGATAGTCAAATATATTAAGAAGAAAAGAATATACCTTTGTATACATTTACAGTGCAAAAGGATCAAAAGGGAATTTACCATACAATCTCTTGTGGCTAGAGACTCGTGCTAATAATGTGGTAAATTATTTATCAATTAGAAGCACAATAATATGGCAAGAGAAAAAGAGAAAACAAATAAGAGACACAATATTTAGCGATGAATTTTATTCAATCTCAAATGTATACAAATAAGGAGATGAGCCCTCTTTTTATAGTCTCATAACTATACAATTGAAGTAAATGATTAGTAAATGGATACATCATTAGTCATAACATCTGATGAGATAATGGGAGTTATAAAAGATGAAGAGTTGTTTGGTGGAGAGATGAAGAGTTGTTTTGACGAACATCCACATAATTATAACTATTTCATAACACACTCTATTAAAAGAGGACATTTTAGATCGAATGGCCTAAAATTAAAAGAGGAAAAGAATGGTGGGATTCAAATCTGAAATTAGAATCTCCTATCAATTCTAGACTGTCCTCTTTTAATATTTACTCACATTACCAATATTGAAAGAAAATTTACTTCTATTTCATATTCTTATAGAAAAGAAAAAATCCCATAAAGCTCGATTAGTGGCCTGGTGCTTTTACTAGCCCAATGAGCATAGACACTTTCTAATGGAGTAAACCAACCTAATTATATTTTGGTTTCGTTCTTGATAGTGATGTACTTTAAGAAATATTATATGTCAACTTTTTTTCATTTGTTTATGTCAATTTCTTTTAGCTGTTAGACGTAGACAAATATAATTTGGGTTTCGGTTATGTTGGATTCACGGTAGAGCACTCGTTCATAATCATATGATTAAAGTTATAACGTGTTTTTTATTATTTATCACTTTGAGTTTGTGGCTGTAATTTATTGTCTACAGTGAAACAAATCCACCATAACCCATACCATATAATTTTCAGTTGGCATGCATGAAGCATCATGCGTGTCCCTTTTGTAAACTCTAGAACATCTGGTTTTGGGCAATTCCTCCAGTAATGAATTTAAGAAATCTTAAACTCGTCCACATTATCTAATCGGCTAGCAATAATGATAAAGATAAAAATTTTATACATTTTCTTTTTGTAACACACTAGTTAATTTTGAAGAAGACTTTATGTCATTGCTTCATTATTGATATGTTAAACCTACCTAATTAACGTATTAAAAAAACATACCTAATTAACCCTTTTTTTTTTATAGTCAAATTTGTTAGTCATCCTAAACATATTAACTATTGGCAGCGATATCTCATATATTCATATTATAATATGTCGACTTGCGGAGTGAAAGAGAATTAAAATATCATTGTTTTAGTTGGCACTTTGTTAAATGTCATAAAGGTGGTATTATGTCTAGTCCCCCCTCCAAATTAGTGACCCTGCCTTTTCCTTAGGAGCAAGTGAGTATATTCTCATGATCATCAATTGTAATATGGCATTGTTTGAAAGCACAAAATATTCATTTTTTTTCTTTTTCTTTTTTAAAATTGTGGAGAATTAATGACACTTTTGTCTTTATTAGAAATTGTTTTTACCAATTGTGTTTTATGATAAATTTTTTATAACCTATTTTGTACCTAACATTAAAATAATAGTAACCAAGAAACTACGGTATTAATATTATAATCACATTTAGATTAGTGGCGATAAGAACATTTGACTAGTAATAAATATTATAAATTAAAAATTTAAAAGAAGAAATTGTTATGCTGATGCATGTGAAAAAAAGAAATCAAGATCCTCTCCTGCTCGAATTACTTTCTGAGTAAATTTTATTAAAGTGATTGATGGTAAATTAATTAAAAATTAAAGTAATTAAATTTTAATTATATATTAGTACTAAAATACAGGTAACGCAAGATTTGTAAAAGATCAGGAGAAGATCCTAATCCTGTGAGAACATAGCAAGTTCTAATATTTCTTAGTGTAGAGGAATGGACAGGTAATTTTATCATCAATTTTTTGATTTAAAAACATGCCTCAAATTAAAATAAAGAGGACTATTTCTAAATTATTCATGCCAAACAAATCATAAAAACTATGACATGTCATATCCCATTTTTTATGTCAACTTGTTCCTCAGAAGTACGTATTTCAGAATTTCTCTCAGAAGGGGTCAGGTAAATATTCATTAGAAGAGACAATATTCAATAAACCTGGCAGCTTTTTCAATTGTCTGGCTTTTTTTTTTATTATAATTTGTGTCTATTTTTTTTTTGGGCGTATTAGAAAATCTTATGACAGTAATTCTTGAAACTTATTAGTTATAATTATGAACTGCCACAGAACTATTTGATCAAACTATTCCAAGTTTGTTTAAAAGGAACATGAAAATCTCTTCGAGCAGTGAGCACATTCGGTTTTTTATGAGATTTTAGATTATAATTTGGGATTTTTGATATTACTCAAATTTAAATTAATGATGAATTAATTCAATTTTGCATAATATTCCTTACCATACAATGAATTAATTCCAATGACTAATGGACAATTCGTGATACTGATATTTCCAAATATTATACATCAAATTGTTCATTGTTAGATAGACAAATATAATGTTTAGTTGGCATGTCCCTTTTGTAAATTTTATTAAAATTTGGTTGTGTACAATCATTCAATTTCTATGGAATTATAGAAATATTAAACTCATGTACATGATCTAATGGAAGAGTTGTTCAACGACTTACGTGTGTTTGCATTGTCATTAAAATTGCAGTCCCCGATGTTTGTTGAAAAATCAAACTTAGAAAAGATTTTTAAATATTGTCATGTAAGTCCAGATTGTTTCAAATTCTTTTTCCCACTCTTAACTCCATTGACCTAGTTTGATCGTAAGAATGAGTGTAGGTGTAAGAGTAACAATGTAATCTCACGTAAAAATTGTAAAATGCAATAAATTATTTGAATACGTAATAAAAACATATTAGTTTACCAGTAATAACAATGTATGACTAAATAATGAACACATCTATACCTAAATTAATTTTTTTTAATAATAGTAATAATGAACATGTCTCGTAATTCTAAACCTATCCTTAAATAAAATTTTTTAACTTTAATATTAATATTCTTCCTCTTTACAGTAACCAAACTTTAACCCTCTTCTTTTTTTATCTTCCTAATTAGTTTAAAGATATATCCTAAATATTATTAATACACCAAACTTGCCGTGTGAAGGAGGATAAAAACAACGTAAAGCTCGAAGCCTGTTTATAGAAAATGAAACTTTATCATGATATGTTAACATCCAAAATTAATTTATATGCACATACAATGATTGTTCATCAATTTTCTAAAAGCAAAAGTTAGTGGCATAGTAATATATAAATCTCAAACCTGCCTCTCAATTTAACTGGGATTTTTATTACCCTCCCAAATGAGTACACAAATGTGTGTAAACTGATCCATCCTCCGGATATTAGTGGGGTGTATATACTGTAAATCTAGTATTAGTAATCAAAAGACAAAGGAAGCATTTTAAAATATTTTTTATAATATTTGAGTATTTGACCAAATCTTGTACTGAAAATTAAGGAAGAATGAACCAAATCCTCTACTAAGGCAGCTTTATTCCGGGAAAAGATGGGAGAATTGCCATGAGAGGATCACCAAGTTTTTTTGGAATTGTTTTTCAGCTAAGAGGGGCATGGCCCCCTGACCAATGCATAGTTCCACACCTCTTAGTGATCTTAAGTATTTTTTCCCCCTCCTTTTTTAGTTTATTGTTTCAATTAAAATTTCTCAAAACTCTTTCTATTTTACTGTATTCGGGAAACTTTTTTTCCCTAATTTTTTTTATCATAAGTTAGATGGACTTGGATCCTCTTCTTATTTTTTTTCCCTCCTATTCCTCCTTGTTTTTCAATGAGTAGTCAACTGTGTGATAATTAAGCCAATTTTTTTTTACTTTATTTACAATTAAACCAACATTTTTAACTAGATTTAAAAAACAAGGAGGACTAGGAAGAAAAAAAATAAGGAGAGGATCCTTGTCCAAGTTGGACACTATATTCAGGAATTCTTCTCTCACACATTCTTTATCTAGTTGGAAGAAAATAATCTTTTGGTAAAAATCGTCATCTAAATTCCAAGAACATTCATGTTGTATTATTAATAATTAATAATTAAATATGCAGAAGCGTACCTGAATCCGTAACACTTAATTATTTTCTAAAGCCATGTGGTTAATATTTTTTATGTTGAATTTTGGTGGTTGAGTTTGGTTTTATAATCTTTCCAAAACATTTTTCAGATTCCTCAAATTCTAACCCTTTAGACTTGTTTAATAGTCGAGAATTTTTAAGTATATGTTCTTATTATGAATTCTCATGTTTTGTAAATGGATCAAGACTTCTGGACCTCCATATAACTAGTTATATATATATATATATATAGACACGTGTGTGTGTGTGTGTGTGTGTGTGTGTGTGTGTGTGTGTGTGTGTGTGTATAGGAAGATTGTTAAGTTCACCGCTACTGTAATCAGTATATACTATTTACCCTCCTGCTGTTTTTATAATGGCCAAGAACCCCCTTGACAGCATAATTTTACAATATTACCCTTATTTTAAAATATACTTTTATTTATATTTATTATAAATGAAATAAATTATATGAATAGAAAATAAAATAAAAAATTAAGTATTAAAAACAAGAAATATATTTTTTGATGTGAACAAAAAATTAATAATTAAATATTTTTCTTGTACTTCTTTTTATTTTATAGGCATTTTTTATAAAAAATATTTTACAATATTTTAAAATTAAATGTAAAAAGTACAAGATAAATATTTAATTATTTATTTTATAATAATTTTTATTTATTATTCAAGTTTACTTATAATAGTTTTTATCATTTTATAATAATTTTCTTATAAATTTATTATAAGAAATTGTTTATAAAATTAAAAAAGTACAAGAAAATATTTTATTATTAATTTTTTTCACATCAAAACATGTATTTCTTGTTTTTAATACTTAATTTTTTATTTTAATTTTTATTCATATGATTTAATTAATTAATAATAAATATGAATAAAAGAGTATTTGAAAATAAGGATAATATTGTAAACTTATGCTATCAAGGGGTTATTTCCTGTTATAAAAACACTAGAGAGATAAATAGTATATATATTGAATGTTCTTAATGCCATTAATGTTGTTTTAATGTCTTACTCTTTCATATTTTTGACATGGAAACTATTGAGTCATATGAATGACATTTAGTTAATATTGAGTCGTACGTGGTGCAAATCTCTGTTCTCGTGAAATACAATCGGGCGGTGTAGAAAAACGTTTAGACCATGATTTAAGCCCGAGATATGGGACCTAAGGAGATGAATGCTGATGATGAAGGATAAGAATGTGTGAAACTTGTACAGAAAAGAACTGTGTTGGCAAAGCCTGAAATAAACGATGAAGAAAAACGAACAGTAAAAGGGAGTGAAAACGTGGTCTCTCACAAGGTGCATGCCGCGTTAATGTGCAGCTTCTGAAGACTTATGCCTTGAACTGTTTGGCTTATAGAGTAACATAAGCCATTTAAACTTTCTGTCTCAAGTATTAATTCAATGTTCAAGGGAGCGGTGAACATATGCCTTGCAAGTACAGCTCACTTGATTCGGCAAAGAGAGCTTTGAGGGAAGAAGAAATTTTATTCTATTCAACTTGTTGTCTTCTTTCTTCTTTGTAGATGATGATTTGTTACCTGCCCTTTTTATATACAGGGCTTTGAAGTTGTGCTACCAGATAAACCAACAATATTGGAACGCACGTTAATTCATGCAGTTGATGCTCTAAACGGAAAGGATGTGGAAGAGGCACGAAACTTTTTAAGCATATCACTACTAGTACTACTGAGGGCTGTCAATATTGTCATCCCGGATGTTAGAAAAGAATAGAATGAATCGTGTGACATAAGAACCATAACAATTTATGCAGATAACTTTTTCTATTATCTTTAGATATTTCTATTTCAACCTATCATAAAAATAAAAATTATCATTAAGTATCTATTCGTTAAAGATCCGCACTTTATCAGATATATTAAAATCTAAACTACAGAAAATTTTAATAGATCAATTTTAGTTGAGCTTAACCTTATATGACAATTCACAACACATAATTATTCGCATATAAATCTGACATTAGATTAAGTATCCAACAAGTTGGATTAAGGATCCAACATTAGCAACTATGAAAATTCAAGAAAAAGAGAAAATTAGAAATTCTTCAGAAAAGTTTGATGAAATGATAATTTTACTAATATTTTTTTCTCGTGTCTTTTAGTAACTAAAGCGTTTAGCTAGAATTAGAACTTTGTCTATGGTCATGAATATGATTTTTTTCCCCCCTTTTGGAATGGTTACAAACTTACAATCTATAAATATATTACAATTTTGGGTTTATTTTATATATATAATAGAGAGAGAGAGAGAGACATACACACACATATAAATGTAAGAAAATACAACCACTTACACCATGCAACGTACCCTAGAAAATATTCAAAATTGGATTAAGGGTCCGTTTGGGATTGAGGTGCTGTAGCTTTTAAGCTATAGCTGCTGTGAATAAAAAAGTATAATTAAGTAATAAAAATTATTAGTATATAGCAAATATAATTTTTAAATAATAATTGACAAAACTGTTAATATTATAATAGATTTTTTATCATACAAGAAAAAAATCATTTCAATATAGCTTCCAAGCTACAGCAGCTAGTGTTTACTAAACACTTTAGTGCTGTACCTTAAAAGATACAGCTGCTCAACCTTAACCCCAAACACACCCTAAGTGAAAATAAAGAGGATTCGGACTTAACCTCAAATAATGACAGTATGGAAGACAACAGTAGACCACATAAAGAACATGTGATCATTTATGTAACCCCAGATAAGTCTAATAGATACAAGCACGAAACCAATCAAATTAGTGGCATATGATTACTATAAATGGAATCACATTTCATAAGTGATAAAAGTGACAAAATGGTTTAGATCGAACGGCCTAAAATTAAAAGATAAAAAGAATGTTGGAGATTCAGATCTGAATTAGAATCTCCCATCAATTCTATACTCTTTGATTTATAAATCTTTTGACTTAATCTCATCTAAATCAAAAGCAATTCAGATTCCGAATTTATAAATTATCAAAAAAAAAAAACACTAATAAGAGTATGGAAGTGCCTTTGTAGGTGCATGCTGTAGTCCATTTTCAAGAAGTAGAAAACGATTTCAAGCTCATAGAACACAACATATATAATTTACTATGTAATTATTCTTCTCTGAAAAGAGTCCGGACTACCAAAGGTTATTGAACTTTCATATATATATAGATATATATAGTGCAAAAAAAAAATCTACCATTTAAAAATTTACTTACTCTACAAAAAGAAATTTACTTCTATTTCATATTTTTATAGAAAAGAAAAAATCCCATAAAACTAGAATAGGTGGCCAATGACCATAGACACTGTCTAACGAACTAAACTCACCTAATTATATTTTGGTTTCATTCTTAGCAGTGATATACTTCAAGAAATATTATATGTCAGCATTTTTTCTTTTTTTTTTTATGTCAATTTGTATATATATATATTTTTAAGTTGTTAGACGTAGACGAAAATAATTTTCGGTTGGCATGCATGATGCGTCGTACGTATCCCTTTTTGTAAATTTCTGTTTTGAGCAATTCCCCCCAGTACTGAATTTAAAAAATCTTAAACTCGTCCTCACTGTCTAATAGGCTAACAATAATGATAAAGATAAAAAATTTTGTACAATTTCTTTTTTAACACATTAGTTAATTTTGAACAAGATTTTATGCCATTGCTTCATTATTGATATGTTAAACCTACCAAATTAACATTTTTTTTGGGGTCAAATTCGTTAGTCATCGTAAATAAATTAACTTTTGGCAGCGATATCTCATACATTAATATTATAATATGTCGATTTGCAGTGTGAAAGAGAATTAAAATAACATTGTTTTAGTTGACACTGTGTTAAATGTCATAATGTTGGTATTATGTCTAATCCCCACTCCAAATTAGTGATACCGGCTTAAAATAAAATTTTCCATTGCCATGTATCAAATTTATTACCAAAGGAAAAGGACTTGCTCAAATTTATATATAAATATATTAACTAGTTTAAGAAATAGTCATACTGTCATTCAAACATCTTTTTGATTCTGAAAACGCAAAATCAATAAGTTTTAAATTGAATACATTTCCAAGTCAACCAGCAGCAAGGCCCTTAAAAGTCTTGGCCCATTTTCGGATTTGTCAAGAAAAATTGTGTAACGATAAACGTAGATGCGTAAAGAAATCAGATACGGTGTATTTCTTCTTCTTTATATTTTTGTCTCATCGTATTCCAAGTCCCTCTTTTCAGGCAATTCTTTATGTTTCTTCCACAATTTTTTTCTCATTTTATATAATAATGGTGATTATTTATCATTACATACTCACTTTTATGATTCAATCATTACAGTAAATTTATTTTAGGAAAATTATCACTGCACCATTATTCTTTTATCATGTGTATATTTAACCACCACAAAATATTTTAACATGTTCATTAGATCGTTAATTTAAATTAATTTCATTACAAACTGACGACAGTACAAACTCGAATGACAACTGACACACACTCAACACAGCAGACGGCTTTTAAATTAAATGAAATAGAAAGACAAGATAATCATTAAGCACATACACAAATGGAAAAAGCTCAGCCAGAAATCTTATTAAAACTCTTGCTCCTTATTGCACTTTATTCTTTAATTAATAGATCGGAAAGAGGGAGAGAAAGCATTTTGAGTGACTTGATCCTCCCATTGTAGCTCTTCCCACCATTCTTTCTTTCCGCGAATGACAATTTTACGTTCCTTTGCGCTGCTGGAATTGAGTGGAAGCTTCTTCAGCTTTGGGCATTGCCGTATGTTTATTTCATTCAGCTGTGGAAAGGGCAAGGGATCGTGGTAGATGCGCTTCAAATTTAAACGTATTAGTTTTAGAAATTCGAGTTTTGCGAACAAGTTAAGCTCTCCCGTCATCTCTGAAACTTCACTCAATTTTTCAACACTGATTATTTCTTTCATGTCATAACAATCACCTATGATTAGCCTCTTGAGGTTTGGAACAAAAACAAGCCACGTCAAGTCCTTCACATTTGAACAATTGTATATGCTAACGTCTTGAAGATTTCGGAGAACACAACTTTGAAGCACTTTTTGTACCTCTCCTGCGCAGTCGATATTCCACTCTTTCAAATTACTTTTCCCGATAAAAAACCTCTCAAGATGCTTCATGTTTGCCAGATGTAAGAAATCGAGCGGTAGACTTTCACAGGTTTCGATGGACAGAGCTTGAGTAATGTTCAGCAGCTTTGGGAATTTCAAAAAGTTTTCGACACCACGTGAACTACGCAAGGACAAGCTGATGAGATTTAATTGTTCCAAACAGTGGATTTCCTCCATCAATGATTCAGCGTCATCAGATAGAACGTTGCCTTCTTCCATTATTGGCCGGTGACTTGTACCGCATCTCAGCATCCTGAGTACTTGTATCTTTGGAAAGCTAGATATCAATTGCTGTGGAATTCTAGACAATTCATGTGTATACTCCAAGTTCAAATATCTCAAATTCACCAATGCCTTGAGCTCTTGCGGCAACCCACTTATGTCAGTGTCAGACAGATTAAGATGGTATAATGAAACCAAACTTGAAATCCCTTCAGGAAGTTTAGTTAGGGAATAATTTGCACTTAGATCTAAAACTCTAAGGGAAGGCAAAGATTGAAAGAAACTGTCAGTGATCTCCTCAATACGATTACCCTGCAGAAGCAAAGTTAGCAGACGGGGACAGTTGGGAATTTCTGATAGACTTTGAATTTTGCCTTCTATCACAGATATCCTTTTGTACCCATCCCATTTTTCGAAATTTGGTGCTTCGGTCTTTTGAACTCCTGCACGAACCAAAAAGTTCTCCTTCTCCTTCTCTACTTCATTTGCTATCCATAATGCCATTTCACGAATCATATCGTGCATTTTTACATCATCACCTTCATCCTCCAATAAGCATGCGCGAACAAGAGTACCGAGAACATCCCACCCACCAAGAGAATCCAAAAATCCTTCACTTTTCCAAAACTCTATCAAGACGGTTTTTGGAATTTCACAGTCTTCAGGAAATAAACAACAGTACAAGAGACAAGATCGATGTTCATCATTGGGCAAACTATCGTAGCTGAACTTCAAACGCGAAAGGACCTTCTCCTGCATATTTTCGAATTTAGAAGCTGATGCGCTTATGGTCACAATTGAGCTTTTCCATTCTTCAGGGTACTCTTTGCGCGACATGACCAGTCCCACTGTTTTGAGTGCTAGCGGCAAACCATGACACTCACTTGCCACATCCTTGGCTAGCTTCGGAATGTCGGGATGCTTGTCTAGAACGTATCTCCCGACTACCCCCTGAAATAATTCCCAGGCATCGGCATCTCCCAAATAGGACAATGGGACCCGCTCGTCGGCTCCCATTTCACCACAAGTAGCATGAAAACGAGTTGTGAAGACTATTTTGGACCCAAAATGCAGTCTTTGAAGAGGAACGCCCAAATATGTTAAATCAAGTTTGGACTCCCATATATCATCCAATAACAATACAAACTTCTTATGCTGTAAAGTGTTGGTGATGTCTGAAGCCCTTTCTTCAAAACTTTTATCCTGCCATGATTCTTTTGAGAAGCCTATACGTTTTCCAATATCCTCTTGAATCTGCTTCATGTCGGGCTCTCTAGACACAACCGACCAGATAACGATATCAAAATCATGCTTCTCGCTGCAGAATTTGTTATTGACTTGTTTTAACAGGGTAGTTTTTCCGACGCCCCCTGTACCATATAAGCCAATAATTCCCTTATTCTTTTCTTGATCGGTGATGCATCTCCAAACTCGGTCAAGTAATAAATCTTGACCAACAATTCTTCTTTGATCAACAGCTATTGGAACCACTGCACCCTCTGGTACCTCCTCATAAAGTGCATTGATTGCTTCTCCTTCTTTCTTTAATTCGATCACTTTGTTCTTCATCTTCTCCACTCTTTTCCCGAAGTCGTAGCTTGAAATCAAGTCATTGGAACAGAAGCCTCGAAGACACAATCTGTCAATCTCTTGATCTCTTTGTTGTTGCAGTTTCACAACTTCAGCTTCTATTTTTTCGACACTTTTAAACCACTGTTCCACCGTCGTCGTCCGTCGGGTTCGAGGCTGTTGTTGTTCAGCAAGCTTAACCTTAGTCAGCAGATCTTGTTTTTTCGCAATCAATTTCTCCTTTTCAGATTGCAAGTCATCGAGATTACCTCTAAGACCCCATATATACTTAGCTTCTCCACCAAGGTAAGATAAAATTGGGCGAATTGTGTCCGCTGATAAGAAGGTCGAAATGATGCCACCCATTTTTGTTGAAAGATTTCAAAGGAATAACAGAAGAAAAGAAACTAACAATAGAGTGTAATGGAAAGAATTATGTTAATTAGTCATGCAAGCAGGAGAAGAAGTTTATAATTTAGACTGCGTTCTGCTTTCGCTAAGTTGCTTGGTTGGGTAGTCAAGAAGTTTATAGGCGAGAGATAACATTTTTGGTTATTTTTATCTTAATTCACTTTACAGCTAAAACACCCAAATAGTTATTATTTATTTATGATTATCGATAATTATTATTATTATTTTGGGTCCAGTTGCCTCTGATTTATGCATGTTTTGATTGTAACAGAAAAAGAGACGGGTCTTCGAAGATTTTGAAAAGCAGGATCCAATGAGCAAATTAATCTATTATTTTGTGACAGGTTTTCAATTAGCCACTTACATTCTTGAAACTTATTAGTTATAACCCACTAAATTATTTGTTTAAATTATCCAAATTTGTTTAAAAGAAACATGAAAATCTCTCTGAGCGGTAAGCACCTCGGTTTTTTATGAGATTTTGAATTATAATTTGAGATGTATAATATTACTCATATTTAAATTAATGAATTAATTCAGTTTTGCATATTATTCATTACCATACAATGAACTAATTTCAATGACTAACAGACCAATTCGTGATAGTGATATCCCAAAATATTATACCTCAACTTGTTTATTGTTAGACATAAACAAATAATAATGTTTAGTTGGCGTGTCCCTTTTGTAAATTTTATTAAAATTTCGTCGTGTACAATCATATTTCTATGAAATTTAAGAAATGTCAAACTCATGGACATGATATAATATGCCTAATTAATGGGTGCAGCATGTCACAGGATGAGTATTTTGTGCAACATACCCATGTGGTACTTAGACAACTATTGCTAGAAAGTTGCTAAATAAGCCTTTAGCTTCTTGACTAACCAAGTGAAGTTGCTAGTGGAAGAACTAGAGAGAAGAGTGAGCAATTGAGCTAAATAGAATATATATCATTCACAAGAGTATGTGTACAAGAGAGCTTTGAGAGTTTGCTTATAATTTACTTGAGTTGTTCTTACTTATTTACTTCACATGATACGTGCCAAGCCCTATCTGTAGGAAAGCTTGCCTAGTTCTAGAATATTCATAGTCTAGAGAGTTTTCATGGCTTAGAGAACTCCTCGTTGCTAGTAAAGCCTAAAAATTTTTATGGACATCATGTTAGAGAGCCCACATTCTACCACTCTAGAGAATTCCTAAACATTTACAAGTGAAGAAAAAGTGTTAGAGATTGCTAGAGCTGGAACCTTATGGAATCAAACCAAGCTAGCACACCTTGACCTGCGCACTTAACCTCTTTGGTTGAAAATTTGGGAGGTCCGCGACAAGCAACCACCTTGCAAGTTGCACCACCCATATTTTGTCTTTTAGTTATTTGACAATTTAGTTGTTCAATGACTTACATGTGTTTGCATTGTTACTAATATTGCAGTGCCCGATGTCCGTTGAAAAATTAATAAAAGGAAAAATAAGGTTTTTAAATATTGACACATAAGTCTGGATTGCTTCAAATTCTTTTGCTCTTAAATGAGTTGACCTAGTTTAACCGTTAGAATGAGTACAAATGTAAGGGTAAAAATGTAATCTCACATTAAAAAAATGCATAAAAAAAAACGCGTCAATAATAACTTTTTGTTACATAATATCTGTTAAATATACAATAAATTATTTCAAAACGTAATATAAATATTTTAATTTACCAATAATAACAATGTATGACCAAATAATGAATATGTCTATGCCTATATTGAATATTTTTAGTAATAGTAATATTGAACGTGTCTCTTAATTCTTAAATTATCCTTAATTAATTTTTTTATTTTAATATTAAATATTCTTATTCTGTACAGTAACCGAACTTTAACCCTCTTCTTTCTTTATCTTTCTAATTAGTTCAAAGATATATCCTAAATAGTATTTAGCCGGGATTTTATTAACTTGCCAAATGAGTAGGATTAGATAATCTTTATCACAAATGTGTGTAGAATAGATATATCCTTTTATTATTAGTGGGGTAGGCTTATTGTAAATGTAATATTAGTATTCAAAAAATAAAGGAAGCATTTAAAATTTTTTTTATATAATATTTGACCAAAATATATTACAATCAAGTCAAAACAAAAATCACTGCTCCAGGGGAAAGAAAAACAGACTGCATATATAAAAAATTAAACCCAAATTTTGATACATAAGGTATGGCTCATAAGTACATCATCATTAGATTTGAACCATGAATATGCAGAAGTGAAAATTAAAGAATGTACGCAAGATTTCTCAAGTTACATTTTTCATTTTATTCCCATAACCAGTTTCGAAACTCAAATATTTTTCCAAATATTAACACAATCTATTTCCACTTACAGATGCCGAAAACATTTGTTTTCTGAAGTACCTTCAGTAGATTAGCATGGTGCTTAGACAGGGAACCAATCTTATACTGAAGCAGCTTTATTTTGGGAAAAGAAGGGAGAATTGCGATGAGAGGATCATTAAATGTTTTTTGAATTGTTTTTCGGCTGTGGGGCATGGCCCCTAGCCCATACATAGTTCCACCCCCGTTAGTTATCTTCATCTTTTTTTTTCAATTAAAATTTCTCATACTCTTTTTGTTTTACTGCAAGGAACATTTTTCTCTAAAAGTTTTTATCATAAGTTAGATACTGTATTCGGGAATTCTTCTCTGACACATTTTTTATCTAGTGACCATGAAAACTCAAGGAAAGAGAAAATTAGAAATTCTTTAAAAAAGCTTGATGAAATAATAATTTACTGATATTGTTTCTCGCGTCTCTTCGGTCTATAAATACGTCAATTCTAAACTCTTCGGTCTATAAAAACATTAAAAAAGATTGAAAAATGATTTTTTGACTTTATCTCAACTAAATCAAAAGAAACTCATTCCAGAATTATTAATTCTAGAGAAACAAATATTGATAAGAGCGTCGGAGTGTCGTTATAGGTACACGCACCATTCCATTCTCAAGAAGTCGAAAGCGATCACCAAGCTTGTTGAATACAACATGTATAATTTACTACCTAATTATTCTTTAGTCAAAAGAGTCCGGACTATTGAAGGTATTTGAACCTTTAATATAAATAAATAATTAATTATATATATATATATATATATATAGAGTCATTTTCTCATGTGGGTGCCCTTATTTTTTTTTCATACGGATACGCTTTTAAGTCATGCGCCTTAATAGAGTCAGTGCAGATAAACTATCAAACCGCATAGCTTTATAGTGCAAAATTAGCTCTATTAAGCCACACAGCTTAAGAGTGTGTCCGCATTAAAAAATTTATATATATAGAAATATTCCAATCCAAAATTTTAAAGTGTGGGAAAGATTTAAAACCATGCAGTTTAAGTTTTAAGCCTTTAAAGCCCCGTGGCTTTAAAGCTTTCCCGAACTTTTCTGCACTTTAAAATCCCGGACCAGATCGGTACTGTATATGTATGTATGTATGTATGTATGTATGTATATATCCCGATCTGGTCTAAGATCCTGGACTTTGTTAAAGTCTGGAAAAGCTATTAAACTGCACAACTTAATAGCTCTCTCGGACTTTAACAAATCTAGGATCTTAGATTGGAACATTTATAATATATATATATATATATGTTTCATTCAGGAATCTTTGACCATATTAAAGTCATGGATAAGCTAACAAAAAAAAAAAATACAAACTCTAATGCAGTGTATTTTGTCCTATGGTGTATTGAAATTTGTTTGTTTTTTTTTTTTTTTGTCTTTTAGCTCATCTCTTGCTATATATATATATATTAGTCATTCTTTAGTGCGAGTGCTCTCATTTTTTTCATGTGAACACGCTCTTAAGTTGTACTGTTTAATAGAGTCTGTTTTTAATGCTATTAAACCGCACGGCTTAACAGCATATCCGTATTAGAAAAAAATAAGGGCGCTCATACCTGAGAATGATTTTATATATATATAGAAAGAGTAATATATATTCAAGTATTTAATTACTTATATATTATATTTTTTAATTATTATTAAGTATTATAAAGTAAGAATAAGAGTGGTTTTTTATTAATTGATGTAATTATTATATAAATAATAAATCTAGAGTAGAATATATATATATATATATGCAAATAAAAATCTATCGAGACTAGTTCAAAAATTTACTCCCACTACTAATGTTGAAAGAAAATTTTCTTCTATTTCATATTTTTATGGAAAATAAAAAAATCCCATAAAATTCAGAATTGGTGCTTTTACTTGCCCAATGGCCATAGACACCATCTTACGGAGTAAACCTACCTAATTGTATTTTGGTTTCATTCTTGATATTGACATACTTTGAGAAATGTTATATGTCAACTTTTTTTTATTTTTTTACGTCAATTTTTTTAGTTGTTAGACGTAGACAAATATAATTTTCGGTTGGCATGCATGCATCATGCATCATGCGTGTCCCCTTTTTGTAAATTTCCAGAACATTTGGTTTTGAGCAACTCCTCCAGTAATGAATTTAAGAAATCTTGAGCTCGTCCTCACTATCTAATAGCCTAACAATAATGATAGAGATAAAAAAAAATGTTATACAATTTCTTTTTGTAACAGATTAGTTAACTTTTAACAAGTCTTTATGTCATTGCTTCATTATTGATATGTTAAACCTACCTAATTAACGTATTAAAAAAACACCTACCTATGCCCTTGTCAAATTCGTTAGTCATCCTAAACGAATTAACTTTTGGCAGCGATATCTCATATATTAATATTATAGTATGTCGACTTGCGGAGTGAAAGAGAATTAAAATAACATTGTTGTAGTTGGCACTTTGTTAAATGTCATATATAGTTGGTATTACGTCTAATGCCCACTCCAAATTAGTGACCCTCGCTTTTCCTTAGGAACAAGTGAGTATATTCTAATGATCATCAATTATAATACGGCATTGTTAGAAGGTACAAAATATTCTTTTTCTTTTTCTCTCTTTTTTAGATTGTGGAGAATTAATGACACTTTTGTCCTTATTAGAAATTGTTTTTCTGATAAATTTTTTTATACCCTATTTTGTACCTAACGTTAAAATAATAGTAACCAAGAAACTACGGTATTGATATTATAATTACATTTAGATTAGTGGTGATAAGAACGTTTGACTAGTAATAAATATTATAAATTAAAAATTTAAAAGAAGAAATTGTTATGCTGAGGCATGAGAAAACACAGCGAGTTCTAATATTTTTAGTGTGGAGGAACGGACAGGTAATTTTATCATCAATGTTTTGATTTGCATGCCTCAAATTAAACTAAAGAGGACTATTTCTAAATTATTCATGCGAAACAACTCATAAAAATTGCATAAGATTTAAATAAACTAATAGTTTAAATAAAGCTAGAATAATACATTCAAAATTTCAAAATATAACACACAGAAAAGAAAAAATCTCATTTGTTTAGATCAATATATGAAAATTAACTGAAATTACGAATTTAAATCTATACAAAAGTTGAAACTTAAGAGTTTGGATAATCTATCAAAATGTCCACCTCTAATTTATATTTTGTATTTTAACCTGAACAAAATAGACATAATTGAAATAAATAATAAATAAAAATATTCCATTTAATAAACATAATTAACAAATATTTATCCTCACTATTCTATTGAATGCTATCAAGCTTCATCAAATATTTTCTTGTCAGCTCCCAAAATCTTTGTACATGTAAGACAAAGAAAAATATCAATATTCTCAAAATCTTTGAACGTGTAAGACAAAAAAAATTCAATATTAAAATATAGAATAATAGCATAAAATTAAATAATAATCGATAAATACAATTAAAGTTGATTATGTTCAACTTTATGTTGAAATTAGTGCCACCACCATCCTTGTAAATAATGAGCACTGACGTGGATCAAGAACGCGACCACTAATGCTAAATGTTTGGCTTAAGTTTTTTTGTTTTGCTTTAAAATTTTACTATTTAGGAAGCTATACTTGTTTATTTAATTATTTTATTTTATATTATTATCGGATAAGATATAATATGGTGTTAATGTAACTATATTTTAACTTATTTATTTATTAGATGTAATTGACAAGTTTTATTTTTTAAATAAATAAATATTTTTATTTTTTTGTGGATTTGCGGATTTACAAAAGAAAATCTATATCCAATCCATCAACTGCAGATTTTTAAATTTTCAATCCAATCCAATCCACCAATCCAAAGATTAGATTTTTACGGATCGGATTTTTGCGGATCAGACGGATTGAGCGGATTGGATCGGATTCTGAACACCCCTACTATTTTGTACCTAATGTTAAAATAATAGTAACCAAGAAACTACGGTATTAATATTATAATCACATGATTAGTGGAGATAAGAACGTTTGACTAGTAATAAAGATTATAAATTTATAACATAATAGTAATAAAGATTATAAATTTACATCAAATATTGGATCCAAATTGATGAAACATTTGTGCACGTTAAATTAAGACCACTTATTAAGGCGCACACTATGTATTAATCAGGTTAAAACAACAATCACTGATCCTAGGGAAAGAAAAATAATCCTCAGGTATTTCTGAAGTTATATTTTCATTTTGTTCCCATGACAACTCCGTACTCAAATATATTTTTTTTTCATCTGTTCAGAAGTTTAAATGCTCATCTCACTTACGACCAAAAAGGAACGAATGAAAATTGGAAAGGTCAATCACATGCTTATGAGCCTTACAATGGCTGATATAAAAGACAATGTTGCATTTTATAAATACACATAAATTTGAAAAGAAGAAGATTTTTGTTGGGGCCGGGGGGAGGGGGCGGAGAGGGAGCTCCTACCAGAAATCTTATTCAAAACTCTTATCTCCATAGGATCGAAACAGGTAGAAAAAACCCTCAGAGTGACTTGATCCTCCCATTGTAGCTCGTCCCGCCGGTCTTTCTTTCCCTTGACAACAATTTTGTGTCCCATTGCTCTACTGGAATCGAGTGGGAACTTCTTTAACTCTGGACATCCAGTTACTTCAATTGTCTTCAGCTAGCATGCTGCATATATCAGTGGGAGTCAAATTCGAACATAACATTTTTTTCCCCAATTACTCTTTTTAGTTGAATGTTGATTTGTTGCATCCTTTTTAATGAAGTGTTATGATGCTGTAACCACGTACCTTGGAACTCACATGATTAGGGAGTGGCCAACGCCTAAGAGCATAACTGAGGTAAGGAGTTTTCATGGTTTAGCTAGTTTTTATCGACGATTTGCTAAGAATTTTAGCACTATTACTGCACCTCTTATTGATGTTGTTAAAAAGAATGTTGCATTTACTTGGAGTGTTGAACAGAATAAAGCATTTATTGATCTTAAAGACAGATTATATTCTACACCTATTCTAGTATTACTTGATTTTAACCACACCTTTGAAATTGCCTGTGATGCCTCAGGAATAGGTATTGGAGTTGTTTTGATGCAGGATCGAAGGTCCATTACTTATTTTATTGAGATGAAGACTGAGCAGTATGCTACTCAAGCTCATAAGGGTAGAAAACGTGTAATTTTTGAACCCGGTGATTGGGTTTGGGTTCACATGCTGAAGGAGAGGTTTCCAGCCTAGAGGAAATCTAAGTTGCACCCTCGAGGAGATGGTCCATTTCAGATTCTTGAGCGTATTAATGATAATGTTTATAAAGTGGATCTTCTAGTGAGTATAACGTGTCCGCTACATTTAATGTTTCTGATCTTTCTCCCTTTGATGCAGGTTCAGATTCGAGGACGAATCATTTTGAAGAGAGGGGGAATGATGTGATCCAGAGTGCTCAAAGCATTAAAGATCCGTTGCTTGTTCCAGAAGGGCCAATTACGAGAGCACGAGCTAAGAATATCAAGGAAGCAATGCAAGGATTTATTCAAGCTACTTTGGATGACTTCAATTCAAATTCAATTTGCAAGAGTCCAATATTCAAGATGAGCTTGAATGAGGAGGAACCAGCCTTGGTACACTTGATTCGAGCTAACGAGGTGGCGAGCATCGAAGATGATGATTTTTGAAGTATAATAAGGGCCAGAAGAGTAATTATATAGATTAATAGAGAGATTATAGAGTACCTCTATTATATTATACGATTTAATATATGTATGATATGTGTGCATAAATTAAATATAACTATTAATGACATGATAAGTTTTTAAAATAAATATACATATATCATATATTCATTTAGTAGATATAGTATAACAATGATATTTTAAAATCTCTAAATAAATGAAATAAAATATTGGGGTCAGCACAAATAATTGAGGCAAAATTGTCTTTTTGGGTGAAAATTATAGTATAGTTATCTAAATGATGTAAACGCCAAATTTACATTTTGACCAAAATGCTAACACACCCAACTATTTATTTTTATTTATTATTATATTGGGTCCATATGTGTGGAAATTTTTGTTACTGCCCGCGAGTTACGAATGTAAGGCTATGTTTAGGAGGTAGAAGGGTTGTTTGTTTTTTTGACTGAGTGCTTAAAAGAATTTAGTTTGTTTTATAGGTGTTTATTTTTTAACTAACACTCAAAATTATTTAACTAACACTCAAAATTAAGCAATTATCGCTTAATTTAATTAAGTAAAAAATTCTAACTCGATGTTGAATTAAAAAAAAAGCGTTGAAGAAGTTAATTTTTATTTTTCCAACAATATCCAATTATTTCCCTCAAATAAAATCTTACATTCCAACACCGTTCTTTTCAGTTTGATGCCATCTTTTTCATTTTTTTTCTTTTTTCTTTCAAATTCTCATATCACCAAATACTTTGAGTCAATAATCAGATTGCTAAAGGAACTTCAGATCAAACACCAAATGCGAATAACTTTTTGGAACTTTAGATCAAGTATTCATGCCTCAACTGCGAGATCAAATTGCTAATCAACTTTTTAATTGATTTAGTTGATTTTTTTATTTATTAATGTTTCAATTTTTTTTTGTTATTAAATAATAACTTTAGTTTCTTTTTTATTAAATATAATAGCTTATTTATTTTATCTTTGATTTTTTTCATCGAATTACTAATATATAAGTGTAATAATATGCATAATATTTAATAAGATTTAATTAAATAACAGTTTTCAGACATTTCTGTAAAAAAAAACTTAATACATTTATTCAGATATTCAAAAATTAAAAAAAACAAACATATTATTCAACATTTAACTCTATTCAGAATTAATTAAATTTAGCGCTATTCAGTATTCAGTTAAAAAAAACAAACGCCACCTAACTTTGGGGGTTAACTATTTAACCAATGATCGGTAACTTTCCTTGAACTAGATGGTCAAATTCAAATTTAGTCCTTAAATTATGAAGTAACAATCTCAAATTATAAGCAGGTTTAGATGGATTAGAATAATAGAAAATATTTATCCATTTGTAATATTTCTTTCTCATACATAACACCACTTTTTATTTATTACTTAAAATTTAATTAAATAATTAACTTATTTATTCATAATTCACTTGAATTTTATTGTTTATTGTCTAATTAAATTGGTATTTTTACTTCAATAAAATTAACTATTTAATAATTTATTACAATAATTGATTGAATTAAATTTAATAATCACTAATGTACTATTAAAAATAATCATGAAAATTAATAAGACTAGTAATTAATTGATTTTATGTATCTTATTTGCTAACTTTTTGATAAAATAAAATAAAATAAATCTAAAATATCCTATAAAATTAATTTAATAATTAAATGGTTTTATTTACTTATATTGTTTATTATAATAATGTCTGTTCAATAATTAATTTACTATATATTTAATGTTCTTATTAATTATGTTTATATTATTTTAATTATTACTCTTAAATATTCACAAATAATTTTTTTTGTATTTAAATATAATTTAACATGTCCAGTTCGATATTGTACCAAACATAAGACGGTACTGTATAATCTAACATAATTCAATCTAATTTAATTTAATCCAGTTCAATCATAATATTTAGTCCAATGTAATCATAAGTGTCAACTGTCAAATGCAGCCTAAGAGTCTAAGAGACATGACAAAGGTTGCAGGTTTAGTGAGCAACATGCAGTATGTGAATGTGATGAGAAAAACTGAGTATTAGTGTGCAATTGTATTGTTTAAATATTTTAGGCAAGTGATATGATAACGCGTGGGTTTCTTAGAATAATTGTATTTTAGTGAAGAGTACTGCTATTTGTATATAAAATTGCACAAAAAATGTATAAAATCATTAAAAAAAACAAATTTAATATTTCTTAAATTAGGTAGATGTGGATGACTAATGATGAATTTGACCAGAAATTAAAATAAAAATAAATAAAGGCTAATTAGGTAGATTTAATATTTCTTAAATTTCATTAAAATCTATAAAAGAGACACGCGTATTAACTAAAATTTATATTTGTCTACGTCTAATTATGAAAAATTGAAAATATAATATTTCTTAAATTATATCACTATCAAAACTAAAAATAAAAGTTAATCAGGTAGGTTAACTGTAGTAGATCATGTTCAGGACCATGTGTTGTGCCTTTAATATTTTATAAATATTTTAATTTGAACCTAACTAATCAATGTTATTAATCAACATTAGTAAAATTCACTACTGGGACATGCATGTGTCACTCAGCTTCCTCTTCACACAGTCTCTCACAATAAGGCCTTCAAAAACAACCATAAATCGCGGCCACCAGTGACTTTATAACTGACATTCAACACATTTGGACCAAAATATATATCAAATGAGATTTTTATTTTTATTTTTTTTAATTATTTGGGTCTGTTAGCATCTTGGCCAAAAAGATGATTTTCCCCAACAATATTTGGGTTTACATATGTAACTATTTTCATCAAAAACATAATTTTACCTCTTCTTAAGAAATGCATAGATCCAATGGCTGCCAAAGCCAGGTCTACAATCAAATGGGTGAAATCTGCTGAAAAAAACTATATAGAGATTGCAGAACATTTAATTCTTCACTTCCATTTTGCTAAATCTGCTTTGGAAACAAATGTGTTTGACAGATATTATTACTATCTATTTTGAGGGGAATTTGTGTGTTTAAAAGGTATCCCCTATATTGATATATATGTATTAATTGAAGATCGAATGATTAAAGAAGTGTCTCTTCTTTCCTAATACAGTCAAACTGCATGAAAATTGTAAACATGCAAATGATTCAAAGGTCTGTTGGTATTGAGTTTATGGGTAGTGAAAAGACCAAGAAGCAAGCCAATACCATTGAATTTATATCTAAGCAACCACTGAAATATAATTATGCAAGAATTTAATAAGATCTGGTTCAAATGCTGCTCCATTGGGTGATGATTCGTTTCTTACTAACGAAATTGCTTTCCCTTCTTGCTTTGCTCTGATCCTGTGTTTACAGCTTCAAGTGACTTCAGCTTAGTTTTCCTTTAGCACCATGCAAACATCTTTTTGATTCTGAAAACGCATAATCAATAAAAGTTTTAAATTGAATACATTTGCAAATTATTGTGAATATTTAATAAAATTATTTTAATAGTATTAATATGTTCGTAACGGTGATGTCCTCAGGTTTGATATGTCAACACGTCCATTGACACGGCAAAGCATGTGATCTACTGAACGTATGGTAATATTTTCATGAGAAACTACAAGTCCACCCAACAAAACTCAAACACTGTCTTTTCACTTGCATCTCAAGGCTGAACTTCTGCTTCCAAGTCAACTAGCAAGGCCCTTAAAAGTCTTGGCCCATTTTCGGATTTATTAAGAAAAATTGTGAAAAGGACAAAGATGGGAGTGTAAAGAAATCAAATACGGTGTATTTGAAAATCAGCAACGGTGCATGGACCAAGAAGTAAGCCAATATCTTTGAATTTAGATCTAAGCAGCTGTTGAAATAAAATTAAGCAAGAATTTAGCGAGATCACGTTCAAATGCTGCTCCATTGGGTGGTGATTCGTTTCTTAATCTAACGAAATTGCCTTCCCTTCTTGCTTTGCTCTGATCCTGTGTTCCCAGCTCCATTACAACACACTCACTCACATTCTGGAAAGGAACAGGACAAGAAACCTCATCATGCCAAATATGAGATAAGAGACAGAACATTATTCTGTAGCAAGCCCCTTATTTCTCTCAAAAATTTCCAATTTCTCCAGGGGTTCTTCAGAGTCAGTGTGTGATCCAACTTTAACACATTCACTTTTATCATTAAGAGTATAAGAGAATTCCTCTCAATTCAGAAGGTCGCAACGAATAGCAGTCTAACTGCAGGGTTTACCAGGAGAAACTGGAGCGTGTGGTAATTTCCTTCTGTGACTTATTTTTTAGTTCTTTCACATTTTCTTGCTTTATATGATCTGGTTATGATGTCATCTAGAATATATATGTTGCAGCAGATGCTCAGGAAGTATTTAGGTTTTGATGTTAATAATTTCCTTCAAACTAGAACTGAAGGTTACTGCAGAACCAAGAAAAGTAAAAGAGAGCAGACACGGAGCAGTATTTTATTGTTATTATTTAATCCTGAAGATTAGTGCCAAACAGACTACGTTTTTGTCCTTTAATCCTTGAACCGTAAGTCATAGAGTAATATTACAAGTTTTGTTGTCTGGTTAGTTCAAATCTTCAAGAGGTGAAAGTAAAGCTTACTTGATTTCACAAATGGTAAAGGGATGATGAACTTTTACCCTATTGAACTCGCCATTTTCTCTTTCTTCAATGCTAGTTTGCTTTTTTTTTTTATCTTTCTTCCCATACCAAAAGGGAGTAAAAATGGGAAAGCTTGCTCTCCATCTTGATAGGAAAAAGAAAATGGCTACATTACAATGTCTGATCTGAAAGAAAAGAAGGCATACTACACACAAATAGATACATAAATTGAAAAAATTAGAAACTCCTACCGGAAATCTCATTCAAACCACTATCTCCATAGGATCGAAACAGGTAGAAAAAACTCTTTGAGTGACTTGATCCCCCCATTGTAGCTCAACCCACCAGTCTATGTTTCCCTTGACAACAATTTTATGTCCCATTGTTCTACTGAAATCAAGTGGGAGCTTCTTCAGCTTTGGGCATCCAGTTACTTCAATTTCCTTCAGCTGTGGAAAAGGCAAGGGATCCCAGTAGATGCTCTTCAAATTTCCGAGACCTTTTAGGCATAGAAATTCAAGTTCTGCCAGAAAGTTCTGCCTTTCCTTTATCTCTGAAACTTCACTCCATTTTGCAGGACTGATTATTACTTCCATATTACTGCAATTCTGTACATCAATATTCTTAATATTTGGAGCAAAAACAAGCCACGTCAATTCCTTCAATCTTGAACAATCAGATATGCAAACTGTGTGAAGACTGCGAAAACCCCTTTGTAGCAAATTTTGTATCTCTCCTGCATTTTCAATCTTCAATTCTTCAAAAGCACAGTTCTGAATAAGAAAGTTCTTGAAATGTTTCATGTATGCTAGAAGTAAAACATTGAGAGACATTGGAGTATAAATTTTTGTAAGCTCTAGAGATTCTGTACAACTCAGCAACTTTTGGAAGGCCAAAAATGTTTCAAGAGCATGCCAGCTATCAAAGGTAAAGCTCAGCAGATTCAAGTTTTCCAAACAGAGCAATTCCTTCATAAATGGTTCAGCATATTCAAAGAACACTCTATCTTCTTCTTCTCCACTATAATTACTGCAACCCAACATTCTGAGTGCCTGCAACTTTATAAAGTTACATAGCAGTTGCAGTGGAAGTTTTTTGAGGTATACATATTCCAAGTTCAGATATCTGAGATTTACCAAGGCCTTCATCTCTTCTGGCAACTCCCTTATGACAGTAAAAGACAGATCAAGATGTTCTAGTGAAATCAAACTTGAAAGTCCAGAAGGTAATTTGGTTAGGAATATATTGAATCCTAGATTCAATACTTTAAGAGAAGGCATAAATTGAAAGAAGCCATCAGTGATCATACTAATTCTATTTCTGTAAAGAAGCAAAGTTTGAAGATGAGGACAATTAGGAATTGCTGATAGACTCGTAATATTATTTTCCATCAATGATATTCTTTTGACCCCCTCCCAGTCTTCAATCTTTGGTGCTTCAGTTAATAAAACTCCTGCATGAACCAAAAAGTTCTCCTCCTTCTTGTCTATTTTACATGCTATCCACAATGCCATATCACGAATCACATCGTGCATTTTGACATGATTATCATTTACCTCTTCCAGTAAGCATGCACGAAGAAGATCACTGATAATGGAGGTTCCTTCATCAAAATCAACTACAAATCCCTCACTAATCCAATAATCAATTAACTTCCCTTTATGAACCTCATAATATTCAGGAAATAAACTACAATACAAGAAACATGATCTAATTATGCAGTTAGGCAGGCAATCGTAACTAAACTTTAAACGTGCGAACACATTTTCTTCCATACCAGAAAATTTTTCAGGGGATGTGCTTAAGACCTTAATTGCATACTTCCATTCATCAGGTTTCTTTTTGTAGGCCATGGCTCGACCAATTGTTTTCAGTGCTAGTGGCAGTCCACAACACTCTCTTGCCAAGGTTTGTGCTAGCTCAGAAATGTCAGAATGACATCTAATAGTAGCTCCACCGACTTTCTCTTGAAATAATCTCCAGGCTTCATCATGAACCAAACATTTCACCTCAATCTTTTCATCAGCTTCCATTGAACCGCAAACATCAAGAGAGCGAGTTGTGAAGACCACCTTGGATGCAATATTTAGGCTTTGAAGAGGGATACCCAATTCTGTTAAATCAATGGGCTGCCATATATCATCCAATAACAACACAAATTTCTTTCTGCTTAAAATGTTGGAGATGTCTAAAGCCTTTTCTTCAAGGCTTTTATCCTTCCATGACTCTGCTGATAAACCTATCCTCTTCCCAATAGCATCTTGAATCTTGTCAAGTTTTAGCTCTCTAGACACAGCAGCCCAGATAACAACATCAAAATGATGCTGCTGCTGCTCACTGCAGAATTTGTTATTGACTTGTTTTAAAAGGGTAGTTTTGCCGACTCCCCCTGTACCATACAAGCCAATAATTCCCCTGTTCTTTTCTTGATCAGTGATACATCTCCAAACTTGAACAAGCATTGATTCTTGACCAACAACTGTTCGCTCAACAGCTAATTCAACCGCTGCATCTTCTGGTACCATCTCAGCAACTTCTTTGATTTCTCCTCGTTCATTCTTCAAAAGGATCACTTGTTCCGTCAGTGCGACCACTTTTTTTCCAAAGTTGTAGCTTGAAGCCAAGTCTTTGGAACAGAAGCCTCCAAGACAGAGTCTATCGAGTTCTTGATCTCTCACATTCCGCAGGTCAACAGCTTTGGTTACCGTTTCTTGCACCCTCTGAAGCCAGCCTTTAAACTGATTCGTCCGTCTGGTTCTAGGTTGTTGTTGTTCAACAAGCTCAACCTTGTTCAGCAGATCGTCTTTCGTTTGAATCAGTTTGTCGAGCTCAGTCTGCAAGGCGTCAAGATTGACTTGGAGAGCCCATATGTATTTAGCTTCTCCACCAACGTAAGATAAAATGGAACGAAATGATTCCGGTGATGATAAGAAGCTTGAGATGATGTTACCCATGATGTTGCTAAAAGATTAACTTCAAGTATACTGTGGAAAGAATTATCTTTGTAAAGATGGAAGCAGATGATATCTATGAACGTATAAGAAATTATGACTTCAAATACCAAATGGCTCGACTGTGCCGGCGTCAAAACGTTGAATTTCCAGTGGAGGAGAGAGAGCGACGAATTTCCTTCCAAATTCCAATCGCAATCAGCCTCTGAAACGGTACTGGGATCAATAGGCTGGGCTGGGCCAAGTCTCGGCCTAGTCTAGTTCTGACCCTAAAGGTTCATGAAGCCCACGTCTGAGAAAAAGCCAGGCTCGGGCTTTTTTGTCCTCTCTTTCTAAGTTTTAAGTTATGTTGTCTTTCTTCAATAAGATTAATAATCTGAGTTCAGGTTTCTGTTGTGTTTACTTTTACGATAAAAGTGTTGGTTGCTTTTGATTTAGTAGATTTTAGGTAAAACATAATGAAATATACTTATATGTATATGCTGTATGGGTAATTATATCATTTTAGGTGAGATTTTTTATGTTGATTTTTGGTAGTTGAGTTTGATGTAAGAATGTTTTCGAAACATTTTCCAGATTCCTCAAATTCTAGCCCTGTAGACTTGTTTAATAGTCGACAAGTCTAAATAAAAGCCTTGTTGTTTTTAGGATCCGGATCAATTTTTCATTCAATGGAAGCTATTGTTGGATATTTTATAGATAAAAGCCATAATATAGTTCTTATGCGTGGGTTAAGAAAGCACATGCCAATTACAAAATTTTTAATTTATTGTTCATTATGAAGTTTTATGTTTTGTAGATGGATCTAGATTTCAAGATCTCCAGTGAATTTTTTTTTCTTTTTTTCAATGTTCTTGGTGCCATTAATGTTTTTAAAAGTTCTTGCACTTTGTAATATCTCACATCACTAGCAAGTGACTCTCTAAAATTGATTTAAAAGTCGTGGGCTATCTTAAATTAAATCAAAGCCCAAGAACAAACCGTGACGGGTTGTGTGTCCGAAAGGAGACAATATCTTTTTGATTGTTGGGCACAGATTGTTACAATTGTTTTCAAATCCAACTCGCAACCCGATATATAGATGGATATGTTAATGATATAATTTTGTTTTGTTAGCAAGTGAGTTTTTGGATTGATTTATAAGTCATGAGCGCTCCTAATTAAATAGATGCGTTTTGAGTTGCAACCTCACAGTATGTAATTTACATCGCAGCGAGTGAGTTCTTCAATTTGGTTTATAAGTCGTGGGCTTTTTTAACTAAATAAATGCATTCAGGATTGCAAAGCGAATCGTGACGGGCTGTGTGACCAAAACGAATAATCTCCCCATAGTTGTTGGGGCCGGAATACTTGTACTTTTGACATGGAAACTGTCAGAGTTATGTCAATGGTTTTTAACTAGTAATATCAATGATTTTTAAGTAGTATTGAGTTCATATGTGGTGCAAATTATCTCTCTTCTCAGCGAAATACAATTGGGGGATGTAGGAAAACTTTTAAAACAGAGATGTGGAGATTACCGTTCATTTTGGAACATCCCATGTTCCTTCAAGCCACTAAAGTTTAGATTGTGTTATCGTGTTTGTTACTCAATTTCTCATGATTTAAACCTGAGATATGGCCCATAAAAAAAAAAAAAGGGGGAGATATGGGGCCTAAGGAGAAGAATGCTGATGATAAAGGCTAAAAATGTGTGAAACGTGAGCTACTTCACACATTGATTTTGTGGTTTGGAATCAAATGTTAGATATCAGGCAAGACAATGAAATGTGCACATTGCATTTACATGTGGAATTGGGACAAACTCACAAAACATTCAGCACCAATATGAACATATAACCTCATAGCATCATTGTTATGATCTTCTATAGCCTTTTACCAAAACGATTTTAAAGAAAAAGATATGAATTAGACTATTTTATGGTGTTTATATGGGCTCATTAAATTGGAAAACTTGATGTCATATTATATGTTATGTTCAATCATAATGAAACTAACAGATAATATCAAGTTGAGAGCCTTTTTCCTCTTTTTTTTTTTAATGAAACTTGAATAAAAAATTTTCTTTCAAAATTTATCAGAAATCTCATTTTTGATTAAAGCATTGAAGATTGTATTAATTCATATTCTAATTATAAAGATTATAGTTAAGCTTCATAGTTCATTTGTCTTATAAATTTTATTTGTTAAAAATAAAAGAATATTTGAATGGTTAAAGCGAAAATAATTTTAGCAAGAAGCACAAAGTCGAAGTAGATGAAAGGGGCCCTCTTTCCCCAACTTGCAGATTCCACAAAAAGTAACAGAAAAAGACATAAACATGTGTTCTTTAGTTATTATCTGTGTTTTAGCAAAAGGTCGTTTGGAACTTGCACATGATTTTGTTCTCAAAGTGCAAAGATTCCTTCCCCCCAACTTGACTGCCTCTCCATTAATTAGTGCTGGGTCCATACCAAAAAAAAAAAAAAAGAAATGAAACCATGGAACTTGGAAGTTTTGTGTCTTCATTTTCCCTTTCATCAGTCCACTTACCGCTAGTAATTTTGATATTCTTTTGGTTGTTGCTTGAATTCTAGAAAGAGTTGATAGAGACAGATTTGTAGTCCAGAATTGGGTTTTGCTTTTGGGTCTGAAAGCTAGAAATTATTAGCACAGCAGGTTGTCTCTTTTGGGAGATTATTTGGACAAACTATTTGAAGTTTTTGGTTTGAAACTCAGATCAAAGTTGGGGTTTGAGTGATGAGTGATAAAGTTTGAATATTTTGTTAGTTTTAGAAGTGGAGTTTGTTAGTTTTAGAAGTGGAGTTTGAAGAGTGCCTTTTGATGATTTGTTTCTTGCATTGAATTTACAATGATGATTCATTAGTTCTTAGAGGTGTGTTTTGGTTCAAAAATGCTGATATGTGAAGTTAAAAGCAGAGTATGGTTCATGGGGAGTGAAGTTTAGATATTCATTCAGTTTTGTTTGCTTAAATTGGTTGGTTTTTGCTAGAAGAGATGTTTGATAGAAGCTTGACAGTATCTGTCAATACACTAAATTATCCATCATGTACATTGGGTTTTGTAAGTAGTTATGGAAGTCTATATAAAATAAAATTGAATTTGAATCCAGTGCTGGCTATGCCCCCATCTTCAGTTCTCTTACAGACAGATGAAAGCGGGAAATTTCAAGAAAAGAAGAAGAGTTTTGGTTCAAAAGCAGCTCCATATTGCAGTGATTCGTTGCTTTATCAAGCAAAAACAGTTGGTATTGTTGGAGGTGCATCAGTTAACTCTACTTTGAATCTTCTGGGAAAATTAGTTCAACTGAGTGGGGAAGAAAATGACCTTCCCTTCTTGCTTTGTTCTGATCCTTTGTTAAATAAGGAATTATTGTCACATGAGAGGAGTTCCTTTCCTTCTCTCAATGGTAAAGGTGGGGGTGTTCAGTTGGATGACACTCTAATTGTGGAGAATCTGCGAAGAAAAAGGATTTTTCTTGAGAAAGCAGGAGCTCGCTGCATAGTAATGCCATGTCATCTTTCTCATACTTGGCATGATGAGGTTTGTAAGGGTTGTTCTGTTCCTTTCCTGCATGTAAGTGAGTGTGTGGCCAAGGAGCTCAAGGAAGCCAATATGAAGCCACTGGAAGCTGGGAGTCCTTTGCGAATTGGGGTACTTGCAACGAATGCGATTCTAACTGCAGGGTTTTACCAGGAGAAACTGCAGCATGAGGTAATTTTCTTCTGTGTGCCTTGTATGGCACTTGGTTCACATGGTCCTGGTCATGGTGTGATCTAGAGTATGTTGTTGGCATGCACTATATTATGACACAAATAAATTACTTGAAAGAAGTACTGAATTTAACTATAGAATCCGGGGAAATAAAAAAGTTATTAGCTACAGAAGACATTTTTCATTATCTTATTGGTATTATTTGAATGGTTGTAAAGTGTTCACATAGTAATCATGACCTTAGGTTGGATGCCTGGTTGATTCAGCTCCATGCGGATATTTTGTATCTATACGATCATTCAATCCAGAGTATTTCTCTACCTGCTACTGTAGTGTTTATGCCGTTTTTCTAGGGCTGTTAAAATGAAATGTGTACAGAAAAGAATTGTGTTGACAAAGCCTGAAATAAATATTGAAGAAAGATGAACAAGAAAAAGAACCTGGTCTCTCATAAGGCTCATGCCACATAAATGTGCATCTTTTGCCTCTTTGTCACTAGAAGCCTGAAGAGTTACGTCTTACAGACCCATGACTTGGACGGTTGGCATATAGAGTATATAAACTATTTTAACTTTCTTTCTGTCTCAAGTGTTAATTCAATGTTCAAGAGAGCGGTGAACATATGCCTTGAGGGAAGATGAAATTTTACTTTATTCAACTTGCAGTTGTCTCTCTCTCTTCTATTTTGTTTGTTGTTCTTTGATATCTTTCTTCACATAACATAGGTAGTAGAATCATCTGAGCTTATGCTTAGTTGCTTACATTCAAGCTCATTTCTTTCTATTTTCTTATGTGGTTTGCTTGATTGTGGGAACTAGCATAAGCTTAAAACTTTAGAAAATTGGGAAAGACCAAACACTAGGAAAATCAATGATTGTTTTGGAACTCCTGGATATCGATTGATTATCTCAGTCTATTTCGCAATCAAATGATGCAGAGTATATACTGGTAACAAAAGTTTTCTTGTACATAATTGAAAATCCAACCTAAAATTGCTATTACAATTTATTCTTCAAGTTGGATGATCTAATTATGTAACAGAAGAACAGGGAGGTCCCTCCTGTCTTTCTCGCTTTTAGCTCTCATCTGAAACATTGTTCGTATAGCATATCAGTATGGGTCACAATCAAACAAACCTTTTTTTCTTCTTTCTTTCCTCTGGACGTACAGTTGATGATTTGTTCCTTCCCCTTTTATATTCAGGGTTTTGAAGTTGTACTACCAGATAAAGCAACAATGGAACACACATTGATTCCGGCACTTGATGCTTTGAACAGAAAGGACATGGAAGGGGCCAGAAACTTGTTAAGAATAGCACTTCAGGTACTACTGGTGAGGGCAGTGAACACTGTCATCCTGGCCTCTGATGATATGCAGGATCTTTTGCCTCTGGATGATCCTCTTCTTAAAAAATGCATTGATCCGATGGATGCTTTGGCCAGGTCTACAATCAAATGGGTGAAATCTGAGGAAACAGGTACATAGAAATTGTAGAACGTTTTAATTCTTTACCTCCATTTTGCTAAAACTTCTTTGGAAACGAATGTGTTAGACAAATATTTATACCACTTCAAGGGGAATTTGTGTGTTTAAATGGTAGCCCATATATCTATATATACATATATATGTATGTATGCATGTATGCATGTAGAGTAGGGGTGACAGCTATCATGGAAAGAGAGGTTTAGTGGGAAAAAAGACGTGAAAATTGAGAATCTGTGGCGTTTTTGTGATGAACAATACTGCTGAGTAGCCATCCATTTACTGTCAAACTGCTTGAAAATTGTAAACATGCATATGATTCAAGATCTGTAGGTATTGAATTTATTGATTAGGTGGTGAATAGACCAAGATGTGAGCCAATATCTTTGAATTTAGATCTAAGCCACCATTAAAATATAATTATGCAAACTGAGATAAGCATACTGGACAAAAAAGGTACTTTGACATAAGCTTTCTTTCATATATAAAAGATCAACAGAAACTGAACAAAGATGGATAGATTACAATGCCTGATGTGAAATAAAAATTAAAACCACAATTTTTTTTTGTACCACTACTGCAGAAATCTGACCACCTGAGATATTTAATCTCGGAAATAGATAATAGTTGAAACTTTTTTTGCAAGCCATCTAAAGTCCTCCACATCATTTCTTCCATGTCTTTACAACTATATATACCTAGAAACTTGAGATTTGGAAAAAAAAAAATGAAAAAAGGCCACTTCAAGTCCTTCACATTTGGGCAATCTCCTAGGATAATTGTGTGAAGATTTTGGAAACCACCACTTTGAAGCCCTTTTTGTACATCTCCTGTGTAGTCACCTTAAGTTGCTCCATGTATGCTAGAGCCTAGAAGTAAGACATTGAGCGGCAGATGGACAACATAAACTACAAAAGGTCAAGCTGATGAGATTTAATTGTTCACCTTCTTCCACTATTGGTTCATGACATGTAACTTTAAAAGAAAAAAAAAAGCTAGATATCATCAATGCCGTGGAACTCTTGACATTTCATTTGCATAGTCCAAGTATCCCAAACCAAAAACGCTGGATGGGCGTTTTATACCACCTTCCTTTGGTTCATATTGAGGCTCATATCCGCCATTTCTAGTCAAATTTTTTTTAATTCGGGCCTTGCCCAGAAGCCAAGATCTCTAGATGTTGAACTTGTAAGGTGAGAACCATTTAGCAGGGTTTCTTAGAGAATATTGTTGTTGACGCCAAAATATGGTCGTATCAGTGTGTGGGTTACTTACCAGATTCCAACACTAGCATCTAAATTTATTTTGGTGTAGAGACGGTTTCCTGCCTTTCTCCTATGTTCTGAGCAGAAATTAGAGACTAGGAACTGAATTTTGGCGAGCACGATCCTGCTCTAGTGAGCACCTGCGACTAGAAATATGGTCAAGGGCGCCAAAAGTTTTTTCAGCTTTAACCCTTCGACGCTCAAGTCAGTATCAAGGATTTTTGCGGGATAACCAAATATATGAATTTAATATAAAAATGAGAAAAAAGCAATCCAAAGAAAAGAATGTAAGAAGAAATTCTCCCTTTCAATAAGAAGAAACAAAGATAAAATTACGAAGAATAGAGATGGGTGAGGATGAAAAATGAATTAAAAGATTTAATCCTTTGAGCTCAAGTAGAGAAGATGGGATGGATTTTTTTTTCCAAATGACCCCTTTTTCCTATTTTGTAAGGTTCGGTAAGGGTTTTTCCCCTTCAAAAATTGTGGACCCCTTTTCCTTATTTGTTAGAGTTTTTTATAGGAGTTAGAATTCTCCTTCATATTATTTTGATTAGGTGGGTTTAATGGATAATATCCCCACGTTTTTAGCATAACGTGTTTACTTCTTTCACCCCCAAAGATCATGCGATCACGGATTTCATGGATAAAACATAATCCCTTGATTTTAGGACGAAGCGGTTATGACTGGGTCTCTTTTAACTTGCACCGCCACAGATTCTGCTCGCCACCCTTCACTAGGCTATGCTGTATGGCGAGGCGAGCAGAATCAAGCTTCAAGGAAAGCCTATTCTGCTCGCCAGCTTCCTCCAGGCTACTTAAAATGACGAGGCGAGGAGAATCAGGTTTCAAGAATGATTCGCTCTATTTTGCACCCAAACAATTGTTGTGTGTATATTATAATCATTCTTGATTGATAAGAAGACAATAATAGTGTTATGTTTAAATGCTGTTAGCCTGTTACAATGAATTTAGAAACTGTAAATCAAAAGGAAAAGTACAAAAACAAAATCAGTCATCATCAGCAAACAACGCTGCCGGAGATTCCCAAAGAAATAAATCATCAATAACTTTAAAGCAGGAAGAAAAGACATTTTGAGTGTCTTCGTCTTCTCATTCTAAACGTTGCCACCATGACTCCAATCCCTTGATTTCAAGCTTTCCTTCCTTTGCACTGTTGGAATCAAGCGGAAGCATCCGAAGCATTGGACAAGTAATTACTATGATTTTCTTCAGATTGGGAAATGGTAAGGCGGTGTAATAGATGCTGGTAATGGAGAGTTTTTCTAGTTGAAGAACTTCGAGTCTAGAAAATGGAACTTGAATTCCCATCATCTTTTGAATTTCACCAAATTTCTCAACATTGATTATTTCTTGGACCATATTGCAATTTGATACTTCAACAATCTTGAGGTTTGGCGCCAGAGTAAGCCATGTCAAGTCACGCAATCTCCTGCTTCTCGCTATACATACTTTGCAAAGGCTGTGGAAATTCGGAATTTCCTGTATTTGTTGTGTTTGGCTTGCACTTTCAATCTCCAACTCCTCAAATTCACAAGAACTCATATTTAGCGTATGAAGATTTTCCAGATTTGCTAAATAGGAAATACTCAGTGACTTTGAACCCATAAACCGTCGGAGGCATAGAGTCTGAGTACAACTTCGTAACTGACGAGAGCTCAAAAACTTTTTCAAAGCATGAAAGCTCCATATGTCGATGCTCAACTCATTAAATGTTTCAAGCTAAGCAAATCATCCATCAACTCTTGATCTTCATCAGATGCAGTGTTTTTATCCTTAGCCTTTTCTATAAGACCAAATTGCAACATTCTCAACACTTGTAACAATGGAAAACTAGATATCAGACTTGGTGGAACTGCACGGACATAAGAAGTACCATCCACATCCAGATATTTTAGCTTTTCCAAAGCCTTCATCTCCTCAGGCAACTCCAATATGGAACTGAATGATATATCAAGATGTCGTAGAGAGACTAATTTTGAAATCCCTGATGGTAATTCGGTCAGACAACGATTGTACGACAAGTTTAAAACTTTCAGACAAGGCATAAACTGAAAGAAACCGTTTTTGAGGTCTTGTAAATAGTTATCATTGAGAAAAAGAGTTAGGAGATGTGGACATGAAGGAATGTTTGATAGAGTCTTAATTTGATTATTCATCAATGACATCCTTCTTAACCCTTTTCTTTTTAAAACATCTGGGGCTTCAACTAATCTGGCGCCGGCCTGAATAAAAGCAATTTCCTTCTTCTCAATTTCGCATGCTATCCATAAGGCCATGTCAGGAACTACGTCATGCATTTTTACTAAAATGTCTTCCTCTTCTTCTAACAATGGTGCACGAATAAGACTACCAATAATAGCATACCCTCGATTTATTGCTTTATTTCTATCAAAATCATCATCCAAAATAATTCCCTCGTCAATCCAATAAGTCCCTCTTGTGTATCCTATAATCTTCAGGAAATAGACTACAGAACAAGAAACAAGATCTAATTTGATTGCTAGGTAGTCTATCAAAACTGAACTTTAAACGAGAATAGACCTTATTGATACCTAGGAATTGAAAGGCTGATCTCTTTAAGACCTCAACTGCATCCTTCCACTCTTCAGGAGTTTTCTTGCAAGCCATCGCTCGACCAACAGTAGTAAGCGCAAGTGGCAGACCTCCACACTCTTCGGCCACCATTTTGGCCAGCTTATGAATAGCAGGATGACTAACAAGAGTGCCGTTCCCAACCTTCAATTGAAACACTTGCCATGATTCCTGAGGCGTCAAACAATCCACTCTAAGTTTTTTATGAGCTTCCATTTCGCCACAAACCTCCTCAGAGCGAGTTGTGAACACCACCTTTGATGCAGTTTTTTGGCTTGGAAGAGGAACTCCTATTTCGGTCAGATCAATCGGCTCCCACAGATCGTCTAATAGCAATTCAAACTTTTTCTTGCTCAAAATCCTGAAGATATTGTGAGCTTTTTCTACACGACTTTTATCCTTCCATGCTTTGGTAAGCATGTCTATCTTTTTCCATATGTCGTCTTGAATCGTCTCAAGCTTCAGTTCTTTAAATACTACTACCCAAATTACAACATCAAAACCCTGCCTTTCATTGCAGAATCTGTTGTTGATTTGTTTTAATAAAGTAGTTTTCCCAATTCCCAACTCCCCCCTTACCAAATAGGCCAATGATTCCCACATCTTTCTTTACGAGGAATCGCCAGACTTGGTCGAAAATTGATTTCTGGCTGATTATGGTTGGCTCGAGACATATTTCCTTAGCTGGATCTTCCGGTGTCCACTCGGCCACTTTTTTGAAATCTCCTTCACCTCTGAGATTGGCAACAAGTTGCAACTTTTCAGCAACCTTTTTTCCGAACTTGTAGCTGGACTTGCAGTTTTTCGAACAGTAACCCCAAGACACAGTTTCTCAATTTCTTGAGATCTAACTTTTTGCAGGTCAGCAACTTCATCTTCCAAAGCCTGCACTCTTGAAAGCCACCCATTGACTTGGTCAGTCCGTTCCATTTGCTGTCGTTCAGCATTAATCACTCTCCTCATCACATCATTCCTTGCTTGAATTAACTTCTGCAGTTCAGTCTGCAAGGCATCAAGATTATTTTCCAGCTTACTTATCTATGCTGTATTTCTAACAGCACAATCGAGGCAACGAGAGAAAATGGCATCACATGAAAATGTGCATGGACAGATGTTGCCCATACTTTTTGGCAATGATTTCAACGAAGAGAGGAGGAAGAAGAATTGAAAAGAATTGTGTTTACAGGTTAATTGAGAATGACAGTCTAGCTGATGAGGCAAAGAAGATAGGCTCAATGAAGGCAATGTTGGAGCAGAAAGGCTTATCAGGTTTTTAAAACAGGGCCTCGGGATATTACAATCCAATTAATTTGATAAAACTGTTTGGTGTTTTCACTATCTAATTAATTTTGGAAGGTTTGTTAATGTACCACTATCAAAACTTGTTGACCCAAAATATTTTAGATTATCAATAAGAAGTTGACAAAATAATTAATGATGTTCTAGGATGTTCTAGCAACTTGTGCCTAGAAAAATATATTCTAGTCAATTAAGGAAAAAAATGTCTAAAAGTTCTTCTGCATTTTGATTCAAATAGCTGCGCCTATAATTACTTAAAGGTAAATAAAATTATTATTGCTATAAAATTAAATCTAAGTCAAAAGCTGCACAACTAGTTTCAAATGTCAATGGCGGTTATTTTCGGAAATCAATAACTGGCCGGCTATTCCGATAATTATGAGATACGAGATAATATGTTAATTAAATCTTAACTAAATTTCTGGATCTAAAATCTAATTAGTACCCATAGAAACACGCTAAACACTTGACATTCCCAAGAAAAAATGCTTGTAACACTTCCACTTAAAAAAAAAAAATGGCAATTAGTATTTATCAAACATAAACACACCTTAATGCTTTAGTTGTCCAACCATAATATTAAACAGGACTTAAACCGTACGGATTAGAAGAACATTCACCATTGATTCCCTATGTCGATAGCGATATCCTAAAATTTTCTGTATCTTATTGCTCATTGAAAGATACATATATAATAAAGAAAATATAAATAAGTGGTTTTGACAGTAAAGTTTATTGGCGCGACTTTTCTTTTCGGTGATTATTGAAGAGGAAGTGGACATGAAAACAAACTTCAGTGAAATTTGTGTGAAGCTTCTTCTATTTTGATAAGAGAACAACTTGCTGTTAATGGTTAGTCAGTTGAAAGTCTGAAAGATTCTTGAGCTAGCTAAAAGTCCGCTTGCAAGACAGATGACATTGACTCGACTCTCCTTCTTGTTATCAGTGGCTGACCCAGACACTTAAATTAGGGGGCCTTAGTTAAAAAAATTTAATTTAATTTAGGGTACTAATTATTTTATTTACCATTTACTTAAATATATTTTAAATTTAAAAAACTCAAATTCTATTATTTTTTCTTAAATTTTAGAATAATAATAATAAATTATTTATTTTAAATGTTAGATCTAATTGTGGCCACATTTGTGAAAGTGTCATTTTTTTTAAGTAATCTCCATCAAATATCTAAAAAATAAAATTATATGGCTATTGGGATTCGAACCCAACCTCCAAAACTTTTAAATAACACTCTTGCCACTAAACTACAAGTATTTTAACATAAACAAAAGTGCACCCAAATTCTCTTTATCTAATTTATTTAGAAGGGGCTTGAGGTACATTTAAAAAAAAAATCATGCCCCTCTTGAGCCTTAATTGGGTCCGCCCATGCTTGTTATTATACTATTAAATCATGTAGCTTGATAGCTTTTCAGGACTTCAATAAAGTTCGGAATCCTGAATTAGGACAAGCTGCAGTGGCAAAGACGTAATAGTTTCTCGGCCACATATTATGGTGGAGTCGTAATATACCAAAGAGGATGCCACATTTATTTTTCTTCCATTTAAGAAACTTCAACAAAAATAGTAGGTATAAATACTTAGAAGGGTGAATGATCCATGGGTGACACTTTTTTTGACAAATTTAAAAAAGGTAACACATTTTTTAAAAATAGGCGAGGGGTGACGCGTTTTTTAAAAATAGGCGAGGGGTGACAAACCCGTTAACTTTAACGAGAACAGCAACGGAAACAGCAACTTTAATAGGAAATGATATTTTTGCCCCTAGAGTTAATTATAAAATAACGTTTCAACCCCTATAATAGTTACAAAATGACATTTCTATCCCTACAATTAGTTACAAAATATGTTTATGCACCTACTCAATTATTTTAATTTTTTAAATAGAAAAAATTATAAAAAAATTACATCTAAGTCTAATTAACATATATCTTTTTTGGTTAAATCAAACAATTTTTTTAAAAAAAAATTCTTATTGAATCAAACAATAATTTTCTTATTAAAGTTAATAGCAAAATTTGATTCATTAAGAAATTTTTTCAAAAAAAAATTTGTCTGATTTAACAAAAAAAAGCTTGTTAATTAGACTTAGACATAATTTTTCATAATTTTTTTTATTTAAAAAATTAAAAATAATTGAGTAGGGACAGAAACATATTTTGTAATTAATTGTAGGGATAGAAATGTTATTTTATAACTATTATAGGGGTAGAAACGTTATTTTATAATTAACTCTAGGGGCAAAAATGTCATTTCCTATTAAAGTTGCTGTTTCCGTTAAAGTCAATGGTTTTGTTACCCCCTCGCCTATTTTTAAAAAATGCATCACCCTCTCACTTATTGTTAAAAAATCAGTCATTTTTTAAAATTTGTCAAAAAAAGTGTCACTTAAGGGTCATTCACCCATACTTAGAATGTTAGAAAAAAGGAATTTACTAGAGACTTCATAATTATCTTAAACATATTCTCATATTTTGAAAATATAGTAAGGATAAAATCATTTTTATTTCTTTATTTCATATTGTTCGATTAGTTTGGGTTAGGCTTACACTCATATTGAGTTGTTTTGACCTGTTATTGACGGTCACCACTTGTTTGGCTGAGTGGTTAATGAAACAAAATCGTAAAGAAGATATAGAAAAACAAAAATTTTTGAATAATTGAAATATTATTAATAAAATTCTGAATAACAAATTAGGTTTTAAGAACTTTTTATACTAATCCTAAATAACATGAATTTACTAAAATAAGAAAATCTGGATTATTGGTACATAAAAAATTGTACTCACTAAATAAGGAAATAAAAACAGACGACACTTAAATCTGATGTCTAGAAAAAAGATTAAAATTCTAAAAGAAACTAGAAAAATAATTTGAATTTATGAAATAACGCCAAAGAAATAGAATTTGAAGATAATCCGCTCTGATTGTTTATGACTTTGTAGTAAACATCTGCATTTGTCCTTCCATAAGCTTTATTGGCCCAAAATTGAGGAAAAGTTTGTCATTGAAAAGGCACCTCTGCTCATCCTATATTAGTGGTTTTCAAGTAAATTAATTATCCTGCAGATCTTCTTTCTATGGTGAGTTACCAGCTGTTATCCTGCAGGGCATTTAAAAGGTGTTTGATCAATTGCATTGCAACTGCCATCTTCCTGCTGAAGCTAATTCAAAGAGACATTTCATCGAGCATCTTTGCATTTCCACAAACACCTTCTTCTTTAATTATTGTGAAATCCTTGAAATGAAAATCTGTAACACCACAAATACTCTTTCATACCACACCATAAATATTCAGCTTTTTCCTCATTTTCCTCATAAGCCTGAAGACTTATGCTTTACAGACTCTGACTTGTTCCTTTTAGCCTTGGACAATAGGCTTATATAGATTAATTTAGGTTGTTCTTCTTTGTTACCTTTTTGGGATATAGAAAAAGTGGAAAATTGCAAAGCTTACGGACATGGAAAGGGGTACGAAATGTGAATTTTGATCTAATTGACCATTAAAACATAATTTATACAAGTCTTCATAATTAAGTAACTTGTGTATATAGCAAGCATGTATTCTTTCCAGCAGAGTGATTCTGAAACCAAGAATATACTGCTGAAATTTTATTAATTGAAAATAGAGAACAGCAGCATGTACAAACGGCGATTAGTGAGAACAGCAGAACAGTACAAATTACATTGTTGTGTGATAAGAAGAGTATAAAAGCTATTACGAGGAATTTAAATTTAGAAACCATAATCGAAAAGAAAAGCACAAAAACCAAATGACTCATCATCAAACTGCCGCTGTGGTGACGCCCAGAGAAATATGTCATCAATAACTTTAAAGCAGGAAGCAAATACATTTTGAAGGCATGTGAATGACATTACATTTTGAAGGCTTGTGAATGACATTACACATACCAAAAAGGCAAATAAAATTGCAAACTCATGTCTAATCTCCGCCCATGTCTATGCTGTTTGAAGGTCGCTTTGAATTGAAACAGAGAAGAAAAGCATTTCCAGTAGCTTGATCCTCCCCTTCTAGCTCATTCCACCAGTCTTCGTTTCCCTTAACAACAATTTTACGTTCCTTTGTGCTGGTGAAATCAAGCGGAAGCCTCTTAAGCTTTGGGCATCCGTATACAACAATTCCTTCAAATGTTGGAACCCCAAGGCACTCCAGTAAATGCTCTTCAATTCTGGAACATGATGTAGCTCAAGGAATTCGAGGTTATTAAATGGGATCTCTTGAGCTTCACCCAATTTCCCAGCACTGATTATTTCTTCCATCTCTTTGCAATTCAATATGTCCAGAATCTTGAGATTTGGAGCAAAAAGAAGCCATGTCATGTCCTTCAATGCATTGCAATTCTGTATATAAACTTTGTGAAGGGCATGGAAAACATGAGCTTCTCGTATTCTTTGTACATTCCCTAAAAAGCCAATCTCAAACTCTTCCAAACTATCACAACTTACAGAGAACTTGTGGAGATGCTTCATATCTGCCAAAGAAGAAATATCCAGAGACTTCATTTCGCTATGGAATCGAAGTCGTAGAGACTGAGTACAGCTCTTTAACTTAAGAGAGCTCAAAAACCTTTCAAGAGCATGTGGGGTTCTTAAGGTAATGCTGAGCCCATTCAACTGTTTCAAACCAAACAATTCCTCTATCAAGAAATCATCATCAAAAACAAAATTTTTATCTAATGTTCCACCATATTCACCACAGTTCAACATTCTCAATACTTGTAAAATTGAAAAACTAGATATTAGACGCCGTGGAATAGCACGGAGACTATATATGCGCTCCAAGTTCAGATATCTGAGGTTCACCAAGGCATTTAGCCCTATTGGCAACTCTGCAATGCGAGTGCAAGATAGATTAAGATGTCTTAGTGAAACCAACTTTGAAACTCCTGATGGTACTGAAGTCAGAAAAAGATTATATGACAAGTCTAAAACTCTAAGAGAAGGTATTTGCTCGAAGAAATGATCAGAGATACTCAATAAATTGTTAAAATCAAGAAGCAGAGTTTGGACTTGAGGGCATGCACGACTCTGTGACAGATTCTGAATTTGGTTATTTCTCAATGATATCCTTCTGACCCCTTCCCAGCTTTCAACCATTGGTGCTTCTGTTAATCCAGCGCCAGGTAGAACCAAAAAATTTTCCTTTTCCTTCTAAACTTCGCATGCAATCCATAAAGCCATGTCACGAACAACATCATGCATTTTCACACTGTTGTCTTGTTCGTTTTCCAGTAAACATGCACGAATGAGATCACCAATAATGGTGTATCCTCTGTTTACTGCTCTACTTCCACCATATTTATCCAAAAATCCCTTGTCAATCCAATAATCTGTCAAATTTCTTTTATCAATCTTATAATCTTCAGGAAATAAACAACAATATAAGAAACAAGATCTAATTTTGTCACTCGACAATCTATCATAAGTGAACTTCAAATGACGATAAACCTCATCCATACCTGAAAGTTCTGCTGTTGATCTCGTTAACATCTCAATTGCATCTCTCCATTCTTCAGGTGTCTTCTTACAAGTCATGGCTTGACCGACAGTGATGAGTGCAAGAGGCAAGCCAGCACACTCTTTGGCCACGGTTTTGGCTAGCTTAGGAATATCAGGATGGCTGTCAAGAGTGCCTTCTCCTACCTTCATTTGAAATAATCTCTATGTTGGATTATTTAATCCAATAATGTTAGATCCTTAATCCAACGTTGGGCTTATATGTAAATAATTATATGTTGTAAACTGTCATATAAGGTTAAGCCCAATTAAAAGTAATCTAATAAGGTTTTCAGTAATATGGACTTTAATGTATCTAATAGAGTGTGGGCCTTTAACGTGTAGAGATCCAATGATATTCTAATTCTATGATGGGCAGAATTAGGAATACCTAGTGACAACAGGATAAGTTGTCTATATAAGTGGTTATGGTCCCCAAGTCATACGTATCTCTCTATTCTTTCTGACATCCTATTATCAGATAGAGTGCACAGAGAGAATTAAAGGGCTCTCTAGGATATGCGTGCTGATCTGGAAGGCCAACCACACAGATCTAGAGTATATTAACAAAAGGATTATATATGTTCCTGGGTTTATATACGATGGTTTTCACAAAAGGATTTATTCTAACACTCCATGCTTCCTCGAGCCCCAAACACTCCACTTTGATTTTCTTTTCAGCCTCCATTTTGCCACAGACCTCAAAACGAGTAGTGAAGACAATTTTAGACTCCATTTTTGGTTCTGAAAGGGGAACACCTACTTTGGTTAAATCAATAGACTCCCACATATCATCCAATAGTAACAGAAACGTCTTTTTGCTCAAAATATTGTAGATGTCTCCAGCTTTATCTTCAATACTTCTATTCTTCCATGAATCAGTGGGCAACCATATCTTCTTCCCAATATCTTCTTGAATCTTCTAAAGCTTCAGCTCTTTAGACACTACAACGCAGATTACAATATCAAAATTATGTCCTCCACAGCAGAAGTTGTTGTTGATTTGTTTCAGTATGGTAATTTTGCCGACTCCTCCAGTGCCATAGAGGCCAATGATTGCAGTTTCTGCCAGGCAATTCAGGACCTTTTGAAATGTTGCTTGTTGGCCTACAATTGTCCGCTCAAGAGGAATTTCATCAACAGGATCTTCTGGTACCGTCTCAGCCACATCTTTGAAATCTCCTTCACCTTTCAAACTGATGACTTCTTGCAGCTTTCTTGCCACTTCTTTGTCAAATTTGTAGCTGGACTTGCAGCTTTTGGAACTGTAGCCTCCAAGACACAGTTTTTCAATTTCTTGAGATTTAACTTCTTGTAGTTCCCCAACTTCAGCTTCAACAGCTTCCACCCTTGAAAGCCACCCTTGTACTTGAGCTTTCCGCTTCTTCATATAATGTTGTTCAGCAATCATAACTCTCCTCATCACATCATTCCTCACTTCAGTTAATTTTTGCCATTCATTCTGCAAGGCAATAAGTCTTCGAGCTCACTTGTGTACCCCACTTTGATAACGCTGCAGTCTATGCAACGAGATAGAATACCATCACATGGGATTGAGATTGAGCAGATATTACCCATAACTTCTACAAGATATCAAAGAAGTGAGGAAGAAATTAACAGTGAAAATGGGTACTTTTGAAGTTTTGAAGAAATGAATTATAGCTAGCTTAAGAAGAGGTAATAAATTCAAAGACTACTAATTTTCACCAGTTAATTTGCCTTCAAATTCTAGCTATGATATTATTAGTACAATGGATAACTTATTTATTTAAATTAAGCAAGCATAGTAGTAAGGCTTGAACCCAGAACCTGAGTTTTAGGGCAACAGGAGCTAGACCTTGTACTCAAATGGTGGATTATAAAGTCAACTAACACCTCCAATGATTCACATCAAATTAGTTTAGACTCCCTTTAGACTGTCTCTGTAAGACGATAACAGGGGTAAAACAAGATTTCGATATTTTGAAACAACTTACTAAGAATTTTTAACTGCCAAGTTGGAGCAACAGCATGATTCAGATCAAGTTGATGGTGATAATATAAACAAGTTTACGTCAACTAGATTGATGGTGATACTTAAACAAACCTCACAAATCTTATGGTAAAAATATTAACATCCTAAAACAGTTTTTGTTCACTTGTTCCATTGACCAAATATGTGATACTCACGATCCAAATATAGTATTCCTAAGGCATGTTTGATGCATTGCACAGGACAAAGAGTAGTGAACTAATAAAATAATATCTAATAAAATAATATAATATATTGCATGATTGCATTTTAAAAGCTTAACACAACCAGCTACCTAGAATGACAAATTATCGTTAAATAAAAAATAAAATCATATATCAAACACTTGTTGTTTCAACTCAAAATATTTTGCCAACTAATAGCCACAAACTTTCAAACACAAGCATTTTTTTTTAAAATAATATGTTATTGCACTTAATAATTTAGAATCAGACATGATTTACTTTCACCATTTTACTGATAATTAATCATTAAAGAAAAGTTCACTTGTCAAAAGTTGCACACAATTACTAGTTATTTTCTATATATCCTCTTTGATTATCTATTTTATATAATAAAAAAAATTGTTTTAATTTGGCATATATAGCACACAAGTTTAATTTGGAATTCTCTTTTTATTAAGGAAACATTTTTCTGTCTTTGAAATTTTCATTTGCTAACTGCTTCTGATGATGTGTTGCCGTGGCATTATGATAAGCAGCGGCGTTTGTCTAAGTGTGGTATTTGTTGGCATTGGATTGACGACATTCTTCCTCAGATAATAGCTCTTTTGTGTTTCTCATGTATATATGATATGAACGTATTTTTGGCAGCTCCACATTCCTCCAAGGGCGAAGATTTGATCCCTAAGAAGGTCTTGCCTAATCCTGGCTATCTTAGTGTATGGGTATCATTGTTATGCAGCCCAGCTGTGGCGTTGTACTCCATTTTTTGATATTCTTGATAATGTTATAGAGGTTGATTTTTTTGGCATTTTATGTTGAGGATTAAGGAATGGAGAAAAAGAAAGCAATTGAATCAGAAATTGATTAATGGCGCTGACAAAGTACTACAAGAAACAGACGGAGGAAAAGTAATAATTTAAATCAAACCTCGATTGGGATTTCATCACCGAGTTTACAATATAGGACAGCACTTGGCGTTCATTCACTATCAGCTTCTGTAGAGCAACAACGGTGATGTTATCAGCAGAGATTTGACAGAATCATTGCCAGCCAGCGTTAGAGAATCTCTTGAGAAAGAAGAGGAAAATTTTTTCTTAAGATGAATTCAAATCATCAGCCCTTATAGTGAGAGTCATCATTACAGCTGCCTTCTTCATAATTCAAAATTTTTTTTTATTTCTGCCGAAGCTGATTCACAGAGACATTGCATCAAATATGTTTGCGTTTCAATCAAACACCTTCCTCTTTTACTATCTATGACATCCTGTATACCACTACTTAAACATTACAGTGCCTAATGTGAAATGGATTCAGAACTACAAGTCCACAAATCTTTTATACCACTCCACAACTGTTCAGCTTTTGCCTCATTCTACTTAGAAGCCTTAACTGAATCCATAAGCCTTGCAGACACAGACTTGTACCCATTTACATAAGCCTTGGACAATAAGTCTTATAGATTAATATAAACTATTGCATTTTTTTTTTCTTTCTGAAGCTTCACTTAATTTTTCACAGCACTGATTATTTCTTCATGTGGACCATGTCATTACGAAGATCTATTTGAGGTTTATGCTAAAACATTTTTGAAGACTGCGGTGTTAGGAAATTAAGGATTGTAGTAGTGCTGTAACTAAAGTGAAATTGAGAATAAAAGAAGATAAATGGGATACCACAAATTTACGTGGAAAAATTCCGAATAAACTGGGAGTAAAAAAACCATGGGTAAAAGTAAAAGGAATTTACTATTAAAAGAAGGACTACAAAATTTTTCTCTAAACAAGGAGAGAGTAATTATATTCTCCCTTATATTAGGAGAAAACAAATCTCTCACTCAAAATTAGGAAAATAACAATTGTAAAAAGAGAAACTAATTTTTCTCTCATCACAAGTCACAAACATCTTCTCAATGCTAAATGGGATGCTTTGCTCTTAAATAAGAGCTCCCTTTACAGCCAATTGGTAGGTTGGATTGTCAACAAGAGCGGAACAAAATCTGATGAAATGGTCACATTTCTCAACTTAATAATCTTGACGGAGGTAAAAAGTATCGCACCATTCTTATATTCCATTACGTGAGAGTTCAATTCTTATCCACTTTTACTCGCATGGCACTAAATTCCCATTCAAACATTTTCACAAAAATATTTTTATGACATAAATTTTGGGATGACGGCTTTTTTTTGTCATGAATTTATAATATACAACTGTCATAAATAATTTGATATATAATTGATTTTATGACATAAATATGTTATAAATATTTCAAAACATGACACTCTTCTGTCATAAACTAATGACATATTTATTTTAAATTTATTTATATTATTAATTAAAATGATTATTAATTTATTTATTTTTATAAATTATTAATTGGGTGCGAAAAATATAATTATTTTTAAATTTTTTATTTTAAAATTTTAGCGGTAAATTATTAAAATTTAGCTCAAAAATTTAAAATATATTAAAATTTTGGTGCCAATTTTTTTCACTATTTTGATTTTGGCGGGAATTTTATTTATATAAATTTTTTATTGAAAATTATTTTTTATTTTGTATTGAAAAAAATTATTTTTTGCACCAACATAATTAGCTAGAATTATAAATTAAAAATGGAAACATATGTAATAAAAGAACAATCATTTAAATTAATTTATCATATAACACCGTCTGAAACTAATGAAGTAAATTAGTGAACTTTATTATCTATTAAAATATTCCAAAAAAATGCAGTTCAAACTTTACATTAGATTAGTTAATCAATATTCCAAAGTCAAGCCAATAGCCAACAAACGCCAATCCAAAACCAAGCAAAGAATTCAGCATTCAGCAACATTCAGTACCAAACCTATGCAAAATGTAGTCCTTTTCTAGCAGCAAAATCCAGCAACCCCAAAGCTAAGAAGTGAAAATTCATCAAGTCGGCTACTCAGTTTCATTAAACCAAATTAAAGAATGGGCTGTAATGATTACCAAGAAAAACCTAAAATTTATTTCATTTTTATGCAAGATATCAAAAGAAGACAAGAAATGAAATCTACTAGAAGAGTAACTTTGGAAAATAAAGCAGTGATTCATAACCACAGCATGAAAATGACACCGAAACCCATAACAATATTATATCCATCCTGAAGGAACTAGTTTCCTTTAACAAATCTCTCTGTTCTAACAACTTGTTCAGTCCCTCATCGCAAAAATAAAAAAATCCAAAAGCAATTGTATTTGAAAGGAAACTCTCACACTGGCAAACTTCTTTATTCCTCTACATGTCCAAGTGCTTTTCATAGCAACTATTAGATGACTTATTTACCATCAAAACTAGCATCAGATGAGATCAATTCACAAAACAAATATAAGTTGCACTAAAAATGTATGACAAGACTCTAAAAATAAATTATGATTAGAGATTTTTCCATCAACTTTAATTACCTATATCACCAAAGGTTGCAGGTATCAGAATCATTATGATGTATGAGCCACAAATAAAACCAAATAATATCATAAACTAATCTACATGTCCTCAATCTCAGACATGTCAAAAAGAAATCTAATGTCTACAACTTGATGACAAATGGCCAATTTGTAAATGTTGTACTTCAGCCTAGTTTAGAAAGCACTGCAATTAGAAGTGCTAGTAAACAATGACTGTAATCTAGTGGCTCCATTTCATAGTTCAATCCATTGTACCTCAATTCCAAACAAGCCCTATTTGAGTTCCCTCAACTCATTTGCCTGTTCAACTAATATTATATGTTTTGTAGCCATCATCTCTATAGTACATGTACGACACTCAAGCAAAATGATTTAACCTAGAAAATATAGGAAGAAGTATAAAAGAAAGTAACTGATTGAATGCACACCTGAAGCATCTCTAAGGCTAATTTTTCCTTAGACTCGTCAGGTAACTCATTGTGCAACTCATCAATCTGCAAATATGAAACAAATCAAATGAGAAATTAATGGTGTTAAAATAACCAGATAAAACATATTACAGGAAATGAAGTAATCAAACTTACATTTTCCCCATCAATCACAGAATCCCTAATACAGTCAATCTTGTCCTCAAACACATATCTGTTGTTTTGAAAAAAAAATTATAAGGATAATAATTATGAAAAACAAAGAAAGCAATGATCTCTACTATTATAATTTGGTTGCAATAAACAAAACTGATCTACATGTATGAAATAATACATCAGATTAAATAAGTGAAAAAAATTATTTTTTACTAGAATGACATTGAGGAGCAAGCTCCATATGAATCTTTCTGGTCAAGATTATTTATATTGAATGCATATAGAATTAGAATGAAATCCCATGTCCTTGAAACATGAAAACAACATATGTTGCAAAAGAACATAGATTTTGAAAATAATTTCTTTTATGCCATAATTTTACTCCATCCATCTTTTAAAATCACAAAAGTAAATTACATATTCATTTATTATTCAATTGGAATATAATTTCAATAAGCCAAAATCATATAAAATATAAAATATAGATTTAGATTCTCACAATCCTTGAATCTCCTGTAAGTTAACACAACCCAGTCCTTCAAAAAGCTAAGCAACATTATGTCAACATAAATTTAACACTATGTGATAGATGAATTGTACACCTAGACTAAGCATAAGCAAGATTAAATACAACACCTCATCAAGATTTGCCATGAATTGTATCAGCTTTGCTTTTCGAATGAATATAATAAGCTTCATATTCCTTGGCTCCTCAAAGGTAGAAATGGCCTGCAACAATTAAAGTGCCAAGATTCATTCAGGCTTTTTATCAAACACTTGGAGGGAATCCAAAAATAGTAACTATATCCCAAATTCGAAGATAGTGAACATACAGCTAGGATTGCTTAAGAAATAGATATTCAATAGCATTCATAAACATAAAAATTAAGAAACCCTAAATCTAACCACGAAAACCGTAAAGGGTCCTACCCTGCCTCTTCAAATCATAAACAACATCCATGGCAGTAACAGTCTTACGACGAGCGTGCTCAGTGTAAGTAACGGCATCATGAATCACGTTCTCTAAAAAGATCTTCAAAACTCCGCGAGTCTCCTCATAAATCAGACCGCTGATACGCTAGACTCCACCACGCTGCGCCAGCTGCCGGATCGACGGCTTAGTGATCCCCTGAATGTTATCCCTCAGCACCTTGCGGTGCCTCTTCGCTCCTCCCTTTCCCAATCCCTTGCCTCCCTTTCCTCTTCCTGACATTTCTCTTCTCTCTTTTTAATTCTTTAATTTTATGTTTTGTTTTCCTTGTTTGATTTGGGTTCAGAGGCAGTTGACGCCGTGAAGGTGGTGGAGGCTATGGAGGAAGCCATAAGCACGGAAGTGGTGGCAAGGAATATGGTGGCTGCTGCGAAGGTGGTGGAGGTCATGATGGTGGATATGGTGGTGATGGTTAGACCCGTACTTGAGGAGTGGCGGTGCATCTGATGGCAGTAGTTGGAGGAATTAAGGAATTTTGGGAACCCTAGAACGTAACAATGAAAGAGAGCATCTTCAATTTATTTTTATGTTTGGATTTTCGACTTCAAACCATGTGTGAGAACAATTTTTAGTGGCAGATTTTAGATGAACGATTTTGGTAAAAAGATTTTGCATGAACAATTTTAGGGATTGAGAGAGAGAAAATAATTTAGGTGACGGATTTTGAGAGGGAGATGAAATATCGTTAGGGAATAGATTTTTTGCTAAGTGTAGTTTCAATTTTTTTTCCATGTAATTGATTAAATTTACTTTTTTTAATTTAAAAAAACAAAAGTGGTAAAATGACGACGTATTTCAATGGCATTATTGTAATTAATTTTATTTTTAATAATTATTAAATAAATTAGAGAATAAAAATGATTTTCAATTATCATAATTTTATGACAAAAGCGTATGTTTCACGAAATTAATATAAAATAATGACAGACAGGTATGTGTCACGTATCTATCATGATTTAATGATATTTTCGTGATATATCGATATGTGTCAAGAAAATTGTGTCAAAAAAATGCATTTTCTAGTAGTGTTAATTATGAGGCATGCTCACCAACTTCCAACATGGGTGTGGGTCAATTCGGTTTCTAATCGAACTGAACCATTCGATTTTTAATTAATATAATTATCAAATTAGTTCGGTTCCGATTCACATCGTTTTTTAAAGTATTTTTCCTTAATTCATACCTTTGTATTTTTAAGTTTTTTTTATTTTTCTTTTTTCAATGAACTAAAAAGTGATTCCACTTTTTTGTGGACACCAGTTTTTTTCCCTACCCGTAACTTTCTTTACCTCTCCTCTGTTCTTAAATTCTTCAAAACCACAGCACAAAATATGCAACTCCTTAATCTACTTCATGTACAGTACCAATATTCTCATAATACTTGGCACCACAGTTAGCACAAAACGGTGCGTTTTGGCCTAACTATAAAATGCTCAGTTTGCCACGCATGGCGCACATGACACAGAAATCTCTCACCACACTCTCACCATAGACGCGCGTTTTTTGTCCTAAGTTGCACAAACCTCACGCAGATCTGCTCTCTGCATCTCGCTATCTATCTCTCTCTCTCGCCGGCGGTCTCTCTCTCGTCGTCGATTGAATCCCTCATGGCACCTTCAGCTTCAACTTCAGTTTTAACTTCAGCTTCAGTTTTAATTTCACCTTCAGCTTTACCTTCAGCACTCATATCTCACTAGTTGTCGACAGCCGCAAACGATTTGTGGAGGTAATTTGCTTCATTAATTTCAATGATTATGAATTTGTGAATATCATTACTAATTATTTTAATTTGTGTTGACAGTATATGCGTTGAAGTTTTGTACTTGGAAATTGTAAAATGGTATTTGGTTGTTTGGTACTTGTTGCTCTTGTCGAATATATAGTTGATGGTTAAATCATATTCTTTAATTCAGTGTGACCTGATAAAGATTATTTAAATCATATTCTTTAATTCAAAAACTACTTTGAAGCAGTTTGTGGAGTAATACAGCAATGCATTAAAGAATAAAGTTCAGAAAGAACTTGAAGAAGATGTCAGGTGTCTTTCCCAACAATTGCCATGTGTAACAGATTATGCAATGGAGAAGCAAGTCCGAGATGTGTACACCATTTCGAAGTTTCAAGAATTTCAACAAGAGTTGATTAGAAAGATGTATTGCGAATTTATTAACTCTATGGGGTGTGAATATATAGTTAGAGAGGATGTCCAAGTTAGTGAGGGTTAAAAAAGAACTTTTTTTGAAGTATATATTGACAAAAAAAATGGTGAAATTTGTTACAGTTGTTCAAGGTTCCAATTTAGAGGAATTCTTTGCAGGCATGCCATTACAATCATGATACGCAATGACATGGATGTACTTCCAAAAAAGTACATTCTACGAAGATAGAGAAAAGATGTGTGGAGATGCCATAGTAGGGTGAAAACGAGTCATGAGCCGCTTGCTTGCACAGACGAACAAAAGCGTTATGAGAAAATGTGTGTTAATTTTGCAAAGGTTGCAAACATGGCCGCAACAAATATTGAAAGATCTAATCTTGTTTTGAAATGGATTGAGAAGGGACGGAATGATCTACCGAAGATAATTTAATGTGGAGGTAATGAAGCATCTATTGGCACAGGGCAAGGAAGTTGTAGTAACAGCATGAGAATTTCAACAAATGATAGTGAAATAGTACGTGATCCAGTAGCGAAGCGTCGTAAAGGTCATCCACCTTGTCAAAGAAAAAAGTCCAACAAATTTTCAAAATCTAAAACGAAATCAGCACGTTCTGATGCAAAGGTTAGTTTTAAAATTAATTAAAGTAAATTAACTTATTAAATAAATTATGCTCAAATTATGGTTTTGTTGACTTTGTAGGATAGACAAGTAAACGATCAAGTGGTAAGTGTGATCCCAACACTTCAAAATCTTGAAGGAAGCTGTGTTGATAGGAATATGTACCCACATGGAATTATGGACTATCGTAATGTAAGTTTTCCACACTTTTTGTATATGATTTTTTTTAATTATCATTTCATTAAAATTCCATTAATATATTCAATTTTTAGGGTCTTATACACTTGCATCATATAACTGGGGATAATGTTAATCCACCATCTACTCAAAATTCTTGCACGGTAAGTACTGATAAATTTTGTATTTGCTTATCTTATCTACTTTATTTTCTTTTATTATAACATGTTTAATTTTTTTTAATAGCAACCACAACTCCAGGCGCGTGGACATTTTCAGCAGCTACCCTTTCAGTAAGATAATAAATATAGCAATTTGTGAGAATTTCGAAGAGACTTCATAGGATCGCATTGTATTCCTGTAATGGCATTATGTGTATTTTCGTTCAGTTTGTTGCTATTTAATTTATAGTGTTTTTCTTGTTCGTTTATGGTGTTGTAGTTTGGAGAGTAAAGAAGCAACTGTTGCTATCTTTTTTTTGTGCTATTTGTATGGAATATTTCTTGCTTTCTAGGTTCCATGATAATCTCCTTAGTGTTTCAGTTGATGGAAATTTGTTTAATAAGATTATCAGTGATTTGAATGGAATATTCCTTGTAATATCAGTTAAGTGTTACTCAATATGCACCAATTATCAGTAATTTCAATATAATATGAAAATAAGAGACGCTAATATATTAATAATAGAAGCTAATTCATGATACATTTTACAAAAAAAAAGGATAACAATACATTAGTTAAATGTACAACTTCAATATAATACATATTTAAATAGTTATAATTAATTATGGGACATATTTTACAATAAGACTTGGTTCTATTTGTCGTCTTTGTTGAAGCTCTTTTTGTTGCAGTTCTTTCTCAAACAATTGAAATCTAATAGAGAAGCATTCCATTTGATGCCCCAACTTGCGGACTTCTCCTAATAAGATGTCAATTTTATTTTCATTCATATTCCGATCTTCCATCCCTCTGTCATTAGATTCATTGCTCTTCCGATCATCATCCCATTCAAAAGCCCCACATACTTTACACTTCCAAAACTTACGATTCGGATTTTCTCTTGTACATGAAGTTCGTAAGACCTTACTAATGCTCCCACATTCTTCATAGGCTTTCAGTTGTGTTGGATTTTCACTTCTACTTATGCTACAAGACATAATATTGAATGAATTTTGCGCAAATATAAACAACAGTACAAATATATACAACTTATAGTCAGCACATAATATTTCTGATCTGGCATCAATATAAAAGATGTGTGTATATATGTGTGTGTCTGCATGTGTGTGTGTCAGGATTGCAATTCAAAATCACATGTAGAGGGCTAATCAGAAGGGTGCAATCGTAACTTAGTTTCTGTCATTTTCAAGTTTTTCTAGGTATCAGAATGGTGCAATCTTAATATTTGAAACAATCACACAACAGTAAAAGCATCTCATATCTACATATATAACTATAAAAGCCCATAGGGGTGATTTCTGGTTTAGTAAAACACGATATCAGTTCATCAATCCTGGAATGCTTATTTGAATTCAATTAAGAACACTGCACATATCACTTCAAGTTCTCATCACTGGATAAGCGCAGAGCTATCTCAATCAGATACTAAAACTACCAAAAATGCAACTACAAAACTACCAAAAACCCAACTATAAATCAAGCATATCAAAACTGATTTGCTCAGTACAAATTCAAAACACCCAAAACTTGACCATATATACTGTCAGTGCAAATTAAAACAATGGCAACAGTTAGTACAAATCGAGCTACAGTGATCATGGTGCCATTTCCAGCATAAATCCATCTCAATCAGCTATTAAAACTACCAAAATGCATTTACAAATCAAGCATAATGGTGCTAATTTGCCCAGTACAAATTCAAACCATCCAAAACTTGACCATATATTTTGTTAACATGAATTAAAACAATGGCAGCAGTTACTGCAAATTCATAATCAGCACAAGGAAAATTTAGCATTAATGAAGCAAATTACCCACAGCAAGAGAGAGAAGGAGAGACCCAACCGAGAGTGCATAGAGAGGTGAGATGCGCCACAAACCCTAAACTTTTAGCGTGAGTGTTGTGTGAGCTGCCCACGCATGTGTTGTGTGTCCACAACTAGATGTGAGACCGACCGCGAGATAGAGAAAGGGATAGCGAGAGAGAGAGAGAACGCCGAGATGCAAAGAGCAGAGCTTCGTGGGTTTTATGCGATTTGGGACAAAACGCGTGTGTGGTGTGAGATATATGTCTCAACGACCAGATGTGAGACCGACGCCAACGCCGACACCGAGAGCGAGAGACCGACGGTGAGATGCAGAGAGTAGATCCGCGTGAGTTTTGTGTGCGTGAGGTTTGTACGATTTGCGCGTCTATGGTTTCATGAGGGTTGTGCGATTTACGCGTCTGTGGTGAAAGTATGGTGAGAGATATATGTGTCATGTGAGCCACGCGTAGGTAAACTGAGCATTATACAGTTAGCACAAAATGCACCATTTTGTGCTAACTATGGTGCTAACTATTGTGAGAATCTCATTTTCCCTTCATGTATGATAGATTTAAGGCATTGAGCAGTGTATTTTGACATAATATAATGAGAAGTGATTTCGTAATGCTCGCCATCTTTTGAAAATTATTTTAAAAAAAAGTCTGATGGCACGTTAACTGAGGGTTTTTAATTAAATACCCCAAACTTTTTTCATTTTCATAGATACCCTAAAATATGTATGTAAATACTAAAACACCCTTAATGAATGCATCAAAGCCACTCCTTCTCCCTCTTTTCTACACTCTACCGAATTTGCACTCAAAATCTCTTAAACTCTCAAAATCTCTTCAAACCTCTTACACAAATGCAACTATGTATTCATACCTTTAAGACCCATACTTTATTGAATTGAAAAGAGGTGCATTGCTCAATAAACAAACCAATAAGTTATGTTATTGTTGTTGGGTTTTAAGTTTTACATTTTCCAAAAATATTTAGATATTTTTCTCACATTACAATGTTCTATATTCAATATTTTTCATTATTTTTTCTTAAATGTCAGAATGTAGGCAACGTAGGTTGTTTAATTATTTTTTTCAGCAAGATATCTCGTTGAAGAACAAGAACATGTGTTTATGGAGAAAATATTTTGGGTCGTGTGTCGTGTACATCATGGAGTCGGTTGTGTAAGTCATGTAGTTATTTAGGTCGTGTAAGTAACATAGTAGTGTAGGTCATGTAAGAAATGTAGTCGTGTAGGTCGTGCAAGTCATAAAAGTCGTGTATGTATGAAATTTAATATTATTGTTTTTATTTTATCAACACATATGGCTTTGGCACTGCAATAATTCCACTTTTAGAGCAAGAGCATACCACTAGAGTGAACAAACCTTAAAATGAATAATGTAATATTTTGTATTTTATTCTTAGATTATCGTTTTGTATTTTAAAATTAGTATATGTAACTTATGATGCTGAGACATATTGTGCTTTATCCTCAGATGGAGTCTATTTTAACAATTGCAGTTATACAAAATTAGTTATTTTTTGTTCTGTTATAGTTCGATGCTTGCTTTGTAGTTTTTAGTTTGTTGCTTTTGGTGTCATGTTTCTATTCTTTACATGCATATTTATATTTGATTTAATGTTTTATGAATGTAATTTACTTGTGCCTATGTTAGTCTATACAATAATAATGTTGAATTGCTTGTTTCATTTCTTCGCATTATCTGTTTTGCTTTGTTATCAAAATAGTAGATGATGGGTGAGCTTCAAAAATTAAGTGATTCACTCACCATACAAGTCAGTTAATAGAGTAAAATTTCTTTGATTGTCCAATTGTCTCCAATTGTTACATTTAAAAATAACTAAAAATCTGCAAAATATGCTATTCAATCTATACAATTCGTCCATTTGTATCTTATTCAGTCTGTACAAACACCACAAGCAAACTGCTTTTAACTGAACCAAAATTAACTGTAACAGGTGGTTAATTCAAGTTAGAAGATGACGATAATCTGGAGTCCAAGTCAACCAACCTAGAAAAATGATAGACAAAACCAACAAAAAAGAATTATATTATTGTAAAAATTCAAATTCCAAATTTCATATTAGGATAAAAAAAAAAAGATAGAATTATACATCTAGTTAATTCGATTATTAAATGCCATTTTAAGTCAAGACAAATAAAATAGATTTATACATTCTGTAGGGTTTCCATATTCTTCCTAAGGGTTTATATTTGATTTACAAAATGTGCAACTTTGCAATAACAAGCATGACCAGAGGAAGAGATAAAATGAATCCATGATTTACAAAATGAATACATAAAGGTCGTGTAATACATTAAGGTCGTGTTCGTGTAATACATAAAAGTCGTAAAGGTCGTGTATAATGTCATGTAATTGAGGGTCGTGTATTACATGACCTTGAATCGTTTTTGAATATGTATTACACGACCGAATAATAATCTGCAGAATCCATCAATTTTTCACCATTTTCTTGAACCAAAACAGTTGTAATGTTTGTTTTTTAATATGTTATGAGAGACCCACAATCAATTTAATTATTTTTTCAACATAAAATCCTAATTTTTTCCCCTAAACATCAAAACTCTATCAACTATCAACTGAATGGAAGGAGCTACTTACCTCAAATTCCGGCGATTGTACATCAACAGATCAACTCCCGCCGGCGAATGTGCAGCAACGAACTAGTCTTCTCCTTTTTCAAACAGCTCTTCCTCTTCTCCATGACTGTGCAGCAATGAACAACTCTTCCCCTTCTCCACACACTGTTTTGTTGTAAAACTGAATGGGTTTACTTTGTTTCAACCGTGTACAACATTTAACTTAGGGATAATTTAGTCATTACTTGTGACTTTTAAAAGGGCATCCATTAAAATTTTGGAAATTTTAAGGTGTGTTTGGTATCGTTTTTTACTAACTGTTTTTTGTCTTGTGAAAACATAAAGGTGTAAAACTTATTTGGTGGATGCGTTTTTTAACTATAAACAAAAAATACAAAAATAAAAAAATTCTTGGTTTTCACTTTTTCTTCATAAAGTGCATGTGATTAATATTTAAACTAATTTTGTTCTATGACTAGTTTTGATAATGTATTTTGAAAAGTGGCTATATATGACAATTTCCCTTTTGTTTTCTTTCACTATAGGTCCCACAATTGTAAGATAATAATTACCACTAAAATTTAATAGGTCCCACATATTTATTAGATAAATAGTTTATTTTAAATTAATAAATCTATAAAAAAAATGCTATTCGTACATTAATAAAAAAATAACTATATTATTAATAAGCGTAATTAATATGCATAAATGTAACAATCAATAAATAAGTTTTAAAATTCTCATAAATCAATTACATACAAAATTAATTTCTTTAAAAACTCTGGAAATTTACAAAATTAATGATGATATTTTTCTCAAATTTTGATTGAATTTTTATTTTAAAACATATTAAAATTAGATACATATATTTTCGTAATATAATTATTGAAGTATAATTTTTTTAAAAAGAATATATAGTAAACAAATTTCATTATTTTTATTTTTCTAGACCAACTACCAAACAGCATTTTCACAGTTCTCATTTTCAGACATTAGTTTAAAAACACAGCCACCAAACATGTTTTTATTTTTATAAAAAATCTATCAAACAAAATTAAAAACACTATATAAAATATAGGGTTAATTACCCCTAGATGACACAATTTTTGACAAATTTAAAAAAGGTGACACATTTTTAAAAAATACTCGAGCGGGTGATAAATCTGTTAACTTTAACAGGAACAGTAACTTTAATAAGAAATGACGTTTTTACCCCTAGAATTAATTATAAAATGACGTTTTTGCTCCTAGAGTTAATTATAAAATGACGTTTCTATCCATAATAGTTACAAAATGACATTTCTATTTCAACATTAGTTACAAAAAATATTTCTGCCCCTATTCAATTATTTATAATTTTTTAAATAGAAAAAATTATAAAAAATTACATCTAAGTACAATCAACAAGTTTTTTTTAAAAAAATTCTTATTGAATCAAACAAAATTTTCTTATTAAAGTTAACAACAAAATTTAATTCATTAAGAAAAATTTTTTTAAAAAATTTGTTTGATTTAACAAAAAAAGCTCATTAATTAGACTTAGATGTATTTTTTATAATTTTTTTATTTAAAAAATTAAAAATAATTTAGTCGAAGCAGAAATATATTTTGTAACTAATTGTAAGGATATAAATGTTATTTTATAACTATTATGGAGTAGAAACGTTATTTTATAATTAATTCAAGAGATAAAAATATTTTTTTTATTAAAATTACTGTTTCCGTTAAAGTTAACAGATTTATCACCGGCTCAAATATTTTTAAAAATTGTGCCACTTTTTTTGAATTTATCAAAAAATGTGTCAGGTAATTAGCCTTAAAATATAATACCAAACGCACCCTTTTGGGTGTTGAGATAATTTTGTGTATCCGGCGCAATTGCCTGCGTGAACCGTTTAACGTCAAGCTGATAACATTTGAATGTTCCAAACAGAGCAATTCGGCCATCAAAGGTTCTGCATCTTCAGATATAAGCTGTCTTCTTCAGGTTTAAAAATTCATAGAACTTGAAAGTTTTGTGTTTCAATTTCCCTTTCATCACTCGACTTGCCACTAGTGATTTTGGTAATGAAGTTGGGTTCTTTTTGGTTGTTGCTAATTCTAAAAAGGGTTGGTAGAGACAGATTTGTGGTTTCTAGAATTGGGTTTTTGGTTTTGGGTCTGAATAGCTAGAAATTATTAGCACAGCAGATTGTCACTTTTGGGGATTATTTAGGCAACCTATTAGAGATTTTTTATTTCTGCTGGTGGGTTATTGTTATTAGAGTATTTGGTTTGAAACCCAGATCAAAATTGGGGTTTTGAAGAGTTATAAAGTTTGAATATTTGTTCAAAACCCTAGTTCCCATTCTCTCTCACTATTTCTTTGTGGCAATTATTTTTCTTTCAATTGTTTCACCCACTTAGGGTTTCTATTGTCTTTTTGAACTGTTTCTGTCTCTCAATTGGTCAATGTTAAGTATGGAAATACAGAACCTCTGCTCAAACGCCGTCATTTTGGAGACTGCTCTTCGCTCTGCGATGGAAGCTATGGTTGCTGAGACAGCCATTGTGGCCGCAAAGTCTATTTCCTTGTCTCTCTTGGTGATAGGGACCTTGCCTAATGGAACAGATCTCCTTTGTAAAGAGCCTAGCGCATTTGGAAGGTTTCCATTTGGTGAGCTTCATGCAGTGAAAAAGCCTGGTCCTGAGAACAAGGATGGTAGTGACACTGAGGATGATGAAGAGGATGATGATGATGATGATGCCGCAGAGGAACCGGATGATGATGAAGGTGAGGAGGAAGATGGTTCTGGTGAAGAAGGGGAGGATAATGGGGATCCAGAGGATGAGCCTGAGGCCAACGGTGATGGTGCAAGTGGAGATGAAGACGATGAGGAAGAGGAAGACGACGATGATGATGGGGAAGAAGAGGATGACGAGGAGGAAGAGGAAGAAAACGACAATGATGAAGATGAGGAGGAAATTCCTCAGCCACCGACTAAGAAAAGAAAATGAAACCAGAATAATTCCTATCTCCTGTTGTGTTTTTCACTTTTTAGCTTTTGGGGTTAGAAAGTCTGGGTAGGTGCCTAAAGTGGGTGAGTTGAGGGTGTGCCTGTCAACGTTTTAGAGTAGAAAAGATTTTGATGCTTTTGTGGATTAAAACTCTGTTTTTATCTTTCTAATATCACATCTCTATTATCTTTATGGAAAAAAAAAAGTTTGAATATTTGTTAGTTTTTGGAAGTGGGCTTTGAAGAGTACCTTTTGATGACCTGTTTCATGCATTGAATTTACAATGATGTTTGAATTTAAAGACAGTATGGATAGTGAATTTTAGAAATTCATGCAGTTTTGTTTGCTTAAATTTGTTGGTTTTCGCTACAAGAGATGTTTGATAGAAGCTTGACAGTATCTGTGAATACATTCAATTACCCATCATGTATTTTGGGTTTTGTAAGTAGTTATAGACGTCTATATAAAACAAGATCGAATTTGAATCCAGTTCTTGCTATGCCTCCGTCTTCAGTTCTCTTACAGATAGACAAAAGCGGGAAATTTCAAAAATTGAAGAAGAGCTCTGGTTCAAAAGCAGCTCCATTGGGCAGTGATTCGTTGCATAATCAAGTAAATACAGTTGGTATAATTGAGAAAATTACTTCAACTGAGTGGTATTATTGAGAAAATTACTTCAACTGAGCGTGGAAGAAAATGACCTTCCCTGCTTGCTTTGTTCTGATCCTTTGTTAAACAAGGAGTTATTGTCACATGAGAGGAGTTCCTTTCCTGCTCTCAATGGTAAAAATGGGGGTGTTCAGTTGGATGACACTCTAATTGTGGAGAATCTGCAAAGAAAAAGGGTTTTTCTTGAGAAAGCAGGAGCTTTCTCGGACTGTTAAATCCAGAGTATTTCTCTACCTGCTACTGTAGTGTTTATGCCGTTTTTCTAGGACTGTTAAAATGAAATGTGTAGAGAAAATAATTGTGTTGGCAAAGCCTGAAATAAATATTCAAGAAAGATGAGCAAGAAAAAGAACCTGGTCTCTCATATGGCTTATACCACATAAATGTGCATCTTTTGCCTCTGTCACTAGAAGCCTGAAGAGTTACGTCTTACAGACCCATGACCTGGACAAATGGCATATAGAGTATATAAAATATTTTAACTTTCTTTCTATCTCAAGTTTTAATTCAATGTTCAAGAGAACGGTGAACATACGCCTTGAGGGAAGATGAAATTTTACTCTATTCAACTTGCCATTGTCTTTCTCTTCTATTTAGTTTGTTGTTCTTTGATATCTTTCTTCACATAACATAGGTAGTAGAATCATCTGAGCTTATTGTTGCAGACCGCCCAATTTGAGACCAAAAGTGGCCCAAATCCATGAGCCAAGATGTGCTAGCTTGGCCCGATTTTGGAATGTTCCACAAATCTCTAGCACACTTGACACTCTTGTATATATCATAGAATTCTCTAGATTTGAGCGTATGAACATTGAATTCTCTAGGCCATAGAATTCTCTAAAGCTTGGCAAGCCTCCCTATAAATATGGGATGGCATTAGGCTTTTGAGCATCCAAGCATTGAGCAAGCAACTCAAGCACTATTGTAAGCTCTCTTGTATTCTTTTTTTAGAGTAACACAATTTTCTCATTCGGCTCAATTGCTCTCTTGCTCTCTTCTCTCTAGCTCTTTTGATAACCCCAAGGCTTAGCAACTTTCGACAAGAGTTGTGCGCAAAACACTCATCCCGTGACATTATGCTTTGTTGCTTACATTCAAGCTCATTTCTTTCTATTTTCTTATGTGGTTCACTTGATTGTGGGAACTAGCATAAGCTTAAAACTTTAGAAAATTGGCAAAGACCAAACACTAGGAAAATCAATGCTTGTTTTGGAAAACCTAGATATCGACTGATTATCTCAGTCTACTTGGCAACCAAATGATGCAGAGCATATAATGGTAACAAAATTTTTCTTGTACATAATTGAAAATCCAACCAAAAATTGCTATTACAATTTATTCTTCAAGTTGGATGATCTAATTATGTAACGGACGAACAGGGAGGTCCTTCCTGTCTGTCTCGCTTTTAGCTCTTATCTGAAACATTGTTCGTATAGCATATCAGTAAGGGTCACAATCAAACAAACCTTTTTTTCTTCTTTCTTCTCTCTGGAGGTATAGTTGATGATTTGTTCCCTCCCCTTTTTATATCCATGGTTTTGAAGTTGTACTACCAGATAAAGCAACAATGGAACACACATTGATTCCAGCATTTGATGCTTTGAACAGAAAGGACATGGAAGGGGCCAGAAACTTGTTGAGAATAGCACTTCAGGTATTACTGGTGAGGGCAGTGAACACTGTCATCCTGGCCTCCGATGATATGCGGGATCTTTTGCCTCCGGATGATCCTCTTCTTAAGAAAGGCATTGATCCAATGGATGCTTTGGCCAGGTCTACAATCAAATGGGTGAAATCTGCAGAAAAAGGTACATAGAAATTGCAGAACGTTTTAATTCTTTACCTCCATTTTGCTAAATCTTCTTTGGAAACAAATGTGTTAGACAAATATTAATACCATTTTAAGGGGAATTTGTGTGTTTAAATGGTAGCACTATATATATATATATATGTGTGTGTGTGTGTGTATTTATTAAAGATTAAATGATTAAGGAAGTGCCTCTTTTTTCCTACTAAACCTCTCTTTCCATGATAGCTGTCACCCCTACTCTAGAAATTAGAAAATGTCTCAAGTACATGTGAAAATTGAGAATCTGTGTTGTTTTTGTGATGAACAATACTGCTGAGTAGCCGTCCATATACTGTCAATCTGCTGGAAACTTGTAAACATGCAAATGATTCAAGATCTGTTGGTATTGAATTTATTGATTAGGTGGTGAATATACCAAGATGTGAGCCAATATCTTTGAATTTAGATCTAAGCAACCATTAAAATATAATTATGCAAACTGAGATAAGCATACTGGACAAAAAAGGGTACTTTGACATCAGCTTTTTTTCATATATAAAAGATCAACAGAAGCTAAACAAAGATGGATAGATTACAATGCCTGATGTGCAATAAAAATTAAAACCACAATTTCTTTTATACCACTACTGCAGAAATCTGACCTCTTTAGATATTTAATCTTGGAAATAGATAGTAGTTGAAACTTTTTCTAGGTAGAAACATATTCAGTTAAGCAACTTGAAAGCCATATACAGTCCGTCACGTCATTTCTTCCATGACTTTACAACTATACATACCTAGAAACTTGAGATTTGGAAAAAAAAATGAAAAAAGGTCACGTCAAGTCCTTCACATTTGGGCAATCTCCTAGGAAAATGGTGTGAAGATTTCGGAAACCACCACTTTGATGCACTTTTTGCACCTCTCCTGTGTAGTCAATCTTCCAATCTTCCAAATTTAAGCCCCCAAAACGTAACACCTTAGGTTACTCCACGCCTGCTAGAGCCTAGAAGTAAGACATTGAGCAGTAGGTAGACCACATAAACTACACAAGGTTATGCTGATGAGATTTAATTGTTCACCTTCTTCCACTATTGGCTGATGATAAAAATGGCTAGATATCATCAATGCTGTGGAATTCTTGACATTTCAATTGCAGAGTCCAAGTTCAAGTATCCCAAACCAAAACGCTGGATGGGCGTTATGCCACCTTCCTTGGCCTCATATTGAGGCTCATATCCGCATGTCCAGTACAAATTTTTTTAATTTGGGCCTTACCTAGAACCCAAGATCTCTAGATGTTGAAGTTGTAAGGCGAGGACCATTTAGCCACGTAGCTCGATTGAGTAAACAAGTTGGGTGATGGTTTATAAGGTAGCGTTTGTTTTTTTATCTGAAATATAAATTAATCTGAATTTTATTGAAGTTTGAATAGGTCTGAATTGCATATGTTTGAAAAACATATTTGTTTTTTTTTTTTCAATATCTGAATATAAGTGACATCTTGTTTGTTTTTATAAATTACAAACATCTGGAATATGATTATTTGACATTTATATCCTTGTCAGAATTATGTATACATGTTATAAATTTTAAGAGTTAAATGCATGCACATTACAATTAAAATCAAACATATGTAGAATTAAGTAGTAATTGATCTTTAAATAAAAATATTATTACATTACTCCATATGCAAAATTTAAAAAGCCGAAAAAAAGAGCAAATTTTATAATATGGGAAAAAAGGGAAAAAGAGTTAAAAAGAGAAAAAAAAAAGGGAATGGTTTTATAATATGGGAAATATATATATTTAATATGGATATTTTTGGGATATAGTATTTAATTCCGATTCAGACTTTTTCTATTCAGATGTAAATATCTGAAAATCAGATATAAGTTGTAAAAAAAAACAAGCAAATTTAAAAAAATATATTAAATTAATAAATTTTTAGACTTTAGACATTTAACAAACAAGCTCTTAATGAATATTGTTGTGTGCCCGTTATACTAATTCTTGATTGATAAGAAGACAATAATAATATTATATTTAAATGCTATTAGCCTGTTACAATGAATTTATAAACGGTAAATCGAAAGGAAAAGTACAAAATTTAGGGTTGTTTGTTTTTTGTCTTAAGTCTGAACTTTACTTATTTTCAGACGTTTAAAATTTTTAATATGTTTGTTTTCTATAACTTATGTTTGATTATAAGATGTATAGGTCTGAATAAAAAAAGTTAAATATTCTAACTTTTATCTGAATGAAACTTTAATATTTTCTCTCATTAATACCACTGTCAAATACATTTATTTCCTACTATTTAAATTATCATTTTATTATTTTTATTTATCCATTCAATTTTTTTAATTATAGTGAATGAGAATTTTAAGCATAATAGGGCTTTAGGTAAGTGTATTTTATAATAAGGCATCTCTTTGTTTTTATAATTACAAATTTTTTAATAGATTTTGATATTATTTAATAAATTAATTTTATTTCAAATGATTAAATAATAATTGGTTGGCTTACATAATTAATAAGAAAAAATATCATATATCTTAAAAATAACATTATGAGTATCATATATCTTAAAAAATACATGAACTAGATATATTTTTAATTTTTCATGCTTTGTTAAGTTACACATTATCAATTTTTTTAACTAATCAAATAATTTATTTATCACTTTTTATGTGTTTAACAAAAAATATAAGTATTGTTAATATTTAGGGTAATTATTAGGGACCATCCCTGAGGTTTGGTGAATTTAAAGTCTGATAGAAAGTATTCATGTAATTACAGTGAGTTCCCCAGACGTTAGTATAAGAATACGTATACCAACGTCTAAAAGGGCAAACATGTAAAAGTTAATTTAAAATTTAAATAAAATCAATATTCAAACAAACTTGCTTCGATGTCCGAGAGATAAAAATTTAAACACACTGTTACCCAGCCACTGACATTACTGAGCGGACAATATGAATTTTTTTCTAAGTGTACCCCTCTTCTTCGAAAACACAACTTACAAAAATAATACCCAATTACATTTTCATCGTTGGAGAGGAAGCCTTTGCAACTCACTATTAGTTTCTAAAATCATTGATTTAAATCAGTCGGTATCAAATGATCGAAAGAGGTATGTCTTTCGACTTGGTCAAGGACGGGGTCCCACTGCACAACTAGGAATCTTTATGTTCTCCTTTGTTCTTCCCTTTCTGTTCATTTGGAAGGAAGAGGAAATCGACCCCCAGCAATTGGTCATCTCATCTAGTGCACGAGATGACGTCATGTGGTGGTCCAAAGCTTCCACAAAGCGAGTATCGTCAGCGGCCAGCTTCTACCGCAACTGGAATTGGATCGCAAAAGAGGTTAGTCTTTGAAACACATCTTGCTTGCTTGAATCAGTGGCTTACGGCTTACAAGATATTGTTGTTATTTTGTTGATTAAAATAGAAATGGATTATGCATGAGTTGTGTGTTTGTTTGAGTTGTATGTTAGTTTTGGTTTTATGCATGCCTTTTCTTAGATAAGTATGAAAATTTTCTAGCTTCGAAAATTGGAGATAATGGGGAGCTCACTGTTTGTTTGCAAAGAAAATCAATGGTGCCCACTGCCCAGCCAAGAAAATTTTGCATTTTTTTTTTTTTTTGTGTCCACCTTAATGGAAACTGTGGAAATTAAAATGTAATTAATAAAAGTAAAAAAAAAATGCATTGATGTAGTACAAACAAAAAAGGCAAAATTTTATTAGTAAAATATGAGATCATATTTTTTCCTCTTGTTTCGTTCTTGAGTTTCCTTTTTTTAATATTTAAAAAAATTCTAAAACACCCAAACACCTGATACTCTCTCATGCACACACTGACTTTCATTTTATTTCAAAGCATCATATTCTAACATTGCTATGTAAAATAAAAAATGATAAGGAGTACTTGGGAATTTGATTAAATTGAGCTTTTTTGGATTTTATTACATCTGTGCTCTTAAATTAAATTATGTGGCTGCCATTGAATTGATCAAACAAGAGTACTCTTCTCTTGAATCTTCTAGGCATATATAATTGATATGAAAACTTGGAAAATTAAATGTACCTACCATCAAGTTTGGTTAGATTGCTCTCATTTTTTACCTAGTCACGGTTTATAAGAATGTTTTGAAAGAAGAATGAGCACCTGCAGCAAGTCCATTTAATAACCAAGTTGATTTCAGTTAAAGGTAGTCAAGTACCTTATCTCCAGGCTGAAATCAGGACTTTTTTTAGGCTGCTGATTTTTCATACAACCTGAGCTGGATTGATTTTTGAATGGATTTGTTGTGCTAGCAAATATGATATTTTAATGTTGTAGCAGGGATAAACTGAGGGATTGAGCTGATTGATTGCATTTTCTGTTAGCTGATAACTGAATAGCTTGTTTTTGGTGTTCATTGCGTGTACTTTTAATGTTAGTTGATGTCAGGAATTAGATTTCATCATGTATTCTCTTGATCTTGCATGATTTTAATAGTTTAAATGATTGGTAGTTGAGGTGTTGGATTTTTTGTAGATAAGCTAATCAATAGAACTCTCACTTATTGAAATGTTGGTGTATTGAATGCATATGTACTTTGGGTTGAGTTTTATTCTCATAAACCATTATGTTGTGGTATTTGCATTAATGAAGCTGTGAAATGGAGTATATTAATGAATTTTAGATGAAATCATTTCACTTTGTTTTCTTTTTCATTTAATATTTTATACTGACCATATGCAATGGTGATGACCTTACAGCTTAGTTTACATAGATATAGAGGCTATTGTTGGTGATGAAGTGGTTGATGTTGCACAATTAATTCCAGAGCAATACACATAGAAGAAGTTGTGGGAGGATGTGAAGGATGTTTGCTTTGGTCTGCCTGTACGTGAAACTAAAGAAGTAAAGTTTGAAGTACTACTGCCATGGATATAGAGGCTTGTTGTGTTGGAGCTTTGAGAATCCAAGACTTTTAGATGGTGTTTGAGCTTGATTTTGTTGATGAGTTGAATGGGTGATGAGTTTAAATAATTGCCGCACAAGAGTTTTTAAGATGAAGAAGAAGAAACATATGATATGGTGATTTATTGAGCCTACAAAATGCTCCATTTATAAGTGCTGATGCTCAAAATATAACTGTTTATTTACAACGATAATATTGGCAGCACAATGTCAATTTTTTTTATTATGTAGTGTCAATTTTTTTGTTATGACGGGTATTTGTATGTTTTCATTTTGTATAAATTCTATTACCCATCAGTTCCTCATATGAATGAAGACAAATTGTGGTGCCAAGGGTATTGTCGGAATTTCCGCAGTCAACTAACAATCCACTTAACAGAATACTAACATCAGGGGTGCTCATTGTAATTATATGAATACTTTCTATCAGACTGTAAATACATTAAATTTTAGGGGAGATCCCTAAAAATTACTCTTAATGATTTATAAAGTTATATATGTCAAAATATGATATTTCAGATGTTTTTTTTTTAAAAATAAATAACTTAATATTTATATTCAGATATTGAAAAAAGAAAAACAAATATGTAATTCAGATATATACATTGAGACTTATTCAAACTTCAGTAAAATTCAGACCCATTTAGATTTCAGACGGAAAAAAACAAAGGCTACCTAAATCAATCATCATCAGCAAACCCCGGCGCCGCTGATTCCCAAAGAAATTTATCATCAATAACTTTAAAGCAAGAAGAAAAGACATATTGAGGAAGGAAAGACATTCTAAACATTGCCACCATGACTTGAATCCCTCGATATCAAGCTTTCCTTCATTTGCACTGTTGGAATCAAGCGGAAGCATCCGAAGCCTTGGACAAGTAACTACTCTGATTTTCTTTAGATTGGGAAATGGCAAGGCGTTGCAATAGATGCTGGTCAAAATGAAGAGATCTTCTAGTTCAAGAACTTCGAGAACTCATATCTATAAGTTTAAAATTCATTTAGATGCTCGTCAAGTCACTCAATCTCCCGCATCTCGCTATACATACTTTGCAAAGGCTGTGGAAATTCGAAATTTCCCGTATTTGTTGTGTTTGGCTTGCACTTTCAATCTCCAACTCCTCAAATTCACAAGGACTCATATTCAGCGTATGAAGATTTACCAGATTTGCTAAATAGGAAATAATAAGTGACTTTGAATCCATCAAACGTCGAAGGCATAGAGACTGAGTACAACTTCGTAGCTCTCGAGAGCTCAAAAATCTTTTCAAAGCATGAAAGCTCCTCAACTCATTTAAATGTTTCAAGCAAAGTAAATCATCCATCAACTCTTAATCTTCATCAGATGCAATGCTTTTATCCTTAGCCTTTTCTATAAGACCAAATTGCAACATTCTCAATACTCGTAACATTAGAAAACTAGATATCAGACTTGGTGGAACTGTATGGACATAAGAAGTACCATCCACTTCCAGATATTTTAGCTTTTCCAAAGCCTTCAACTCCGCAGGCAACTCCAATATGGAAGTGGATGATATATCAAGATGTTGTAGAGAAACTAATTTTGAAATCCCTGATGGTAATTTGGTCAGAGAACAATTGTACGACAAGTTTAAAACTTTTAGACAAGGCATAAACTCTTCTCAGAATAAAAAAAAAAAAAAAAAACAAGGCATAAACTGAAAGAAACCATTTTTGGTGTCTTGTAAATAGTTATCACTGAGAAACAGAGTTAGGAGATGTGGACACGAAGGAATGTTTGATAGGGTCTTAATTTGATTATTCATCAATGACATCCTTCTGAACCCTAGCCATTTTAAAACATCTAGGACTTCAATTAATCTAGCGCCTACCTGAATAAAAGAAATTTCCCTCTTCTCAATTTCGCATGCTATCTATAAGGCCATGTCTCTAACTACGTCATGCACTTTTACTAAAATGTCTTCCTCTTCCTCCAACAATGATGCGAGAATAAGATCACCAATAATAGAGTACCCTCAATGTATTGCTTTATTTCTATCAAAACCATCATCCAAAATAATTCCCTCATCAATCCAATAGTTTACCAAGTCCCTTTTGTATGTCCTATAATCTTCAGGAAATAGACTACGTGTTGAGTTATGAGCTTGAAACTGGTTTCTGGAGAAGTTGCTGCTATGTTGGTTTGTGAGAGAAGTGTCTGCTCTGTCAGCTCTTGAACAACAAGAAGAGTAGATGACAGCCACGTATCGTCAGTCATTAGTTATAAGTGATGCATGTGGATTATACGTGAGTCACTCATAAGCTTTTGGCTTAAACGGCAAAAGCTCATGTCGTTTTCCATTTCACCTAACTTGGCACGTGAGCAACACGTGAAGAGGCCGTTATTGTTAGTTAACAAGAGCGGGAACTTTCTGGGTTTGTTAGGGGATTCTTCTGGGTTCTTTAAGGCTTGTATATATAGTCTTAAGGGGATTTAATTCATTATATTGAAAGCTTGTAACATCATCTTTAAGCTTGTATCTTGTTCTCTGTGATTGAATAAAACTGTTGCTCTGTTCTTCAGTGGATGTAGGCCAATCTCCAGGCCGAACCACTTAATTATTTGGCTCTCTTGATTGTTTGTTTCTGTGCAATTTCTATTGAAATATTATTAATTAATTGTGAGATAGTAAATATATATGATATAAATTCAATACAGTAAACACAATACTGTATATCACAAATCTGTACGAAACAGATTAATAACACAACCAACAAATAATATATAAATAATAATATAAAATAAATTAAATTGCGGATAAATCACAATTATACTAAAACAGAGAATTCAATAATAAATAAAATTTAATAAATATATTAAATTTAACCAATTAAGGAAACAGCGAGCAAATCCGGAACAGCGATCGGTGAACAGTGACCGATGAACAATGGCCAGTGAACAGTGATTGGTGAACAGTGTCGCGAACCGTGAACAGTGCGATGGTTCGTGAACAGTGCGCGTGAACATTAGACAGCAATCAGCAAATCAACGACCAGTAAAATAGCAAACAGCAACCAGTAAAAGAACCTGAGGCCCACGAAAGCAGTGTCCTTAAAACAGATTGACTGCCTACTCGATGCTTTAGGATTAATTGGTCTCTGTTTCCCATAATACAACGGGAACGAATTTCGTTGTTAGCACGAACGCGAAATTCCGGCAAACCATAACAGTGTTTAACTCTCTCAAAAAGGATACAAGACCAGAGAGAAAAGATGATTCGTGTGCAGCTGTGTTTTTTTAAAATGAATGGGAAAGCTGTCTTTTTATAATGAGGGATTTTATAACCCTAGTTTGCCAAAAATAAATTTTACAATTAAAATTAAAAGGAGTAAAAACCAGCCCACGCGAGCCCGAGTGATTTGGGCCGACATTCGTGTACGCAGGACCTACGGGCGCACACGAGTTCAGCCAAATCGGGCCAATTTTAGGTCCATGATTTGCACCCCCCCGTGCAGGTGCGTGTGGAGAGAGTCTTTATCCTTGGTATTCTTGAATACCCATATATGTGTAAACATATATAAACCCAAATCCAATGACTTAATTTTCCCATGTGGGATAAGTCTACTTCCTCTTAATTTTTCCAACATCAAGGGTGCATATTTGTGAGACAATTTCTCATTCACATGACCATCATTTTGAGCATATGATATACTGAATCAAAGTGTTCACGGAGTACTTTCCGAAACCTCCACGACCTTTCACTTATGCTAAGTGGGTCCCACTCAAAATGTGGCCCAAATATAGCTAGCACAAAGCTATATTTTTCAACAATCCCCTACATGAATGAAATTGACAGCAAAACATATAACCGCTAAGTTTTGACATCAAAACCATTTTTGACCGTAATCGAGTTCATCAGATCGAAACCTGCATAGGATAGGTAGGTGTTCCCTTTGAACCTTCCCTTGTGAAAACATATTTACCTTACTGACTAATCAGTAGATGCGATGTCTTTGAACTGTTTTGCCGTTAGTGTAAGCGATGATACATTACATACATGAATCTTTCCTAACACTGTTGAGTTCTCATTAGTATGTTCATTTCAGCCTTGAACATATGCCTGTTTCTGCAAGAGTTTCTAAGAATTGTGCCTCAACAATTCCCTTTGAAGCAGCCCTTTCTCTCTCATATAGGTGATTTCTTAATTAAGAGTAAACGACATTACTCTGCTCAGATTTCCGACGCATAAGAATCATTAAGAGCGTAGCTCAACCTTACCCTTTTATAATATCACTGTTTCATTATGAGAATGGACTTGAGGGTAAACCCCCACAGAAGGGTGACCCCCACAGTGATCCAAACTATGTATTATACAATTAGATTATCTCTTTGAACCTAGATCTTGGGATCTCCAGTCAACTAGGTTGGGTTTTCCTTTGTACTAACCTTTAATTCATGGGCATTAGTCTCATTCCCTTTAATGACTTCTCTACTAATTCTCGATTTAACCCTTTGGTTAACAGATCCGTAATGTTATCTTTTGACCTTATATAGTCAATGGATATAACTCCAGTAGAGATTAGTTGTCTAATGGTGTTGTGTCTACGACGAATGTGTCTAGACTTACCATTGCACATGTTGCTCTGTGCTCTTCCAATAGCAGATTGACTATCGCAATGTATGCATATTGTAGGCACTGGCCTTGGCCACTTTGGAATACCCTCCAAGAAATTCCGAAGCCATTCTGCTTCTTGACCGCATTTATCTAAAATAATGAATTCAGATTCCATTGTAGATCTAACGATTACTGTTTGTTACAAGATTTCCATGACACTGCTGCACCTGCTAGTGTAAACACGTAGCCACTTATAGATTTAGAATCTGTTATGCCTAATATCCAGTTGGCATCAGTGTATCCTTCTAACACTGCTGGATATCCTGTGTAGTGCATCCGTAATTACGAGTGTAACGAAGATACCTAAGTACTCTTACGATAGCTTTTTAGTGATCAGTTCCTGGATTATTCGTATATCTGCTGAGTTTACTAACTGTATAGGCTAAGTCTAGTTTTGTACAACTCGTTAAGTACATTAGACTGCCTATAACTCTAGCATATTCTGCCTGAGAAATGCCATCTCCTCTATTTTTCGACAGATGTATATATCAAGAGGAGTCTTTGACTCAGCAGTATCTTCTTTACTAAATTTCCTAAGAATTTTATCTACATAATGAGCTTGACTTAAAATAAGTCCTTCTGAAGTCTTTGAGATTTTAATTCCCAAAATGACATCAGCAAGACCCATGTCTTTCATGTCAAATTTAGACTTCAATAAATTCTTGGTATATTTAATCATGTTATCGTTGCTTCCAACAATAAGCATGTCATCAACATATAGACATAAAATGACATAGTTATTTTCTGTCTCTTTAACATAAACACATTTGTCACACTCATTGATCTTAAAACCACATGAGATTTTTGTGAGATCAAATTTTTCATGCCATTGCTTTGGTGCTTGTTTCAAGCCATATAGTGACTTTACCAACTTACAAACTTTCTTTTCTTGTCCTTGAGCTATAAAGCCCTCTGGCTGCTCTATGTAGATTTCTTCATTTAAATCTCCATTAAGAAAGACTGTTTTTACATCCATTTGATGTGTCTCAGGATTGCGCAAAGCAGTAATCGCTATTATCATGCGAATGGAATTTATTCTCGAGACAGAAGAATAAGTCTCAAAGTAAACAAGGCATTCTCATTGTCTATAACCTTTAATTACGAGTCTAGCCTTGTACTTATTTATTGTACCATCCGCTTTCATTTTCCTTTTGAAAATTCATTTATACCCTAAAAGTTTATATCCTGGAGGAAGGTCTACTAACTCCTAGGTATGATTTTGCAAAATGGATTCAACTTCACTGTTAATGGCTTCTTTCCATAAAGCTCCTTCTGGTAAAGTTATTGCTTCCTTGAAGCTTTGAGGTTCATCTTCTAATAAATAAGTCATAAAATCTGAACCAAAAGATTTTTCGACTCTTGCTCTTTTACTACGTCTGACCTCAACGTCTTGTTCTTCTTCTTGCGCATATATTTCTTTTTCTTGTACATTTTCTTGTTCTTCATCTAGACTATCTTCATTGATAGCCTCATGAGATCGTTTCAACGCACTTGAATTAGAATTGCATGGAAACACATTCTCAAAGAATGAAGCATACCTTGATTTTATTACCATATTCTTATGAATATATGATATTTTACACTCATGCACAAGAAATCGATAAGCACTACTGTTATGTGCATATCCAATGAAAATGCAATCTACAGTTTTAGGTCCTACTTTCACCTTTTTAGGTAGAGGGACCGCAACTTTTGCAAGACACCCCCACACTTGTAAGTATTTATAGCAATGTATTCTTCCTTTCTACAATTCATAAGGGATTTTGCCTTCTTTCTTTCGGGGTATCTTATTTAAAAGATAATTGGCTGACAATACAGCCTCTCCCCACATATTCTGAGGTAACCCAGAACTTATTAGCATTGCATTCATTATTTCTTTTAAGGTACAGTTTTTCCTCTTTGCAATCCTATTGGATTGAGGAGAATAAGGAGCCGTTATTTGATGTATGATTCCATTTTGTTCACATAGTGCTCAAATGGAACAACATACTCACCACCACGGTCACTCCTTAGTTCTTTGATCTTTTGGTTGAGTTGATTCTCAACTTCATTTTTATAGAGAACAAACTTCTCTATAGCTTCATCTTTACTTTTCAATAAATACACATAATAATATTTTGTGCAATCATCGATAAAGGTAATAAAATATTTATTACCACTTCTTGTTTGAATGGATTTAAAATCACATATATCTGTATGGATTAAATCAAGTGGTTCAGTGACTTTTTCAATTGACTGAAATGACGTCCTTGTTAATTTTGCCTCAACACAAGTTTCACACTTATGTTTTGAATCGATTTGGAATTTAGGGATATGCTTCATGTTAATCACTTTACGCAAAGAATTATAATTAACATGTCCTAATCTACCATGCCACAGATTAGGAGACTCAAGCAAATAAGCAAAAGGACTAGCTTTATTAATCTTTGGTTTAACAGTCATTACATTAAGCTTAAAAAGCCCATCACTGACATAACATTTTCCCACATACATTCCATTCTTAGACAAAACTACCCTGTCTGACTCAAACACCATCTTGAAGCCATGCTTGTTCAAGAGCGATCCAGATACCAAGTTCTTCTGAATCTTAGGTACATACAACACATTGTTCAGAGTCAGCTCTATGCCAGAAGTCATTTTCAGAATCACCTTTCCTTGACCCTCAATCTCGCAAGGTTAAGCATAGTGAGGTAGAAGAACATCTTCTGCTGCCAACGCTTGAAATTCTGCCCATTGAATTTCTCTGGCCTTCTCGCATGACTCAAAGGGATTGGCGCACTCACCATGGAGGTGACAGCAGCAGGGGTCGTTATTGCCTTATTCACCACAGAGCTAACAGCAGTAGGGTTCGTTATTGCCCCATTCACCACAGAGGTGACAGTAACAGAAGTTAGAGCCACCACAGAGGTGCCAACGACGGTACTGGGTACGGTTGGAGGTCCATCAGATGCCATCTCAACAAAACAATCAATCTGTTTTAAGAATGTTGAAATATTATTAATTAATTATGAGATAGCAAATATATATGATATAAATTCAATACAGTAAACACAATACTGTATATCACAAATCTGTACGAAACAGATTAATGACGCAACCAACAAATAATATATAAATAATAATATAAAATAAATTAAATTGCGGACAAACCACAATTATAGTAAAACAGAGAATTCAATAATAAATAAAATTTAATAAATATATTAAATTTAACAATTAAGGAAACAGCGAGCAAACTTAGAACAGCGATCGTGACCAGTGCCGCGAATCGTGAACAGTGCGGCGGACCATAAACAGTGCTCATGAATAGCAGACGGCAAATCAACAAACCAGCGACCAGCAAAATAGCAAACATCAACCAGCAACTAGCAAAATAATGAATAGCAACCAGTAAAAGAACCCAAGGCCTGCGACAGCGGTGTCCTTAAAACAGATTGACCGCCTACTCGGTGCTTTAGGATTAATTGGTCTCTGTTTCCCAAATACAACGGGAACGAATTTCATTGTTAGCACGAACGGGAAATTCCGACGAACCACAACAGTGTTTAACTCTCTCAAAAAGGACGACAAGACCAGAGAGAAAAGATGATTCGTGTGCGGCTTTCTTTTTTTTTCTCTATGCTTTTTTAAAACAATAGGAAAGCTGCCTTTTTATAGTGAGGGATTTTGTAACCCGAGTTTGCCAAAAATAAATTTCGTAATTAAAATTAAAAGGAGTAAAAATCGGCCCACGCTAGCCCGAGTGATTTGGGCCGACATTCGTGTGCGCAAGACGTGCGGGCGCACACGAGTTCAGCCAAATCGGGCTGATTTTGGGTCCATGATTTGCACCCTTCCTATGCAGGCGTGCGTGGAGAGAGCCTTTATCCTTGATATTCTTGAATACTTATATATGTGTAAACATATATAAACCCAAATCCAATGACTTTATTTTCCCATGTGGGATAAGTCCACTTCCTCTTAATTTTTCCAACATCAAGGGTGCATATTTGTGAGACAATTTCTCATTCACATAACCATCATTTTGAGCATATGATATGCCAAATCAAAGTGTTCACAGAGTACTTTCCGAAACCTCCATGACCTTTCACTTATACTAAGTGGATCCCACTCAAAATGTGGCCCAAATATAGCTAGCACAAAGCTATATTTTCCAATAATTTCATAGTGTGTGTGTGTAATTTGTTGTTTCGTAGTCATTTATCAGAGAGTTTAGTGTGTTCTTGGGGTGTCTTGATCAATCATGGTTTGGTCTTGACTCAGACTCAACACTACAGAATAAGAAACAAGATCTAATTTGAATGCTAGGTAGTCTATCAAAACTGAACTTTAAACGAGAATAAACCTTATTGATACGGGGAATTGGAAGGCTGATCTCTTTAAGACATCAATTGCATAAATCAATCATCATCAAACTGCCGCTGTGATGATGCCCAGAGAAATCTATCATCAATAACTTTAAAGCAGGAAGAAAATACATTTTGAAGGCTTGTGAATGACATTAAACATTCCAAAAAGGCAAATAAAAATTGCAAATTCATGTCTAATCTCTGCCCACGTCTATGCTGTTTGAAGGCCTGTTTGAATTGAAACAGAGAAGAAAAGCATTTCGAGTAGCTTGATCCTCCCATTCTAGCTCATTCCACCAGTCTTCGTCTCCCTTAACAACAATTTTACATCCCTTTGTGCTGGTGGAATCACGCGGAAGCCTCTTAAGCTTTGGGCATCCGTATACAACAATTTCCTTCAAATGTTGGAACCGCAAGGCATTCCAGTAAATGCTCTTCAATTCTGGAACATGATGTAGTTCAAGGAATTCGAGTTTATTGAATGGGACCTCTTGAATTTCACCCAGTTTCCCAGCACTGATTATTTCTTCCATCTCATTGCAATTCAATATGTCTAGAATTTTGAGGTTTGGAGTGAAAAGAAGCCATGTCATGTCCTTCAATGCATTGCAATTCTGTATATAAACTTTGTGAAGGGCAAGCAAAACATGAGCTTCTTGTATTCTTTATACATTCCCTGCAAAGCCAATCTCAAACTCTTTGAAACCATCACAACTTACAGAGAACTTGTGGAGATGCTTCATATCTGCCAAAGAAGAAATATTCAGAGACTTCATTTCGCTATGGAATCGAAGTCGGAGAGAATGAGTACAACTCCTTAACTTAAGAGAGCTCAAAAACCTTTCAGGAGCATGTGAGGTTCTTAAGGTAATGCTGAGCTCATTCAACTGTTTCAAACCAGATAATTCCTCTATCAAGAAATCATCATCAAAAACAAAATTTTTATCTAATGTTCCACCAAATTCACCACAGTTTAACATTCTCAATACTTGAAACATTGAAAAACTAGATATTAGACGCCGTGGAATAGCACGGAGACTATATATGCGCTCCAAGTTCAGATATCTGAGGTTCACCAAGGCCTTTAGCCCTATTGGAACTCTGCAATGCGAGTGCAAGATAGATTAAGATGTCTTAGTGAAACCAACTTTGAAACTCCTGATGGTACTGAATTCAGAAAAAGATTATATGACAAGTCTAAAACTCTGAGAAAAGGCATATGCTCGAAGAAATGGTCAGAGATACACAATAAATTGTTAAAATCAAGAAGCAGAGTTTGGAGTTGAGGGCATGCAGGACTCTGTGACAGATTCTGAATTTGGTTATTCCGCGATGATATCCTTCTCACCCCTTCCCAGCTTTCAACCATTACGATAGATTTCCTTTATCAATCTTATAATCTTCAGGAACTAAACAACAATATAAGAAACAAGATCTACTTTAGTCACTAGACAATCTATCGTAAGTGAACTTCAAATGACGATAAACTTCATCCATACCTGAAAGTTCAGCTGTTGATCTCGTTAACATCTCAATTGCATCTCTCCATTCTTCAGGTGTCTTCTTACATGTCATGACTATTGGAAAAATATGCTCTTTAAAGCATATTTGTTTATTTATTTTTATAAACATTTTTCTGATTAATAAAATGAATGAGGTATTTTATTCAAGTATCTCTATTGCATTAATATTTTGAGTAAAGTCCATTTAATCATATTATATGTATTTATGTGATCACCATGTGAATTCACAGAAGACATAAATACAAGTTATCTTATGATTAAATAAATTAAGTTCGCAGTTGATAAATAAAGTTGGGCGCTTTATTTAGGTATAGACTGTAATAAGTTCATTGAGTGATTTGTCTTAATCATATATGAATTTATTGATGTAGTGTGACTGCATTGAACTGGATCAAATATGAGATTTAATTAACTTTGTAATAACTGTCAGACTTATTAAATCTCATAGGCATTGATTTAATGTGATCTTAATCTTGAGTCAATTATAATTTCTTGATTGTAATTGTTATTTCCTTTGAGTTACCAATGGGCACGACATACACTTGTAGTCAAGATTACCCGGTATCTTGGTGGGAGCAATTACAAGTATTGAATTTATAGATTGACAATATAGAATTTGTACGACACATCTCTTGATGGGTTTCAAGATCTTGATCATAGAATTCTACGGCGAGTGTATCAACATATATATATATAAGTATGTTGAAAATGATCATTAGAGAAAACCAGGTAAGTATCAAGGAACAAGATGTAATTAAATTGATTGGACAGTTGAGATATCAATTTAATTAACGATGTGGTACAAAGGATTGTGCGATAAAGAAATCAATGTGGCTTGGGCGAATTATTATTCGAGCATACAATTATGGAGGTCGGTTCAATCTTATAGTGGAGTAGAATTGGAATTAAATAATTATATTTGTTTAATCACAAGCTTAATTATTGTAGCCACTATTGTATGTTCCCAAATGATCCCCGGGTTAGCTCATTTAATTGACAACACCATTCTTTTGGACCCAAAAGCGAGAAAAGCGGCATATAAGGTAAAAATCTTAATTATAATATTTGTTAAGGCCTAATGTGTTATATACAAGTGTAAATGGGGTCTTGTGATATTTTCTGAGTAGTCCCCTAGTTGGTTACACATTCTCTCTACTTTTACGTTATGGAGAGATAAATGTTTAATTTAAAATATTTTAATATTTTAAATTAATGAGATATAATACATGCTAGGGTTTTTTCATAAGTGATTATAAAAATAAAGATTTTTCTCAAAACAAAAGGGAAGAGAGATATTTAAAAAAAAAAAAAAAAAGGACGCCAGTTGCAATTGGGAGTAGTGAAACGGACGCCCACACGTCCAGTGTTGATCAACTGTGAGTCATAGCCTGGAAGATCGTTTGGTGGTGGATCTACAGCTTTTGATTATTCATCTTCTCATATAAACAAGGTATGAGTTTCTAGACTACTTAATTCTTATATATTATATGAGATCATTATTAAAAATACGATTTTTATCCAACAATGACTTGACCGACAGTGATGAGTGCAAGCGGCAAGCCAGCACACTCTTTGGCCACGGTTTTGGCTAGCTTAGGAATATCAGGATCGCTGTCAATAGTGTCTTCTCCGACCTTCATTTGAAATCATCTCCATGCTTCTTCGAGCCCCAAACACTCCACTTTGATTTTCTTTTCAGCTTCCATTTTGCCACAGACCTCCTCGAAACGAGTTGTGGAGACAATTTTAGACTCCATTTTTGGTTCTGGAAGGGGAACACCTACTTTGGTTAAATGAATAGACTCCCACATATCATCCAATGGTAACAGAAACTTCTTTTTGCTCAAAATATTGTAGATGTCTCGAGCTTTATCTTCAATACTTTTATTCTTCCATGAATCAGTGGGCAACCTTATCTTCTTCCCAATATCTTCTTGAATATTCTCAAGCTTCAGATCTTTAGACACTACAACTTAGATCACAAAATCAAGATTATGTCCTCCATGGCAGATAGGGTAGTTTTGCTGACTCCTCCAGTGCCATAGAGGCCAATGATTGCAGTTTCTGCAAGGCAATTCAGGACCTTTTGAAGTGTTGCTTGCTGGCCTACAATTGTCCGCGCAAGAGGCATTTCATAAACAGGATCTTCTGGTACTGTCTCAGCCATATCTTTGAAATCTCCTTCACCTTTTAAACTGAGGACTGCTTGCAGCTTTCTTGCCACTTCTTTGCCACATTTGTAGCTAGACTTGCAGCTTTTGGAACAGTAGCCTCCAAGACACAGCTTTTCAATTTCTAGAGATTTAACTTCTTGTAGTTCCCCAACTTCAGCTTCAACAGCTTCCACCCTTGAAAGCCACCCTTGTACTTGAGCTTTCCGTTTCATCGTGTAATGTTGTTCAGCAATCATAACTCTCCTCATCACATCATTCCTCACTTCAATTAATTTTTGCAATTCATTCTGCAAAGCAATAAGATTATCTTCGAGCTCACTTATCCTATCTTCGAGCTCACTTACCCCACTTTCATAACACTGCAATCTATACAACGAGATAGAATACCATCACATGGGATTGAGATTGAGCAGACATGACCCATAATTTCTACAAGATATCAAAGAAGTGAGGAAGAAATTAACAATGAAAATGTATGCTTTTGAGGTTTTGAAGAAATGAATTATAGCCAGCTTAAGAAGAGATAATAAATTCAAAGACTGCTAATTTTTCACCAGTTACTTTACGTTTAAATTCTGGTTATGATATTATTAGAACAATAAAATGGTGGATAATTTTTTTAATTTAAATTAAGCAAGAACATCAACGAGGCTCGAACCCAGAACCTGAGTTCTAGGAAAGCCATTTCTTATCACGGGAGCTAGACCTTGGCCTCAAATGAGGAATAATAAAGTGAACTAACACCTCCAGTGGTTCACATCAACTTCGTTTAGGCTCCCTTCAAACTCTCTCTAAGAAGATAACAAGGGTAAAAAAATATTTAGATATCTTGAAACAACTAACTAAGAATTTTTAATTGCGAAGTTGAAGCAACAGCATGATTCATATCAAGTTGATGGTGATAATATAAACAAGTTTACGTCAACTTAGATTGATAGTGATACTTAAACAAATCTCACATATCTTATAGTAAAATATTAATAGGGAGATTGCCAATTTTTCCCTTATTAAAATTACTATATACCATTTATTCCCCTACTAATTTTATAATGATCAATTACCCCCCTGCCGTTTAACAGTAACAGAAAATAAGGATAAAAAAGTCATTTAACTGTTATTTTCTGAATTTTAAATTCTATTCTAACACTTGTGTAAAAAATTAAGTTTTAATACAATAAAATATAAACCTAGTTGAAAATAAAAGGGCTTTCTAAGTAAATTTACCCAATGAGAAAGTGACTTTTCATCTTCTACACTTCGTCTTCGTCCACCATTACAAACTGCCTCTCCAATGCTCCTTTTGCTTCTCTTGTTGAACCAATTTCACATTCACATGTCCACTCTCTTCATCAACATCAGCAACATCCCCTTCGCTCATGATTCTTTGAGAAGGCCACAAATAACCCTCTGGCAAATTCCTTCAACTTTACAATCAGCATTCCTTTAAAGTGACCTGTTGCATGTGTCTCTGTGTTTACTAAATTATCATGGAGAGATGACTCCATTATCATTCAAGGTTAGTCAATGGTTAAAAGCACACATTTAATACAAGTGAAAATTTTACTTTATTTATTATTGTTTGTTGATGCTGCCGTGATAATGTTATGGTATGGCTGAATGGGTATTTTCAGAAAAATATTGTGATAAACATATTTGGCCTATAAATAATCTGGATGCTAATGATGTAATGGGTATTTTGGTTTTTTATTTTAATGAATAATTCATTTTATATTTTTTAGTATAGGGATTTGTGTTAAATAGAAGAAAAGAAGTGATTGAAGCCAAAAGAAAACCATTCCACAAGAGAAGATTCACTGTGAAATGCAACAGATGTCATGAAATAGGACACAATAAGAAAAAATGCCCAGCTTATAAGGCATAAATATTAAATATTAATAAACTTTTAAAATTTTATTGAATTGACATAGCTTTTGACATTGTAATAGGAGAAAGATGTTGGGTCAAGTTCTGCAAATTCCCAAGCACCAGCAAAATTGGAAGCTCTACTGTCAATAGGACCAGGTAGTGGACTAATCTTAGAAAGCTCCTATGTTTGATGTCCATGAGAAATAATAAAACTCATTTTCAGGAACAAATTAAGCTCACCAATCAACTGGACAATGACAATTACCAGCATACATCAGAGTGAGGCAGAGTAAATTAAGGTTTACAAAGGCTCCACAAGCACAATTTAAGCAAGTAATTGCACAAGCACAACCACAACAAGTAGCTTCACCACAAGTACTTGCACAAGCACAACCTAAATAATCACCAGGTATTATCTAATCTTTATGTTAATTCCTTATTTTTATGTCCATGAATAATAATTAAATTAATATTTTTTAAGAACATACGGACCTCAAAGAATAATTGGACAACAACCACCTGCATATGTTATAGTGAGGCAAAGGAGGGCTAGACAAGGGCATGATCAAGGAATTGGTAACGACAACAATAATGGGGTTATTACTACTGAGACTGCTCCAAAAAAAAAATTAGGAAAGAGCGCAAACATAGGTTGAATGCAACTCTACCATCAGCATCTAAGCCTGATGGCTTTGGTGGTTGCATGTAGTATCTGGTAAAATATGGTATCTACTTAGTTTTGTTAACCATTGCAATATGGAATAAAGGTGGATTCATTTGTTGGGTTTGTGGCAACAAATTCAATATGATGTTTACTTTTTAGCTATGATGGAATCTTCTTATACTATGATTACATTTAGCTTATATTCATTGATGTATCAAACAATTACTCTGTAATTTTGATTATAATGAAGATATATAATAATTTTTTTTTGGTGCAATGTGGTAAGATTTTGTTAGAATCTTTTTGTATTAAATTATTGAGTATTCATATTTTTACAAGAGTATAATTATGGAGTTGGAAATTTTTTTTTATGGATGGATATAGAGATGTTTGAAAGGATAAAATAATGAGAAAAATTGAGCTTCTTGCAATCGTGTTTTATGGGTAATATATAGATTAGTTCATGAAATTGAAAGACAGTCATTATTTTTCATGTTAATATTATTTTTTCAATCCACATATTAATGGCAATTAAGTCTTTTTGACTCTAAAAGTAAGGGCATTTTTAAAATTGCACTTTATTATATATTAATTAAAGAAGATTTGGGTAATTGTGCAATTTTATCCACTACCACTAAGAAAATTGGCGCCAATCTCTTATCATTTAGACACGAGGGACAAATAGGTAAAAACACTCAAAAATTGATAAACTTCTGTTATTGTTCTAACGGCAAGCGGGTAATTAGTCATTATAAAAGTAATAGGGGAGTAAATGGTATATTATAATTTTAGTAAAGGGAAAATTGGCAATCTCCCGTATTAATATCCTAAAATTGTTTAGGATCACTTGTTCCATTGATCAAATATGCGATACTCAAGAGCTAAATATAGTATTCCTAGGGGATGTTTGATGCATTGCCCAGGATAAAAAGTAGTGAACTAATAAAATAATATAGTACAATATTGTTTGATTGCATTTTAAAAACTTTACACAGCAAGCTATCTACAATGACGATTTATCATTAAGTAAAAAATAAAATCATATATCAACAATTGTTGTGTCAATTCAAAATATTTTAACAACTAATAGCAACAAACTTTCAATACAAGCTTTTTTTTTAATAAAAAAATATGTTATATGCACTAAGGAAGTTAAGAATCAGACATTTTGTATTTCACTATTTTACTGATAATTAATCACTAAAGACAAATTCACTTGTTAAAAGTGTGAAAGCATAGCAATTAGCAATCTGAAATTGCACACAATTTTAATTTGGAATTCTTGGGATGCATCTTTATCGCTACAGCATTTTTCTGTGTATTGTGGATTGTCGTTTAATCGGATTAAATTGTCATTTGCTAGCTACTTTTGCCGAAGCTGATTCACAGAGACATTTCATCAAACAGCTTTGCGTTTCAATCAAACACCTTCCTCTTTTACTATCTGTGACATCCTGTATACCACTAGATAAACATTACAGTGCCAATGTGAAATGGATTCAGAACCACAAGTCCGCAAATCTTTTATACCACTCCACAACTGTTCAGCTCTTGCCTCATTCTACTTAGAAGCCTTGACTGAATCCATAAGCCTTGTACCCATTTACATAAGCCTTGGACAATAAGTCTTATAAATTAACATAAACTATTGCATTTTTTTTCTTTCTGAAGCTTCACTTGATTTTTCACAGCACTGATTATTTCTTCCATGTGGACCATGTCATTACGAAGATCTATTTGAGGTTTATGCTAAAACATTTGTGAAGACTGCGGTGTTAGGAAATTAAGGATTGTAGTATTGCTGTAACTAAAGTGAAATTGAGAATAAAAGAAGATAAATGGGATACAAAATTTAGGTAGAAAAATCCCGAATAAACTGAAAGTAAGAAAACCACGGGTAAAAGTAAAACGAGATTTTTCTCTTGGTACAAAGAGAGAATAATTATATTTTCCCTTATATTAGGATAAAACAAATCTCTCACTCAAAATTAGGAAAATAAAAATTGTAAAAAGAGAAACTAAAAATTTTCTCTCTTCACAAGCTCACAAGTCACAAATATCTTCTCAAATGCTAAATGGGATGATTTGCTCTTAAATAAGAGCTCCCTTTTATAGCCAATCTGTGGGTTGGATTGTCAACAAGAGCGGAACAAAATCTGATGAAATAGCCACATTTCTCAGCTTAATAATCTTGACAGAGGCAACAAGTATCGCACCATTCTTATATTCCATTACGTGAGAATTCAATTCTTATCCACTTTCACTTGCATGGCACTAAATTCCCATTCAAACATTTTCACAAAAAGAACTTAATTGTGAGGCATGCTCACCAACTTCCAACATGGGGAAACCAATTTAAAGAACTTTCTTTAGTGTGGGCGTGGGTCGGTTCGGTTCCGAATCGAACTGAACCATTCGATTTTTAATTAATATAAATATCAAATTAGTTCGGTTCCGGTTCAGATCGTTTTTTCAAGTATTTTTCCTCAATTCATACCTTTGTATTTTAATGGTTTTTTTTTTATTTTCTTTTTTTTAACAAATTTTTTTTTAATGAACTAATAAGTGATTCCACTTTTTTGTGGACACCAATTTTTTTCCCTACCCCCAACTTTCTTTACGTCTCCTCTGCTCTTAAATTCTTCGAAACCACAGCACAAAATGTGCAACACCTTATCCTGCTTCATGTATGATAGATTTAAGGGCATTGAGCGGCGTATTTTGATAGAATCTAATGAATAGAGATTTCGTAATGATCACCATCTTTTAAAAATTATTTTAAAAAAAAGTCGGATGGCACGTGAACTTGGGGTTTTTATTTAAATACTCCAAAATAGTTCAAAAATTATTTAAATACCCCACATATTTTTTATTTTCATAGATACCCAAAATTATGTGTGTAAAGACCAAAACACCTTTAATGAATGCATCAAAGCCACTCCTTCTCACTCTCTTCTACACTATCGAATTTGCATATTCAAAATCTCTCAAAATCTCTTCTAACCTCTTATACAAATGCAACCATGTATTCACACCTTTAAGACCCATAATTTATTGAATTGAATGGAGCTGCATTGCTCATTAAACAAACCAATAAGTTATGTTAATGTTGTTAGGTTTTAAGTTTTACATTTTCCAGGAAAATTTAGAAATTTTTCTCACATTACAATGTTCTATTTTCAATATTTTTCATTATTTTTTCTTATATGTCAGAATGTATGCAATGTAGGTTGTTTAATTATTTTTTTCAACAAGATATCTCATTGAAGAACAAGAACATGTGTTTATGGAGAAAATGTTTTGGGTTGTGTGTCGTGTACGTCATGGAGTCGGTCTTATAAGTCATGTAGTTATGTAGGTCATGTAAGTAACATAGTGGTGTAGGTCATGTAAAAATTGTAGTCGTGAAGGCCGTGTATGTATGAAATTTGATATTATTGTTTTTATTTTGTCAACAGATATGGCTTTGGCACTGTAGTAATTACATTTTAGAGCAAACGGACCTTAAAATAAATAATGTAATATTTTGTATTTTATTCTTATATTATTGTTTTGTATTTTAAAATTAGTATATGTAACTTGTCATGCTGAGACACAATGTGCTTTATCCACAGATGGAGTCTATTTTAATAATTATAGTTATACAAACTTAGTTATTTTTTGTTATGTTATAGTTCGATGCTTGCTTTGTAGTTTTTAGTTGTTGCCTTTGGTGTTAGGTTTCTATTCTTTACATGCATATTTATACTCGATTTAATGTTTCATGCATGTAATTTACTTGTGCCTATGTTAGTCTATATAATAATAATATTGAATTGCTTGTTTCATTTCTTCATATAATCTATTTTGCTTAGTTATTTAAATAGTATATGATGGGTGAGCTTCGAAAGTATGTGATTCACTTACCATACAAGTCAGTTAAAATAGTAAAATTTCTTTGATTGTCCAATTGTCTCCAATTGTTACATTGAAAAAATAACTAAAAATCTACAGAGTATGCTATTCAGTCTGTACAATTCGTCCATATTCAGTCTGTACAAACACCACAAGCAAAACTGATAGTAACAGGTGGTTAATTCAAGTCCGAAGATGACGATAATCTGGGGTCCAAGTCATCCAACCTAGAAAAGTGATAGACAAAACCAACAAAAAATAACTAGATTATTATAAAAATTCAAATTCTGAAATTCATATTAGGATAAAAAAATAAAGATGGAATTATACATCTAGTTAATTTGATTATTAAATGTCATTTTAAGTGAAGACAAATAAAATAGAATTATACATTCTGTAGGGTTTCCGCATTCTTCCTGAGGGTTTATATTTAATTTACAAAATGTGCAACTTTGCAATAACAAGCATGACTAGAGGAAGAGATAAAATGAATCCATGATTTACAAAATGAATACATGAAGGTCATGTTCGTGTAATACATGAAAGTCATAAAGATCGTGTACAAGGTCATGTAATTGAGGGTTGTGTATTACACAACCTTGAATGGTACTTGAATATGTATTACACGATTGAATAATAATTTACAAAATCCTTCAATTTTTCACCTTTTTCTTGAACCAAAACAGTTGTAATGTTTGTTTTTGAATATGTTATGAGAGACCCAAAATCAATTTAACCTATTTTTTCAACATAAAATCCTAATTTTTTCCCTAAACATAAAAACTCTATCAACTATCAACTAAATGGAAGGAGCTACTTACCTCAAATTCTGGTAATTGTACATCAACGGATTAGCTCTCACCGGCGACTGTGCAGTAATGAACCAGTCTTTTCCTTTTTCAAACAGCTCTTCCCCTTCTCCACACACTGTTTTGTTGTAAAACTGAATGGGTTTACTTTGTTTCAGCCGTGTAAGGCATTTAACTTAGGGTGAATTTAGTCAATTCCTGTTACTTTTAAAAGGGCATCCATTAAAATTTTAAAAATTTTAGGGTGTGTTTGGTATCATTTTTGGCCAACTGTTTTTTGTTTTATGAAAATATAACAGTGTAAAACTTGTTTGGTAGATGCGTTTTTGAACTATAAACAAAAAATACAAAAATAAAAAAAATTCTTGGTTTTCACTTTTTCTTCATAAAGCTAGAGAACACCAATTTGGCGTTCTCTATCTTTTTGTTTTCTGTCACTATGGATCCCATACTTATAAGGTAATAATTACCACTAAAATTTAGTCGGTCTCACATGTTTATTAGAATAATGATTTATTTTATTATAATTAATTTGTAAAAAAATGCTATGCATACATTAATAAAAAATAAAAATAATAACTATATTATTAATAAAAAAATAAATTTAGCATAATTAATATAAATAAATGTAACGATCAATAAATAAGTTTTAAAATTCTCATAAATCATTTAAATACAAAATTAATTTCTTTAAAAACTTTGGAAATTTACAAAATCAACGAATGATATTTTTTTCAAAATTTGACTAAATTTTTATTTTAAAAATGTATTAAAATTAGATACATATATTTTTATAATGCAATTATTAAAGTATAATTTTTTTAAAAAAATGTATATCAAATGAATTTTATTATTTTTATTTTTCAAATAAAATATCAAATCCATTTTCACAGTTTTTATTTTAAGACATTAATTTAAAAATAAGCTATCAAATATATTTTTATTTTTATAAAAAACTAATCATTCTTTTATTATAAAACAAAATCAACAACACTATATAAAACACAATACCAAACGCACCCTTAGTTTTTAGGGTATTGAGATAATTTCGTGTATTCGGCGCAATTGCCTCCGTGAGGCGTTTAATGTCAAGCTGGTAACATTTGAATGTTCCAAACAGAGCAATTCGGCCATCAAAGGTTCTGCATCTTCAGATATAAGCTATCTTCTTCAGGTTTAAAAATCCATAGAACTTGAAAGTTTTGTGTTTCAATTTCCTTTTCATCATTCCACTTGCCACTAGTGATTTTGGTAATGAAGTTGGGTTCTTTTTGGTTGTTGCTAATTCTAGAAAGGGTTGATAGAGACAGATTTGTGGTTTCTAGAATTGGGTTTTTGGTTTTGGGTCTGAATAGCTAGAAATTATTAGCACAGCAGATTGTCACTTTTGGGGATTATTTAGGCAACCTATTAGAGATTTTTTATTTCTGCTGGTGGGTTATTGTTAGTAGAGTATTGGGTTTGAAACCCAGATCAAAATTGGGGTTTTGAAGTATAAAGTTTGAATATTTGTTCAAAACCCTAGTTCCCATCCTCTCTCACTATTTCTTTGTGGCAATTATTTTTGCTTTCAATTGTTTCTCCCAATTAGGGTTTCTATTGTCTTTTTAAACTGTTTCGGTCTCTCAATTGGTCAATGTTAAGTATGGAAATACAGAACCTCTGCTCAAACGCCGTCATTTTGGAGACTGCTCTTCACGTTGCGATGGAAGCTATGGTTGCGGAGACAGTCATTGTGGCCGCAAAGTCTATTTCCTTGTCTCTCTTGGTGATAGGGACCTTGCCTAATGGAACAGATCTCCTTTGTAAAGAGCCTAGCGCATTTGGAAGGTTTCCATTTGGTGAGCTCCATGCAGTGAAAAAGCCTGGTCCTGAGAACAAGGATGGTAGTGACACTGAGGATGATGAAGAGGATGATGATGATGATGCTGCAGAGGATCCGGATGATGATGAAGGTGAGGAGGAAGATGGTTCTGGTGAAGAAGGGGAGGATAATGGGGATCCAGAGGATGAGCCTGAGGCCAACGGTGATGGTGCAAGTGGAGATGACGACGATGAGGAAGAAGATGACGACGATGATGATGGGGAAGAAGAGGAAGATGAGGAGGAAGAGGAAGAAGATGACGACGATGAAGATGAGGAAATTCCTCAGCCACCGACTAAGAAAAGAAAATGAAACCAGAATAATTCCTATCTCCTGTTGTGTTTTTCACTTTTTAGCTTTTAGGGGTTAGAAAGTCTGGGTAGGTGCCTAAAGTGGGTGAGTTGAGGGTGTGCCTGTCAACGTTTTAGAGTAGAAAAGATTTTGATGCTTTTGTGGATTAAAACTTTGTTTTTATCTTTCTAATATTACATCTCTATTATCTTTATGGAAAAAAAAAAGTTTGAATATTTGTTAGTTTTTGGAAGTGGGTTTTGAAGAGTACCTTTTGATGACCTGTTTCATGTATTGAATTTACAATGATGTTTGAATTTAAAGACAGTATGGATAGTGAATTTTAGAAATTCATGCAGTTTTGTTTGCTTAAATTTGTTGGTTTTCGCTACAGGAGATATTTGATAGACGCTTGACAGTATCTGTGAATACATTCAATTACCCATCATATATGTTGGGTTTTGTAGTAGTTATAGACGTCTATATAAAACAAGATTGAATTTGAATCCAGTTCTTGCTATGCCTCCATCTTCAGTTCTCTTACAGATAGATGAAAGCGGGAAATTTCAAAAATTGAAGAAGAGTTCTGGTTCAAAAGCAGCTCCATTGGGTAGTGATTCATTGCTTAATCAAGTAAATACAGTTGGTATTATTGGAGGTGCATCAGCTGATTCTACTTTGAATTTTTTGAGAAAATTTCTTCAACTGAGTGTGGAAGAAAATGACCTTCCCTTCTTGCTTTGTTCTGATCCTTTGTTAAACAAGGAGTTATTGTCACATGAGAGGAGTTCCTTTCCTGCTCTCAATGGTAAAAATGGGGGTGTTCAGTTGGATGACACTGTAATTGTGGGGAATCTGCAAAGAAAACGGGTTTTTCTTGAGAAAGCAGGGGCTTTCTAAGACTGTTAAATCCAGAGTATTTCTTTACCTGCTACTGTAGTGTTTATGCCGTTTTTCTAGGACTGTTAAAATGAAATTTGTACAGAAAGTAATTGTGTTGGCAAAGCCTGAAATAAACATTGAAGAAAGATGAGCAAGAAAAAGAACCTGGTCTGTCATAAGGCTCATGCCACATAAATGTGCATCTTTTGCCTCTTTTTCACTAGAAGCCTGAAGAGTTACGTCTTACAGACCCATGACCTGGACAGTTGGCATTTAGAGTATATTAACTATTCTAACTTTCTTTCTATCTCAAGTGTTAATTCAATGTTCAAGAGAGGGGTAAACATATGCCTTGAGGGAAGATGAAATTTTACTCAATTTAACTTGCCATTGTCTTTCTCTTCTATTTAGTGTGTTGTTCTTTGATATCTTTCTTGACATAACATAGGTAGTAGAATCATCTGAGCTTATGCTTAGTTGCTTACATTCAAGCTCATTTCTTTCTATTTTCTTATGTGGTTTGCTTGATTGTGGGAACTCGCATAAGCTTAAAACTTTAGACATACACTAGGAAAATCAATGCTTGTTTTGGAAAACCTAGATATCGTCTGATTATCTTAGTCTACTTGGCAACCAAATGATGCAGAGTATATACTATACTGGTAACAAAATTTTTCTTGTACATAATTGAAAATCCAACCAAAAATTGATATTACAATTTATTCTTCAAGTTGGGTGATCTAATTATGTAACGGACGGTCAGGGAGGTCCCTCCTGTCTGTCTGGTTTTCGTATAGCATATCAGTATGGGTCACAATCAAACAAACCTTTTTTTCTTCTTTCTTCTCTCTGGAGGTATAGTTGATGATTTGTTCCCTCCCCTTTTTATATGCAGGGTTTTGAAGTTGTACTACCAGATAAAGCAACAATGGAACACACATTGATTCCTGCATTTGATGCTTTGAGCAGAAAGGACATGGAAGGGGCGAGAAACTTGTTGAGAATAGCACTTCAGGTACTACTGGTGAGGGCAGTGAACGCTGTCATCCTGGCCTCCAATGATACGCGGGATCTTTTACCTCCAAATGATCCTCTTCTTAAGAAATGCATTGATCCAATGGATGCTTTGGCCAGGTCTACAATCAAATGGGTGAAATCTGCCAAAAAAGGTATGTAGAAATTGCAGAACGTTTTAATTCTTTACCTCCATTTTACTAAATCTTCTTTGGAAACAAATGTGTTAGACAAATATTAATACCATTTTAAGGGAAATTTGTGTGTTTAAATGGTAGCCCCTATATCTAAAAAAAAAATGGTAATATATATAAATCGAAGATTAAATGATTAAAAAAGTGCCTTAAGCTTCTGTCTCTTTTTTCCCACTAAACCTCTCTTTCCATGATAGCAATCACCCCTACTCTAGAAATTAGAAAATGTTTCAAGTACATGTGAAAATTGAGAGTCTGGTGTGATTTTGTGATGAACAATACTTCTATGAGTAGCCATCCAAATAATGTCAAACTGCTTGAAAATTGTAAACACGCATATGATTCAAGATCCATAGGTATTGAATTTATTGATTAGGTGGTGAAAGGACCTAGATGTAAGCGAATATCTTTGAATTTAGATCTAAGCAACCATTAATGTATAATTATGCAAACTGTGATAAGCATACTGAACAACAAAAGGTACTTTGACATCGGTTTTGTTTCATATATAAAAGATCAACAGAAACTGAAAAAATAAGGATATATTACAATGCCTGATGTGAAATAAAAATTAAAACCACAATTTCTTTTATACCTCTACTGCAGAAATCTCACCACCTGAGATAATTAGTCTTGGAAATAGATAATAGTTGAAACCTTTTGTAGGAATTATATTCAGTTCAAAACTTGCAAGACACCTATAGTCCTTCACATTATTTCTTCCATGTCTGAACAGCAGTACACATCTGGAAACTTGAGATTTGGAGGGGGGAAAAAAAGGCCACGTCAAGTTCTTCACATTTGAGCAATCTCCTACGATAACGGTGTGGAGATTTCGAAAACCTCCACTTTGAAGCACTTTTTGTACCTCTCCTGTATAGTCAATCGTCCAATCTTCCAAATTTAAGCTCCCAAAACGTATGCTTTTCTCAGGTGTTGACATTTTAATTGCTGGATGGGCTCCCAAATTTAATCTTCCAAATTTAAGCTCCCAAATTGACATTTCAATTGCATAGTCCAAGATCAAGTATCCGAAACCAAAAATGCTGGATGGGCTTTATACCACATTCCTTGGGCTTATATTGAGGTTCATATCTGTCATTTCTGCAACAAATTTTTTAAGTTGGGCCTTACCCAGAACCCAAGATCTCTAGTTGCTGAAGTTGTAAGGTGAGAACCATTTAGCCACATAGCTCAATTGAGCAAACAAGTTCGGTGAGGGTTTCCTAGAGAATATTGTTGTGTGTATACTTGATTGATAAGAAGACAATGATAGTGTTATATTTAAACGCTGTTAGCCTGTTACAATGAATTTAGAAACGGTAAATCAAAAGGAAAATTCCATCACATTTGAGCAACCGAATATGAAAATCTTTTGAAGATTTCGGAAAACACCACTTTGAAGCACTTTTTCTACCTCTCCTGAGAAGTCGATTCCACTCTTCCAAATTACTTCCCCAAATTTGTAACTTCTCAAGATGCTCAATGTTTGCTAGATGTAAGAAATTGAGCTGTAGACTTTCAGAGTCTTCGATGGACAGAGCTTGAGTAATGTTCAGCAGCTTTGGGAATTTCAAAAAGTTTTCGACACCACGTGAACTACATAAGGACAAGCTGATGAGATTTAATTGTTCCAAACAGTGGATTTCCCCCGTCAATGATTCAGAATCATCAGATAGAACGTTGCCTTCTTCCACTATTGGCCGGTGATCAGAACCGCAACTTAGCATCCTGAGTACCTGTAACTTTGGAAAGCTAGATATCAATTGCTGTGGAATTCTAGACATTTCACGTGCATACTCCAAGTTCAAATATCTCAAATTCGCCAGTGCCTTGCGGCAACCCTCGTACTTCAGTAGAAGACAGATCAAGATGGTGTAATGAAACCAAACTTGAGATCCCTACAACTCTTAGCGAAGGCAAAGAACGAAAGAAACTGTCACTGATCTTCTCAATACCATTTTGATACAGAAGCAAAGTTAGCAGACGGGGACAATTGGGAATTTCTGACAAGCTGCCGTTTCTCTCGGCATTCTCTCAGCGTTATAAATGACAAAAAAAAAAAAAAAAAAGCCAGTTATAGTTATAAAAAAAGAAAAAAGAAAAAAAGCATCTCTCCTCTCTCACGACTGTAGATCTCAGCACGACACTCTCTCTCGCTGGCCTATTGTGCTCTTCCAGCCGTGTGCTTGATGACTGGAAAATATATCACTCCAGAGGTGAAAGAATGGCTTCGCTTTTTTATTAAGCTACTAAATTTTCCTTAAGATATAGACTTAATGAATGTTACTTTAATTTTTTGTTCACATTGCAGCTGACCGATGTTGCTAGCTTGTGGTTTCTCTCACTTCTCATTTGTTTTTTTTGCTACGAACATACTCGAAATGAGGTGGAGTGGGGTTGGTATTGATGAATGGCGGAGAAATGAGCAATTTTGGGTAATTGGGGGTGTTTCAGGACATCTAATTGCTGTGTTCTAAGGGCGATTAAAAGTTCTTGCAGGTGTTGATACAAACTTTACTGTGACATCAAAAGCTGGGGATGATGAAGCTTTGTTCGAGCTATATGCATTTAAATGGACCACTTTACTAATTCTTCCAACAACATTGCTAATAATCAACCTGGTAGGAGTGGTTGCTGGAGTCTCAAATGCTATCAATAATGGGTATGACTCATGGGGGCCACTGTTTGGAAGGCTCTTCCCTTCTGGGTTATAGTTCACCTCTATCCATTCCTTAAAGGTCTCATAGGTCGACAGAACAGGACTCCAACCATCATTATTCTGTGGTCAAGCCATTCTTCTCTCTGTTGTGGGTGAGGATTGATCCATTCTTGGCCAAGCCAGATGGTCCACTCCTGGAGGAATGCGGATTGGATTGTCATTAGAATTTTCTGGTGAAGTTGACAAATTGACATCTAGCGTTTGGTCTGGTAAAGTCTGCAAGCTGTAGATCTAGCATTACTCTGGTGGTTGGAGATTGTTAGGGAAATTGCAAAAAATGGCCTCCTTGTTATTTGTTTGATTCATACGGGGAAGAGAAGTTGAAATTAAAATATGGCCGCTTCGTATTATGATTATTTTCAGGAGTCCTCTCTCTCATTCCTTTTGATTCACAATAAAAGTGGGCGTTGTCCAGTTTAATGTATGATTTGTTATCTAGTAGAAAGGCAAAATTCATAACGTGACTCTGTTTATGGAAGGTATCTAAAGTAATAACAAGTCTTTATTTATCCTTACTCTCTCGCCTGAAACGTGATGTTAGTAGGATGAGTGAAGAAGTGAGTGGCAGAGAGATAAAGCGTGATGCATGTCAGAGAGATAAAGCGTGAAGAAGGCTGAGAGAGATAAAGCGTGATAACTGTAGCCTTGTCATTTTTTCTCTTTTTTCACTACAGAAAGAGAGCAGCACGTGACTTCCTTGCATATTCTAACTTTTTTTAAATTTTTCTGACACCAAATACTTGTCACGCGCGCTGAGAGGGGAGCGAGCGAGCAAACAGTTTCTCTCGACATTCTCTCAGCTTGGTGACAAATAGCATTTTCCATTTCTGATAAACTTTGAATTTTGCTCTCTATCACATATATCCTTTTGGACCCATCCCATTTTTCGAAATTTGGTGCTTCATGTTGAAGGCAGTAGCTGTGGAGAGTTAACAGCTGACTCTGAAGCCACGTTAGTATGCCACCTGTGTCATCCATATTTGCAGCATGCTGATATGAAAAATTGGCTAGATCTTTTCAGCTGGCAAAACAACTACACTGGAGAATGCAAGCACATGAATGCAAAGGAATGGCGTTTTCTAGAACCTCAGCAATGATTGACTAATGAATGCTACACTCACGGATCAACTTTTTAGCTATTTCCAAATATTGCCCTTATGCTAGCTGTATGTACTGTCATTTGTGTATAAATATGCCGAGTATTGTAATTATAATGCATTCAAGTTTTCATCTTACTAAAATGCCTCTGATTCAAGCTCTACTGGTCACTATAAGCAACTCTTAATGAATTTAAGTTGGTATTAGAGCTAACTTAAGCTATGGCTAGCATTAATAATACACAATCAAACATGAATCAAGCACAGGAAAATCCAAATGATCAAATGAATACTTGAATCAAAACCAGAATGAAAACCCAAATTCATCTCAGACTGTTGAACTACAAAACTCAAGACTCAATATCAGAAACATGGCAGTGATGAACCCTTCACCCACACAGCACATCACCAGCAACACCTATGTCTTCACAACACCTATCAAGCTCAATCAAAACAATTTTATGCTTTGGAGATCACAAGTGATCTTTTGCATTACAGCAAATGAGCTTGAAAGTTTTGTTGATGGTGGCCATATTTGTCCTCCTAGAGTGTTTATGCACCCTGGACCAATTCAAACAGTCATAATTACACCTAACCTTAAGTATCAAATCTGGAAGAAGCAAGACCACATTCTCTTGAGTTGGTTACTATCATCTCTTAGTGAAGGGGTCTTGGGCACTGTGGTAGACTGTTCTACTTCCTATGAAGTTTGGACAACTCGTGCCAATCAATTTGGTGCTGGAACAAGAGCTAGAATATTGCATCTCAGAACCCAAATTCAAACCACTAAGGAAGGCTCACGTACCATTTATGAATATTACTCTAGAATGAAAACCATTCTGAATGCACTTAGAGCTGCAGGAAACAATATGAGTGATGATGACTTTACTATGTGTGTGCTAGCTGGGTTAATATGATTCAATAGTAACTAATATCAATTCAATGCAAGAAACTCCCTTACTGTCACAAGTATATGGCATGTTGCTCAGTTAAGAGAATAGAACTGAACAGAACTTGAGCTCAGGGATAATTGAAGCTAACTATACACAAGTAAGGAATGGACAAAGAAACTAGAACAACAATGATAGGGCTACTAATCACCAACCTGGCACTGTCTTTAAAAATCCTAGACACGGATCTGAAAATGCTCAGGGAAACCAGAATCCACAAGACAAAAGGAAGGAAAAGCTGTTGCTAATAATGAGGGCTCTGATCCTCAAGCACCTTGCTAAATATGCTGGAAGATGGGACATATAGTTGCTGAGTGTTGGCATAGATTCAAGAAAAATTATGTGCCACAGCCTAACAGAAGGAGAGAACCAAGAGGAGCATGTATGGCTGGAGTTAAGGGCTAAAGCAGTGGAGCTTTGTATCTTGACAATGGTGCTACCAACCATGTGACCCATGCCTCTGGAAACATAAGCATTAACATTGAATATCAAGGTAATGACAAACTAACTGTTGGTAATGGTAATAAACTCTTGATTTCTCATATTGGTTACTCTGTTTTGACCACCTATGATCCACACAAACACATTGCATGAATGATATACTATATGTACTTGATATTACAAAGAACCTCATCAGTATCTCAAAGTTATTGCATGATAATGATATTGATGTTGAGTTTCAAAAATCTATATGTTTCATTAAGGACAAGAAGTAAGGGAAAGTTCTAGTGAAATGAATAACTAAAGATGGGCTATATGAGCTAATGTGTTTACTTGTTCACTTGAGCACAAACAAAACATCTTATAATGTTATTTTATTTGCTCCTTCAGTATTTGAGTTAATAAATTGCACCAATAGTCCAGTGTCTATGTTGTCTTTCAATTCTAGCTGTAACTAGTTTATCAAAGTCTGTGTTGAGTCACATGTAGCTGATAAGTCAAGTAGAAGTGAGTCAAGAGCTGTTAAAGAGATTGATCTTTAGCATCTTAGGTTAGGACATCCTAATGTATCTGCCCTAAGAAATACTTTACTGTCTTGTAATCAGTTCCAAATCAATAAAAATAGTATTCCCTCATTCTGTTGTGCATGTCAATATGGAAAACAATCAAAGCAAAACTTCAAAAGCACATAAACAAAAACCAATAAGGCACTGAAATTAGTTCATACTGATTTATGGGGACCAGCTCCAATACTTTCAACTTATGGACACAGATATTACATATCCTTTGTGGATGACAAAACAAGATATACATAGCTGTATCCCATAACTACCAAGTCACAAGCCCTTGATACCTTTATTGTCTTAAAAAACTAGGTAGAAAAACAGCTAAACCTCAAGATAAAAGCTCTGCAAACTGATATGGGAGGTGAATTTAAAACCTTCAAATCATTTTTTGAAAAAGATGGTATAATTCTCAGACAGTCATGCACTTATCTACATGAACAGAATGGAAAAGTTGAAAGGAAACATAGGCATGTAATAGAGACTGGCCTCACAATGCTTGCTCAAGCAAAAATGCCATTAAAATATTGGCAATAGGCTTTCAATTATACTACCTTTTTCATCAATAGACTAGCCTCACCTGTACTTGAAAACAAAACCCCATTTGAGCTGCTCCATTCATTCAAACCAGACTACTCACAAATCAAAGTCTTTGGGTTTGAGTGTTTTCTATTTTTGAGACCATACAATAAGCATAAATTTGACTTTCACACCTACAAGTGTATATTACTAGGAATCAGTGTCACTCACAAGGGGTATGTCTGCATGCATCATTCAGGTAGAGTTTACATATCTGCTAGGATCATGTTCAATGGAAATTCATTTCCCTTTTCAAACGATCCCAAATTTAACAAGCAAGAGTCCATAAGTCAAAATGATTTCTCTACCCTCTTGGAAAGATTTCAGGTTGTATCTTTTTCTGTAGATGATTCTCAAAAGCCCACACAATTAGCAGCAGCTTATAGCTGCTCTCAAGACATACCTGGAAACCTTGAACATTCTAATAATCTTAATCAAGATTAAGTGCAACAAAATTTGAGCAGTGACACAATATCGAACTCTCACTCACCTTTGCCTCATTCACCTCGTTAATCACAACCAAGCACCTCAAAAGATAACCTCTTTCTACCTCCAGCCTCTGAGCTAAACTTTCAGAATCCTTCCACTCAAAGAGCTTTACCTTCATATTTTATGATAATAAGGTCCATGGCAGGAATTTTCAAGCCTAAACTATATCAAGTCTCCACTCAAACTCCTATCTCTTTGCCTTAGAACACCACAGTAGCCTTGAAAGAACCTAACTGAAAAAGAGCTATGGAGGATGAATACAATGCTCTGATGAAGAACCAAACCTAGGCCTTAATACCAAATAATCAGAATTACAAGTTGATTGGAAATAAGTGGGTGTACAGAGTAAAAGAAAATCCAAATGGTAGTATTAACAAGTATAAAGCCAGATTGGTTGCAAAGAGATTCTTGCAAACACCAGGACTTGACTTTATTAAATAGACCTTCAGCCCAGTGATCAAGATTGCAACCATTAGAATTGTCCTAACCTTGGCAATGAATCATGACTGGAGGCTAAGTAGGTAGACATAAACAATGCTTTTCTGAATGGTGACTTGACAGAGACTTTGTATGTGCCACAACCTGAAGGTTTTAAAGATAAAAGCAGACCAAGTTACATATGCAAACTAAAGGAAGCATTATATGGGTTGAGACAGGCTCCTAGAGCATGGTTTGACAACCTAAAGAGTGCCTTGAACTCATGGGATTTGAAAACTCTAAGTGTGACACCTCATTATTCTTTAGAAGAGTGAAATTAGAGATGATTCTGTTGCTAATCTATGTTGATGATATAATAATCACTAGTAACAACAGTGAAGGCATTGAGCAACTTATCTTAGAGAGTTAAGTTTCTTCCTTGGGATACAAGTAACTAGACATCAAGACTACATCCTGCTGTCTCAGGCTAAGTATGTTCAAGACTTGTTGGCAAAAACTGAGATGAGCAATTGCAAAGGAATAGAAGTTACATTCAGCACCACTGAGAGATTGAAAAAAGATGATGGAGCCAAGTTTCACAACCCTACACTCTATAGAAGCATCATAGGCAGTCTACAATATGCAGTACTTACAAGACTTGAGCTTGCCTTTTCAGTTAACAAGCTCAATCAGTTCATGTCAGACCCTAGACAGTCTCACTGGTCAACTTGTAAGAGAGTGTTAATGTAACGTCCAATTTCCATAATTTCTAAATTATGGAAATTTGGTTTTTCTTTTTTTCTTAGACGGCAACATTACCCTTACTAATAAGGAATTATTTATTTATTTTGTTTTAATTAGGATTTGTGGGTAATATTGGAATATATATATTTTTTCCTTTAAGCAATAGAGTTTCCTAGTGTTTCCTATAAATTAATTCTTTTCTCCATAACCTAAAAAAAACCCACAACGTATTTTGATCTTCCCTGCTACTCCTTACCCTTTTTGCTCATACCCTAGGATTTGAACTCCTGCTTAGGGAAAAAAGTCTTAACGGTTTATGTATTGCCTATGCTCTATTTCTATGTTCTAATTAGGATTTATTTCACATAATATTAGGATTATTACATACTTTCTGCATGATTTAGGACGTGACTATGTTGGGTTTAGTACTTCAATTGATTTTTGGGTCATGGTAGTCAACCCTAGATGCAATACTCAACACTGAACAATTCTGGACAGCATGAATATCTCCAAATCAAACATATATTTTAAGAAGAGCCTTACTTTCTGAAAACTAGACATGTAGGGCTTACTGAATAAATTTTGTTTCATCAGATTTGGATTCGTTTTGAATTTTATAAGGATTTTCGAAACAGATACTGCTGCAGGAAAACATTTTATCAGAAAGATGAATTTCGAAAAATTATTTGCAGTATCAAATGAACTCGGAAAATTCTGAAATTTTAAACAGAGGTTAATAGATGTGTCTGGTTTTACCAGTTTTAATTTCGTAATTTTCTGATTTATTTCTGATTTTATAAAAAATCTCAGAACCCATACTGTTCTGTTAAAGCACTGCAAGACAGTTTCGAATTTATTAAGAAATAAATAGTTTTGAAAATGTTTTTGATATCGGATCTTCTTGAAAATTTTATGTGAGATACCCATGGATGTCCAGAATAGTCTGCAAAATATTGTGTCATTCTAGTTTTTAGATTAAGAGCTAAAATTCAGAAAATCAGACCTGTACGGGTAGGAATTAAGAAATCAGGATGTTGGAATAAGTTGTTAATGGGTTATTTTTGTATTTGTTTAAGGTGTTTAAGGCTGTTGGAGACTTAGGGAGGGATATTTTAGATCATTGTTTATCGAGGTAAGTACCTTCATTCCTATGTATGCTATTATGATAATTATTATAAGTATACGTGTCTTTGTACGTCTTAAAAGATTAATTAGTTTTCATAACAAAAATTAGTTTATATAAATGTTTTAAAATCTGAAAATTATGTTTCCTTCATGATTTTAATAAAATATTATAAATGTTTTTAAGTATGTAAATTATTTTGTTACATGATTATCGATTATGAAGTTGTCTATTAAATATTGAAATGGAATTTATCTTGCAAGCCTAAAAGTATTATGAAAAGTAATTTGAATGTTTTGGCTCATTATCCGTAGTTATTCTAATTCTGATTCTGATCGTAATATATGATATACATATGTTTTGGACCAGTACTAAGTTTCTATTCTGAATGTGCACACGATAATCTGATTTTGATTCTGATTCTGTCTGGCCGGGTCACCGGAACTATAGGTGACACAATTTGACATGAGCTACCCTTTCGTTTTCTAAGTATATGTGCTATATGATTTGTTTCATGAAATATGATGCTTCTGATATTCTAAATTATTTATCAATTTATATCGTTCTGTTATAGTATGAATTTTGGTAAAAAAAAAAAAGTATGTTCTGAATATATATATATGTTTTGGTAAGGAAGAAGGCTTGCAATATTTTTGGTAGGTATTAGGCCTACTGCGTTAGGAATGGTTTTACTTACCAGTTGACGACTCACCCCTCGTCATTACTTTTTGCAGATTAAGTACCTAGTTGAGAGGTGTGCTTGCCTTTTTGAAAGTTAGAGATTCGATTATTTATTGCTAGAAGAATAAGAGTTGGATAAACTCATGTTACATTTAAGTTTTGTTAATTTTTTTGAACTTGTATTTGGGAAGTTTGAGACTTTTATATTGTTAATGACTTTGGAGAATTTTTAGTATTAGACATATGGATTTTGTGAATTTAATGCAATAAAATTTAAGGTATTTCAGTTTGAGGTATATGTTTTAAGATTTTGATTAGTGAGTAACCTCCTTCCTCACATGTTTCGCATGTGTGGGATTTGGGGTGTTACAGTTAAGATACCTTAAGAACAATGCAAATTTGTGTCTGAAGTTCAGAAAATCTAAGTATTTTGATCTGGTGGCATATACAGATGCAGATTGGGCAGGTGATCCAAATGATAGGAGATCAATCAGTGGCTATTGTGTGTTCTTGGGAGGCAACTTAATTGCCTGGAGTTCAAGAAAACAAGGCATGGTTGCAAGATCAACTGCAGAATCAGAATGCAAAGTAATGGCTTTGTGCTCAACTGAAATTACATGGATCAGTTCATTGCTTAGTGAATTGAAGATACAAATTAAAGGCACTCCAATAATCCTAAGTGATAGCACCAGTGCAGCAGCAATAGCTTCAAATCCAGTATATCACTCAAAAACTAAACACTTTGAGATAGACCTTCATTTCATGAGGGATAAAGTAACAAGAGGAGAACTGGAGATAAACTTTGTCGCAGGGAGAGATCAAATTATAGACATTCTGACCAAAACACTGCCTTATTGGAAATTCAATCAGTTCAGAAGCAAACTCAAGGTATATGACAAGACCTTGAGTTTGAGGGAGAGTGTTGAAGGCAGCATCTGTGGCGAGTCAACAGCTGACTCTGAAGCCACGTTAGCATGCCACCGGTGTCATCCATATTTGCAGCATGCTGATATGGAAAATGGGCTGGATCTGTTGAGCTGGCAAAACAGCTACACTGGAGAATGAAAGCACGTGAATGCATAGGAATGGCCTTTTCTAGAACTTCAGCAATGATTGGCTAATGAGTGCTACACTCACGGATCAACTTTTTAGCTCTTTCCAAATATTGCCCTTATGCTAGCTGTATGTACTGTCATTTGTGTACAAATATGCTGATTATTGTAATTATAATGCATTCAAGTTTTCATCTTACTAAAATGCCTCTGATTCAAGCTGTGCTAGTCACTATAAGCAATTCCTAAATGAATTTAAGTCTTCGGTCTTTTGAACTCCTGTAAAAACCAAAAAGTGCTCCTCTTCCTTCTCTATTTCATTTGCTACCATAACGCCATTTCACGAATCATATTGTGCATTTTTACATTATCACCTCCTTCCTCCATAAGCATGCACGAACAAGAGCACCAAGAACGTCCGATTGACTAATAGAATCCAATAATCCTTCATTTTTCCAATACTCTATCAAGTCGGTTTTCGGAACTTTAGAGTCTTCAGGAAATAAACAACAGTACAAGAGACAAGATGGAAGTTCATCTTTGGACAAACTATCATAGTTGAACTTTAAACACGAAAGCACCTTTTTCTCCATATCTTCGAATTTGGAAGCTGATGCGCTTATGATCTCAATTGCATGTCTCCATTCCTTAGGGTACTATTTCCCGCCATGGCTTGACCCACTGTTTCGAGTGCAAGCGGCAAACCATGACATTGACTTGCCATGATTTTGGCTAATTCACGAATTTCAGAATGACTTGTCAAAATAGAATCCTCCAACATCCTGAAATAATTTTTAGGCATCGTCATCTCCCAAATAGGACACCTAGAACTTCTTGTCAGCTCTCATTTTGCCACAAGTGCCCTGAAAACGAGTTGTAAAAACTATTTTGGACCCAGAATGAAGAGGGACGCCCAAATCTGTTAAATCAATTTTGGACTCCCATATATCATCCAATAACAATACAAACTTCTTATGCTGTAAGTGTTGGTGATGTCTCTAGCCTTGGCTTCAAAACTTTTTTCCTGGCATGAATTTGTTGAGAAGCCTATCCTGTTTCCAATATTCTCTTGAATCTGCTTTAAGTTTGGCTCTCTAGACACAACCGACCAGATTACAACATCAAAACGATGCTGTTCATCACTGCAGAATTTGTTATTGACTTGTTTTAACAGGGTAGTTTTGCCGATGGCCCCTGTACCATATAAGCCAATAATTCCCTTATTCTTTTCTTGATCAGTGATGCATCTCCAATCTCGGTTAAGCATTGATTCTTGACCTACAATTGTTCGCTCAACAGCTATTGCAACCGCTGGACCTTCTGGTACCTCCTCAGAAAGTTCTTTGATTGCTTCTCCTTTTTCCCTCAATTCGATTACTTCAGTCGTAGCTTGAAATCAAGTCATCGGAACAATCTATCAACTTCTTGATCGGCAGCTTGTTGCAGATTCACAACTTCAGTTTCCATTTCTTCCACCCTTTTGAACCAAAGTTCCACAGTGCTCGTCCGTCTGGTTCGAGGTGGTGGTTGTTGTTGTTCAGCAAGCTTAACCTTATTCAGCATACCTTCTTTTTTGGTAATCAAATTCTCCTTTTGAGTCTGCAATTCATCAAGATTATCTTTAAGCTTATATACTTAGCTTGTCCACCAACGTAAGATAAAATTGAACCAATTGAGTCCGTTGATAAAAAGGTTGAGATGATGCCATCCATTTTTTGTTGAAAGATTTCAAAGGAATAAAAGAAGAAGAGGAACTAACAATAAGGAAAAGAATTATGCAGGCACAGTTATGCTAACAGGAGAATAAGATTAAAATTGAGACTGTGTTCTGCGTTTGCTAAGTTGCTTGATTGTGTAGGCAAGAGGGCCTATTACTTCAAGTAATAACCAAAAATGTTATCTTTTTGGTGAAAATAATGTAAAGGGCAAAATTTACGTTTTGACTAAAATGCTAACACACCCAAATGGTTATTTTATTTGTGATTATTAATTATTATTATTGTTTTGGGTCCAGTTGCCCTGATTTATGGATGTTTTGATTATAAGAGAAAAAGAGATGTGTCTTAGAAGATTTTGAAAAATTGAATCCAATGAACGTGTATGCGGAGATAAAAATTTAAGAGCAGTGATATTTGATCCTTTAATTTATTTTAATAGTCCTTATTTTTTTAAGCAATTAGATAACAGGTGGGCTTTTTTAAAAGCAAACAAAAAAGTTAAAATAAAGTATAACATAAAATAAAATTGTTTAAGAGGCTTGTAGATCAAGCACATGGTCAGCAAGTCATTTTACCGTGAGCTTTATTTTCACTTTAGCTCTATTCAAGCCTTAATTAAATAAAAAATATTTATTTATTTTTTAATAAGATTCATATTTTTCATTAGAACTCTCTAAAAATTTATGTTCCATTTATCTTTATCTCATTTCTGCTACGTTACTGATGTATTTTATATTTGGATTTGCATATGTAAATTTCCATTTATGTGCAAAATTATCTATTATTTTGTCTCATGTTTTCAATTAGCCACCTTTCACAACTTTGTGATTACTCGCCAAAAAGCTCCAAAGTGACTGCCGGTCGTCCCTCTATCATTCTCATCATTAACAGGCTGACCAAAATTTAAAAGAAGACATTGTTATGCTAAGGCATGTGAAAACACTTCCAAGTTCTAATTTTTCTTTTCTTTTTTTTAACGTAGTGTTGTGGACAAGTAATATATATTTTTTGTTCATATCTATCGACAAACAATTTGTTATAAAATATTTTAAATCAGAAATACATTATTAGCCCTTTAAAATATTTCTTATAATCAATTTATATTGATTTCAGGTTTTTATCATCGAGTACTCTTCTAAGTGGGACATGCCTCAAATTAAAATAAAGCGGACTATTTTAAATAAACTTTATTTAAAAACTTATCATTGAAAAAACTTTGCATTTTAAAAACTTTACACAACCAGCTATCTACAATGAAAATTTATCATTGAATAACAAATAAAATCATATATCAAACACTTGTTGTATCAACTCAAAGTATTGTACCAACTAATAGCCACAAACTTTCAATACAAAGCGTATTTTTTTTTCTAAACATATGTTATATGCACTAAGGGAGTTAAGAATCAGACATGATTTATTTCACTATTTTACTGATAAATAACCATTAAAGACAGGTTCACTAGTTAAAAGTTAAAAGTGTGAAAGCATATGTAATACCTGCGTATTTTGGTTTTGTATGTTATATAGTTTTAAAGTAATTTTTTATTTTATTGTATTTCATTTTTTTTTAAATTAGGATTTAATTGAGAAAGTCCAGTAACCACCCATTATCTGATTTGAATTCAATTTTCCCCCACTTCCGTAACCACCGCTAACTTCTCTTTATAAGCTAAAGTTTTATTTTTCATTTATATTTTAAAACTCCCTTGAGAAGTTTGAGCATTTCCTACTTTTATTGATTCTAGTAAGTTCTTTTATTAGTTTTGAGTATGAAATATGAACTATCTTTGTTAATGTTTGGATATCTAAGAAATTTCTAGTATTGTCTCTTTAACAATTTTGTTTCTTTTACAATTAGTGTATTTCGGGTTTGAAGTAAACTCTTTCGTATTAGACTATGTTAATTTAATTCTCATAGATTTTAGTGATGAATAAGGAACGTAAATCTGAAAGAAGTTAGAAAGGAAATCTGTTTCTGGGCGTTGTTGTTCTTGACCCTTAAGCAATCGTACGTTTATAACTTTGTAGATATGAAGGATAAAAATCTGAATTTTGGATATAGTTAAACACACATATGGACGAGTCTCTCTGTAAATTTTCATTATTTTTGGTGGCCTTTTGGATTGCTAAATTGTTGAGACAATCTGTGTTAAGTACTGAAGGATGATTCTGACAGAACTGACCTTTGAGCGTTTGAAAATTCATAACTCTGATTGTATGAGGATTAAAATTCTGAAATTTTCAGGTGTAGTGCTAGACATCTGTAGATTTGATATGGTATAAAGTTTGGGAATTTTGAAGTTCATTTTGGCTTTCAAACATTTTGTGAAACTTGGCTCAGATACTGGTAGATTGAGAGTTGGAGATTGAGTTCATTACATTCGTAAAATCAGATCTTTTAATTTGTTAAGTAATAAATTCTGAAATTTGCAGATTAATTAGTTCACATGTGAAGACAAAATTATGGAAAGTATTAGAATTTTTTAATGTCTTAAAGTTTGTGAATTATATTTTGGTTGCTAACTGTTGTGCAGAATTTTGGTAATTCTTTTGTGATAAGGATTTTAGTTAAGGCTCTGATTTATTCTATATGGATTTAGTGATAATCAGTATTTGTTTCAATTTTAGGATGTGTTGGTGATGTTTCGGATTAGTAAGTGAAAGGTTAATATTTGCTTTGGATTCAGGTAAGTAGATCCATCCATGACAAACTTTATTGTTTTCTTAATATTTTTTTTCCAATTATTTTTCTGCAAATTATATGTTTTGCAAATCTGTGAATGTAGTTGAAATAAATATTTAAATAATCTTTGCTCAAGTTTAAATTAAAAGTTTATATTTAAAGAGTGTAAGCTGTACGGGGGCCACCTCTCGAGGGCCAATTTGCCGCGAAGTGCCACGTGCAGGTTGCTATATGAGATTAAAATATGTATTTTGTGAATGTGATTTAAATGTTTTGGCTCAATGTCGATAGTTGTTTTCTATATGATATGTTCTGTTTTGGCCGGGTCACCGGGAGAAACGGGTGACTTTTACTAGTGAAATTCTGTTCTGTTGCGCAAATTATTTGTTCTGAATTATACCGGGTCACCGTGGGTGCAGGTGACACTATTTGACATGAGCCTTTCGGATGATATGATTTATGTTCTGATTTGTTTTGACATGATATATGTTTTCCAACGTGTCTTGAATCGACAAATGATTCTAAATTTGAATTTAGCTCAGTTTGATTCAATTGAAATTTATTTTAAGTAAAATAGTGTTCAGCTTAGTTTCCATATAAAATTTCTTGTGTTTGTTCTGAACTTAAAGCTTAACCGAATTATTGAAAATATTGAGCAAAGATACCTTTAAATTTGTTATGCATGTATCTACTTATTGAGTATGACATCTCACCCCTTGTCAATTTCATTTTCTTTTTCAGACGAAAGCGAGTAGAAGCTTACTTCTAGGAGTATGATGTGAAGTTCTATTTTTTTTCATTTCTTGTGTAGTGATTGAAAATTTCTATGTTTAGTTATAATTGGTTAAAAAGATATGTATTAGTGGAGATGAAACTCCTGTGTTATTATTTGTAAAATTGGGTATCAGTGGTGATAAACTCCTGTATTAGTTTATTTGATGTAAGTTTAAGAAATCTTCCAAGTTTGGTTTTCTTTCCGCTTTGTGATTCATCCGTAGTTATAGAAATTCTAGGCTTATTAATTCTCTAGGAAGATATTAATATCAAGAAACGAGATAATTAGATGATGAATTACTCAGAATTAGTATGGGGTGTTACAGCATAGCAATTAGCAAGCATCATAATTTTAATTTTAAATTGCACACAAGGACGATCTGGAAACGTGGAAGAATGATGATAAGCTATAGAGAAACAAAGATTTTGAATAATGAATATTATTAATAAGTATGACTAAACAAAGCTAGGGTTTTGGGCCCTTTTCCACCAAAATATCGAGAATTTATCAATATAGGCAAACCGAAATATCATTTTGTAATAAAATTTTCCATATCTGAATAAGAAAAATATAATAAACGGCATCTAAATCCAATATATGGAAAAAAGTATAAAAATCCTAAAAGCAATAAAAAAAATAGGAAAATAACTTAAAATTACAAAATAACCAAGAAAGAAATAGAATTTTCGACTTGACCATAGAGCAGAACAACTTTGGCATTTTTGAATTTGGTTCGTCTCATCGCAAGCTTTAAATCAGTATATTATATTCCCAAAACGGATACATGTAGCTTAAATTACGAGTCCCGGAAGATACCATACCCTACTTATCCTACGCAGCCATCCTACATCACACAACTAATTATTCTTGATATATCCTTTTTTATTATCTATTTTAGGGAAAAAAGAAAGGAAAAAAACTCTTTTAATTTGGCATAGCACAAAATTTTAATTTGGAGTTCTTGGGATGCATTTTTATTGAGACAACATATTTCTGTGTTTGTGGATTGTATTGCTCGGATTAAATTGTCATTTGCTACCCACCAAATGTCAGTCAATGACTGATCCAGATATAGCAACGAAACCAAACTCGAAATCCCTGAAGGTGGTTCAGCTGCGGAATAATTTCCTCTTGGACTTAAAAACTCTATGAGATTGAAAAAAACAATCAGTTATCTCAATACAAATTTCGTTCCAGAAGTAAAAGTTAGGAGATGCAGACAAGTGAGAAATTCCGATAGACTTAAAATGCTATTTTTCATCAAAGGTATCCTTTTTGAACCCTTTTCATTCTTTAATATTTGGTGCTTCCGCCCATTGAACTCTTGTAGGGACCAAAAAGTTCTCCTCCTCCTCGACAATTATCCTAATAATTTATTTAACAATAATATAATAGGGTACAAACTCTTTTACAAATTTTTCCTATACAGACATGTGTCAACACATTATTGATTGGACGATTTTCAAATCACCCACTTCACTAATTATATTAAATTTTATATTTTTATCCAACTAATAGTGTATTGACAAGTCCGTTCTGTAAAGAAAAAGTTTGTACAACAATTTATATTTTTTATCATTGCTGTTTATTTAAATATGGATCTGCTTGGCATTTAAGGAGGTTTGTTGAGTAAAATTACTAAGTTTTAAATTTTAGTGATGGGTGTATTGAACAAATGGGCGTGGAGAAAATATTTTAATTGGTTCAAATACCCATCCATTGTATATTACAAGATGGCAAAAAAAACAATAAATAATGAACCATACAAATTAATATTAATGATATGACAAGTGGCCATATATAACATTGAGCTGGGATTGGCTACAATCTTACAAATCTGTAGTCTAACAAACTTGAAAGCCTCATCTGTACTACAACTAGCAATTCCCCTGGAAGCTATACAAATCATTTCCAAACATAGTAATATATTGTCAATATATTATTATTCTTGTACTTACAAATTTGTATAAGTGAAACTATCTGGTTGAATAAAGTTTTTAACATCTCTCCGATTCTACACAATTGCCATTCCCACAAATATATCCTCACCACTGCCACGCACTTTGAATTCGTCCATACGCTCGTCATAGTAAGATATGAAACAGGGACTGAAAGCATTCCGAGTAGCTAGATCGAACTGTAGACCATGCCACCAATCAATCTCACCTTTAAGAACAATTTTACATTCCTTTGCGCTGTTGGAATCCAGTGGAAGCTTGTAAAGCCGTGGACATTTAAATATCCGAATTTCCTTCAGATGCGAAAATGGTAGAGGATTCCAATACACACTCTCCAAATTCGGCAGCCTTGACAGTTTAAGAGACTCGAGTTTTGCAAATGGGATTTGATGATGTTTTCTTGTTGTCACTTCAAACTCATCCACTTTTGCCTTACATATTATTTCTTTCATCTCAAAGCACTCGCTTATTTCCAAAATGCGGAAATTTGGAGCAAAAATAAGCCATGTGATGTCCTTCAAGCTCTCGCAATTTACTATACCTACTCTATGAAGGTTGTCGAAACAAGAAATTTCTGGACTTTTTTGGATTTCCCCTACACAATCAATCTGCAATTTTTCAAAACTGGAATCGGCTATGAATAGGTTCTGGAGATTCTCCATATCTGTCGAAGATAAAGTATGAAGCGACTCTGATGCCTTCTTCAACTTTCGGAGTCGGAGTGTTTGAGTACTGCTCTTTAGCTGATAGGAGCTCAAAAACTTTCGGAGAGCTTGATCGCTTTCCAAGCCGAAGCTCAAAACACTCAAATGATTCAAACAAAGCAATTCTTCTATCAGAATTTCACCTCCATTGTACAGAACGCTTCCAGGCTCTGCTCGTTCTAAAGCACCACAATCCAACATTCTCAAGACACGTAACATTGGAAAATTAGATATCAGTTGCCGTGGAATTCTTCGGACAAAAGGAGTACGTTCCATATTCAGATAGCTAAGATCTTTTAAGGCCTTGAGCTCTTCTGGCAAAACTCTTATGCCAGTGGATGACAGGTTAAGGTATTGTAGTGAAACCAGTTTCGAAATTCCTGGTGGAAATTCCCTAAGAGAAAAATTGTTTGACAGGTTCAACACTTTCAGAGAAGGCATAAATTGAAAGAAATCGGCAGTGATATTCGACAACCGATTATTTTGAAGGAATAACGTTAAGAGGTGAGGACATGTAGCAGGCTCTGATAGATTCCGAATTTTATTGTTCATCAATGACATCCTTTTAACCCCTCTCCATTTTTCAATCCGCGGTGCTTCGGTTAGTCCAACACCTGTACGAACAAAATATTCTTCCTTTTCCTTTTCAATTTCACTTGCAATCCATAAAGCCATATCACGAACCACATCGTGCAGTTTTACAAAAGCATCAGCTTCTTCTTCCAATAAACAAGCTCGAATGAGATCTCCAATAATAGAGTATCCTTCTTTTCTGGATCTGATTCCATTATGTTCCTCATCAAAGAATTCCTCGCCAATCCAACAATCAATCAAATCCTCTTTACTTATCTTATAATCTTCAGGAAATAAACTACAATATAAGAAGCAAGATCTGATTTTGTTGTTAGGCAATCTATCATAGCTGAACTTTAGGTGAGGATACATCGCTTCCATACCTGGAAATTTGGAAGAAGATTTCTTCAACACGTCAACTGCATGCATCCATTCTTCAGGTTTGTTCTTGCAACTCATGGTTCGACCAATGGTGATAATCGCGAGTGGTAGACCACCACACTCTTTTGCGACAAGTTGGGCTTGTTTGGGAATTTCAGGATGACTGTCAATTGTGTCTTCTCCGACCTTCACTTTAAACAACATCCAGGCCTCGTCAGCTGTCAAACACTCCACCCTAAGCTTCTTATGAGCTTCCATTTTACCACAAACTTCCTTGTACCGAGTTGTGAAGAGTACCTTAGATGCATTTATTGAGTTTGGGATAGGGACACCTATTTTGATTAAATCAACTGGCTCCCACACGTCATCTAATAACAATACAAATTTCTTGTTGCTTAAAATCTTAAAGATTGCACAAGATTTTTCTACAAGACTTTTATTCTTCCAGGACTCGGTAAACAAATCAATCTTCTTCCCAATGTCTTCTTGAACCTTCTCAAGATTCAAATCTTTTGACACTACTACCCAAATCACAATATCAAAATCATGCCTTTCATGACACAATTTGTTATTTAGTTGTTTTAGCAAGGTAGTTTTGCCAATTCCTCCTTCTCCATATAGGCCAATAATCCCCGCCTGTTTCTCCATCATGCATCTCCAAACACCATCAAATATTGATTCCTGACCTATTATTGTTGGCTCAATAGGCATTTCTTCTATTAATAATGGAGCTTTTGGTGTCCTCTCGGCGATGTCTTTGAAATCTCCTTCATCCTTTAGATCAGCCAAGACTTTCAGCTTTGTAGACACTTCTTTCCCAAACTTGTAGCTTGATATGCATTTCTTGGAACAATAGCCCCCTAGGCACAGATTGTTAATTACTTGAGGTTGGATTCTTTGCAATTCACCAACTTCTGCTTCCACAGCTTCCACCCTTCTGAGCCACCCCTCCACTTGATTCAGCCGCTTCATTTGTTGTTGCTCGGCATTGATAACCCTCGTCATCACATCGTCCCTTACTTCAATTAGTTTCTGCAGTTCAGTCTGCAAAGCATCAAGATTACCTTCCAGCTCACTGATAAATGCCACTTGTCTCCCAATACAATTTAGGCACTGAGAGAAAATGGCATCACATGAGAATGAGAATGAGCAGCAGCAGATATTACCCATTTTTATTAGTTATAGATTTCACAAGAAGAGTACGGGGAGAGAGAGGAGTACATATAATAGAAAAATGCTCAAGCTGAGGAGAAAAAAAGATGTGTTTAAAGAATATGCAAAGTTCATTAGCTTGGCTATGCAAAATGAATAAATAGGATAATATGCAAATTATAACTCACTTACATATAAACTTCCGGGATGTTTCCAGTTTGTAATTATTTATTTCTTTCTTATTTTCAATGTGCTTGCGACCAAAGCGTTCGATAAAAATATGAGAGAGAGAAGGCAATTTTCAATTGATGTAACCAATACAATGACACAATACTATTTTTACAACATAGTATGTGTCCAACTCATTTGTGAACAATCCTAGGTAATGCAAACATCTATTTGCTCTCACTAACGCAAAAAGGCCGGCAGTCGAACTTGAAATACCCTATTTGTCATTGTAGTGGGTTTTTAGAGCCTATAAAAATTATTCACCCGCCACACCCATCACCAAAATTTAAAAATTAATATTTTTTTCAGCAGACCTCCTTAAATGCCAAGCATACCCATGTTGAAATACATCAATATGTGGAAAAACCGAACGAACCTACCTAGCACATGAAAGAATTAAAAAATTGCAATATTATCAAAGACAATATAAACTAATACAGAAAATGAAACCGCTGTTAATCAAGCATTAAATATGCTGATCCAAGGATATATATTCAAGCTTGATCCAAAGAATCAATCAAGCAATCATACCTTATATATATATATATACTTTCCTTTTATTTCATCATGTATGTAAAGCCTATATAAGGGCTTACTCTTTGTGTAATTATCATATTGCCAATATACAGTGTCAATTCGAATCACTTTCAACTGCAATGACACGCAATCCATTACTAAAATATATGAAACACAGAAACAAAAAATTTAAAAAAACTTCATTTTCTTACTTATATGGTTAGATTCTCTCCTGTGAGTTGATTTTGCATCTGTGTTCTGATGAATTAAGTTTGATGTTAAACAAAATTAGCGTTTTGAAACTACAAGGAAAGATGTTATCAGTAGAGATTTGACAGAATCAATGCGAGTTTTAGAGCATTTTTTTTTTTTAAGTTGGAGGAGTGGGATGAGCCCAAATCAATTTTTTATCTCCTACCATCCCCAGAATTGAAAAGCGGTTGGCCAACTAAATTAAATAGATTGAAAACTACTCGATCGGCCAGGTCCCTCAAGGGCATCTCTTGAAAAAGAAGAGGAAAAAAAAAATCGGAAACCCTAGAGAAAAAGACTGAAACGACTCTGTTAACCACAGAAAGCAATCAACCAATACAAGACATCAGGTCAATATCCATCAAAATATATCTTAGGTTGAGTACAAAACATTTTCCCAACCTAATCATTCATCGAGAAAAGTAAAATATAGAACTTTCATTTTATCCTTATCTCTGCTTCTATGTTTTTGTAGGCAAACAAACATGATTTTTATTTTCTTGTAAGCATCAAACACTGTGGAAGTAGCTTGATCTTATTCTAATAAGCCTTTTGTTCAATTCTTTCTCTTTTTTCAGTTTCTGAGAGGCATGTGATGATTTGAGTGAAAGACAAGAAATTTGCTCAGCATAAATTTCATTCTCTGTACAAGGGTTTATTATCAACACTATCATTGTACCATATTTCAAGCCGTCAAATTTTCAATCATTGCTATGATTCAATCAAATGATGACAAGGTTTAATTTTAAATGACACATTCCGGCTCTTATCTGAGTGTCGTCTAGAAGGTGTTTGATCAATTGCATTCCAGCTGCCGCCTTCATAATTCAACAAACTTTATTTCCGATGAAGCTGAATCGCAGAGACATTTCATCGAACATCTGCTCATTTCAATCAAACACCATCTTCTCTTCACTATTTGTGACATCCTGTATACCCCACCATAAATATTACAATGCCTAATGTCAAATGGATTCAGAACCAAAAATCTTTTATATCACTCCACAAATGTTCAGCTTTTACCTCATTCTCCCCAGAAGCCTGAGGACTTATGCCTTACAGACATGGGACTTGGTCATTAAGGCTTATAGATTAATATAAACTATTGCGTTTTTTTAATTTATTTTTGGTGTTGATTGTTATAATTCAAATCTGCAAGAATTGAATGTAAAGCCACTTGATTGAGCAAAGTGGAGCAGTAAAAGGAAGATAAAAATTGACCCATTTGACCTTACTGAACTTGTTATTTCTTTCTCTTCTCTATATTAGGTTGTTTTTCTTTATAATCATTTTCCGGATAAAGTAGTAAAATTAGAAAATTTGAAAGCTGACTCCTTCTATGCTTTTGGGGCTTTCACTTCATCTTGCTAGAATGCTGGGTAGCTAGAAGAAGCATTTCAACTTCTGCTTCCATGTCAAGCACGTTGCTGTATATTTTCTTTAGTGTTTTACTGATTTTAGTTAACTAATTATCAGGAACACAAATATAATATTCTTTGGGCAAACTCTTCTGTGAACTCTCATGGTTCGGTTGCAACAATAAGATATTTACTTAGTTGGCAACCAAACAGTGCAGAGCATATACAGGGGACGAAATTTTAAGGGAATCTAATGTCCCATTTAAACTGCATGTTAATGGAGGTCTTTCATTTCATTTTTCTTCTTTTAGCTCTCTCATCTAGAGAGTAATGATAGCTATCCCAAAATTTTTATACCAAATTTCATCATAAATAATGTGTTATTTATTGAGCGGTTAGTAATTCTTTACAAGATCGATCCAAATGAATTAGTTATATTATCTAACCAACCAATTGATGAATGTCACGTTATTTAATATAATTTTTTGAGATAAAAAATTTGGGATGTGTAACACTTCTCTATTTCTTGATATACAACCAGAGGAATATCAGGAATTAATGGTTCTGCAATTAATGCATCTGGATCCATGGCTTGATTTCTCTGCTGAGTGTCTATGGGTTTGATATTTCATAAATTTCATTGAAATTTACTAAAAGGACAAGCATGCTAACTAAAAATTATAGTTGTCTACGTCTAATTATGAAAAAATTAATATATAATAATATATCTTAAATAATATCACTATCAAGACTAAAAACAAATGTTAATTAGGTAGGTTAACTATAGTAGATCATGTTAATGACCATGCATCATGCCTTTAATATTTTCTAAATATTTTAATTTGTACCTAATTAATCTAAAATTCATGAAAGGTACATGCATGCCATCTAAATGCACTAATTCTAGGATATTACACAATTTGAGGTTTATTTACGATACATACGCGTATTTATAGTATAGTTCATAAATCTATTTAGACTAGCTTAGTATTTTAATAATGTAATAATATCAGGAAGAAGTATACGCTAATTCTATATTTTTGTTAGAAGGAAAAGATCCCTTATAGGGCCAGGATAGAATTTAATCCACCTTCTATGATTAAAAACTTATAATATTTTTATTTTGTTTTTTAAATTATTATTTAAAAATCATATCTACTACACATTATTAATTATTATTTCACTAGTTACAATTTTTCATACAACAACTATAACTTAGAAGTTATAGTACCTCAAAATCAATCAAGATCTTAATTAAGTAGGTTCACAGAATTACAGTATTAGAAGACAATGTTAATTGTGACCTATATATATAAAATTATTCTCAGATATAGGTGCTCTTATTTTTTTTAATGCAAACACGGTTTAAAAGCATGTCCGCATTAAAAAAAATGAGGGCGCCCGCACTAGAGAATGACTATATGTATATATATTAGTGAATGGATGTCATGACTTTAAGATTTCTTAAATATTTTGATTTGTACCTTACCCCAACGTTTAAAAAACTCACCCAAGGGACATACCAACTAAAACTCGCATTTTGTCGCTGTCTAGTTGGGTAAATATTTGGAAAATCAGCAACTAGCCGGATTTGTATGATTTAGATGGCATCTGTGGTCTTTCTGAAAGTGAAATTGGATATGATAAGGAATATTATAAAAATAGAGAAGAATCAAATAATGGTTGAAATAAAATAATATATCAAAATGATGAGTCATCATCTTCATCTTTGTTAATTAAATACAAAGATTGATTGATCAAATTATCAAATGCGTAAATCATAATTTTATTCACATTTTATTCAATTTAACACTCCAACATTATTTTGCTCCATTTTCATTCAATTTACTAGTCCTATGTGCGATTTACAAATTTTTTGTTTCATTTTACACTTAATATCAATTTACAAGTTTAAACTTATTGGCTGAATGAAATTACAAAATAATAAAAAAAATAATGTGGGCCAAGAGCTTATTGATCCAACCAAATAAATTTTGTTACTTCAATTTGCAGAAAATAAATTTATAGAAGTGTTCGTATGATATAATTTTTTTTACCCAAATCCATCATATATTAAAGTTTTTTACTATATATCCAAATTCCATTAAACAAAATAGCATGAATTTATGGAATAGTTTGTATGATATAATTTTTTTTACCCAAATCCATCATAGATTAAAGTTTTTTACTATATATCCAATTCCATTAAACAAAATAGCATGAATCATGCCTACTTTAGAAAAATTCCTATAAAAATTAAGATGCAAACATATTTACATTGCAAAAAGACTAGGTCCAAATTTTGGCCTGATTTACTCGAACCGAATTTCTCAGGCTTTACTCGAAATTCAAGGATCAGGAATAGGGCTCAAGCCTAAATATTAGGGCCTGCCTGATTAAAATCAGGTCAGGGTTCAAGCCCTACATGTCCCGACCCGACCCTACCTTAAAACTTAAAAAAAATTATGTTTATGCTTATTATTTATATAATTACAAGGTTGAGACTTTGAGTAATTTTCATGTTTATTTCACTTTAAACAAGTTTTACAGCTTATAAATTTTAATATATATTGAGAAGCTATGTCCATTTTGTTTAAATTTAAGGTAATCAAAATTATAAAAATCTTTTTAAAAAAATATGGCAGGGCTCGAGCTTTCCGACCCAAAATTCAAATAAAAGGGTCTTTCCAGACTCATACTTTTTATTTCAGTAATCGGGTCGGGACTGCCATCCTAAGCACATAAATTAATTTAAAGAAAAAATTGATAGATTTATGATTTTATTATAAAATATATATACACATCTAAAATATATATAGAGACACAACCATCTTATATAAAAAAATGTGAATAAAATGATGTGGCATGAAAAGATTAGTTATATAAAACTATTATGGACACACATAAATAAAAAAAGAGGCTTATCACTTTTTAGCTAATGTGTTTATGCCACATCAGTTTGTTCACAATAGTTTGTATATAAATATTTATGGCTCTATCATTATTGATTTTAAAAAATTGATAGATTTATGATTTTATTAAAAAATATACCTACACATCTAAAATATTTGTGTAACAAAATGTGTATAAACTGATGTGGCATAAAAAGATCGGGTCGGAACTGCCATCCCTACGGAAATACTATAGATCCATTACGAATTCATCATTTAAATTCATACTCACTCTAAATGTGTATACTATCATTTTATTGAAGAAAGAAAGAGTAAATTAACGCCGGAGTGGTAAATTAACGTCGAAGTAGTAAATTGAACTTCAGAACAGTAAAAACAACAAAAACATAGAAAAATGACAAAAAACTTGTAAATTGACATGAAGGGTGAAATTAAACAAAAAAAATTGTAAACCACACATAAGACTAGTAAATTGAATGAATAAAGAGTAAACTAAGGCCGGAGTGGTCAATTGAACTTCAGAACAGTAAAAATAACAAAAACCTAGAAAAATGATAAAAAACTTATAAATTGACATGAAGGGTAAAATTAAACAAAAAAATTTGTAAACCACACATAGAGCTAGTAAATTGAATGAAGAAAGAGTAAATTAACATCGGAGTAGTAAATTGAACTTCAGAATAGTAAAAACAACAAAAACATAGAAAAATGATAAACAACTTGTAAATTGACATGAAGGGTAAAATTAAACAAAAAAATTGTAAACCACACATTAGACTAGTAAATTGAATGAAGAAAGAATAAATTAACGCCAGAGTGGTAAATTGAACTTCAAAATAGTAAAAATAACGAAAAACTTGTAAATTGATATGAAGGGTGAAATTAAACAAAAAACTTATAAACCACACATAGGACTAGTAAATTAAAGAAAAATTTGGTAAATTAACGTTTGAGTTGTAAATTGGTTTTCAAAATTACAAACAAAACAAAAACTTGTAAATGTTATGTAAAACTTGTAAATCAACATTAAGTGTTAAATAGCACATTAATTTTGTAAATCACACATTAGAGTAGTAAATGTAACCTGCAACTTAAACAAAAAAGGATAATTATCTGTTACTTAAGTAACTGGTTAGCTATTTATTTATAATTAATAGTGCAAATTTTTCGTTCAAATCTAATGGTCCACGCCCGTTACGGAATTGATACCGTAATTTTAATCACAGCATCATAGAATGACCCATATATAAAAATATATTTAGAAGGAGAAATGAGTCCATCGAGACTCACCCAAATCGCAACTTTTAACTTGGCTGGAATTCATTTCACGCAGGTGCCACTCAAAAAGCCATGACGATCAAATACAATTATCTTAGGAAATCCACGTGTCGTCATGTCACTTGACTAAAATATTTAAACAATACAATATATTGTACACTGCATGTTGCTCACTAAACCTGCAACTCTGATTAAGGTCAAGACCCAATGCCCATCTCTTTGTCATGTCTCCTAGCTCTTACTATCAGGCCATCGGAGCATCCGTAACTCGCAGGCGGTAAGACAGTAACGATTTCAACACAACTGGGCCCAAAATAATAATAATTGGGTGTGTTAGCATTTGGTCAAAAAGTAAAATTTGCCTTTACATCATTTGGATATGGATATATAATATTATTTTCACCCAAATAGACAATTTTGCTTAAATTATGTGGCCAGTCCGCAGTCGCATAAATCCAATTTTTTATTTCATTTATGTGAAAAATTTTAGTGATAGTACATTTATTATATTACATTCACTATATTACATTCACTTAATACATATATATGATATATGTATATTTATTTTAAAAAATATTATATAATTCATCATTTTATTTAATTCATGTATTAAGTGGATATAATACAATAAAAATAAGCTAAAATCTTTCTATTTATCTGTCCTATAAATAGACGTGATAAGCTCGCCCTCTCGCTACACAACCGAGCAATTAAACTAGCTAGCTAGCTAGCATACTTAATCTGCTTCTGCTTCTGCTTCACTTACTTGCTTAACTAGACAGTCACAGTGTGTTTTTCTCAGTATATTCCTCAACAGTCACCACCAAATTAACAAATTCTTCCCAATATTGTACTCACGTTTTTATTCTTCATCTTTCTCCTTTGAAATCTTTCAACAAAAAATGGGCGGTATCCTCTCAAGCTTCTTACCAGCAGACTTATTTGATCGAACTTTGAACTTCGGTCGAAGACAAGCAAACTATATATGGCGTCTCGAAAGTAATCTTCATGACTTGGAGGCTGAACTGAAAAAATTGATTGGAAAAAGGAACGATTTGCAGACGGCGGTTGAGAATGCTAAACAACAACAACCAGCTGCACGAGTCGGACCCACAGAACAGGTCACAGGGTGCTTCGAAGGTTGGAAGAAATGCAAACTAAATTTATGGAGCTGCAACAAGAAGAAGATCAAGAGATGGACAGATTGTGTCTTGGAGGCTTCTGTTCTAAAGACTTGAGGTTAAGCTACAAATTCGGGATAGATGTGGTCAAGTTGAAGGACGAGGTGATCAGAGTAAAGGATGAGCGAGGAAACATCGAAAACATTGTCCAGAGGCTACCAGAAGGTGCAGCTGTTCCAAAACCTCTTGAGGCAACAATCGTAGGTCGAGAATCAATACTTGACCGAGTTTGGAGATGTATCACTGATCAAGAAAAGAATAATCGAATTATTGGCTTATATGGTACAGGAGGCGTCAGCAAAACTACCCTGTTAAAACAAGTCAATAACAAATTCTGCAGTGAGGAGCATGATTTTGATGTCGTTATCTGGTCGGTTGTGCCTAGAGAGCCAAACTTGAAGCAGATTCAATGGGATATTGGAAAAAGGATAGGCTTCTCAAATGAATCATGGCAGGATAAAAGTTTTGAAGAAAAAACTTCAGACATAACCACCAATTTAAGCCAAAAGAAGTTTGTGTTGTTATTGGATGATATATGGGAGTCCAAAATTAATTTAACAGATTTGGGTGTCCCTCATGATTCTCGGTCTAGAATAGTCTTCACAACTCGTTTACATGGTACATGTGGTGAAATGAGAGCTGATGAGCGATTCGAGGTGTCCTACTTGGGAGATGACGATGCCTGGAAATTATATCATGGGGTGGTCGGGAGATACGTTCTTGACAAGCATCCCGACATTCCGGCGCTAGCCAAGGCTATGGCAAGGCAGTGTCATGGGTTGCCGCTAGCACTCAAAACAGTAGGTAATGCCATGGCGAGCAAAGAGTACCCTGAAGAATGGAGACACGCGATTCAGATCATAAGCACATCAGCTTCCAAATTCAAAGATATGGAAAAACAGGTGCTTTCGCGTTTAAAGTTCGGCTATGATAGGTTGCCCTGATGAACTTCGATCTTGTCTCTTGTACTGTTGTTTATTTCCTGAAGACTCTTTCATTCTGAAAACCGACTTTATCAAGTATTGGAAAAGTGAAGGATTTTGGATTCTATTACTGAGTGGGAGGTTCGTGGTGTTTTCGTTCGCGCATGCTTATTGGAGGAAGAAGGTGATTATGTAAAAGTACACGATATGATTCGTGCAACGGCATTGTGGATAGAGGAGGAGAACTCTTGGGTTCCTAGAAAGACCGAAGCACCAAAGTTTGAAAATGGCAAGGGTACCAAAGGATATCTTTGATGGAGAACGACATTCAAAGTCTACCGGAAATTCCCACCTGTCCGCGTCTGTTAACTTTACTTCTGGAGCATAATCGTGTTCAGAAGATCGCTGACGGTTTCTATCAATCTTTACTTTCGCTTAGAGTTTTGAATCTAAGAGGAAATGATTCCTTAATTGAACTACCTTCAGGGATTTCAAGTTTGGTTTCATTATACCATCTTGATCTGTCTCGGACTTCCCTTCGCGGGTTGCCGGAAGAGATGAAGGCGTTGGTGAAATTGAGATATTTGAATTTGGAGGAAACGTCTAAAATGTCAAGAATTCCAAAGCAGTTGATATCCAGCTTTTCAAAGTTTCAGGTACTCAGGATGCTAAGATGCCAAGGAGGCGTTCTATCTGGAGATGCAGAACCTTTGATGAAGGAAATGCACTGTTTGGAACATTTGAATGTTATCAGCTTGTCATTAAATGGTGCAGGTGGCATCCCAATTCTTTTCAAGTATCAAAAGCTGGTGAGCATTACTCAATCCCTAGAGATTAGATTCTGTCAAAGGCCACCGCTCAATGCCTTAAATCTAGCAAATCTAGCAAGCATGGAAAAGCTTGAGGAGTTGAATATGATGTCGTGTGGAAAAGCTTGAGGAGTTGAATATGATGTCGTGTGATTTTGAAGAGTTTAAGAGCACAGAAGATGAACAGAAAGTTCTTCAAAGTGGTTTCCGCTGTCTTCGCAAAGTTCGAATACATGTTTGCGAAGTGAAGGACTTGACGTGGCTTGTTTTTGGTCCAGAACTCCGGCTGCTAGAAATAGGTTTTTGTTCTGGCACTGAAGAAATAATCAGTGGTGAAAATTTCAGTGAAGCTTCAGAAATAATGGGAGAGCCTAACTTGTTTGCACAACTCGAATATCTAGCCATTTTTTGTTTAAAAGATTTGAAGAGCATCTGCTGGAATCCCTTGACCCTTCCAAAGCTGAAGAAAATTGGAGTATTTGAGTGCCGACAGCTGAAGAAGCTACCACTCAAATCCAGCAATGTAAAGGAACGTCAAATTGTCATCGAGGGACAGAAAGAATGGTGGGAAGAGCTTGAATGGGAGGACGAAGCCACTAAAAATGCTTTCTCCACCTGTTTCGTGGAAATTAAGTGGGAATAGTTTGAATCAGATTTCTGGCAGAGGTTTTCTATTTATGTCTTCATTTCATTAGATTTAAATGCATCTTCTTGTATGGTGTGTCAACTGTCATTTGTACAAACTGTTGTTCTCTAGTTTCAATTAATCACCATAATATTTCCGTGTCCTTTCATTTCAAAGCATCTATTGCAGGAATCAATGTGTGTTCCAAGGTATGTGGTTACAGCCTCAAAAAGAGTTCCTTAAAAAGGATGCAACAAATCAACATTCAACTAGAAAAAAAGGAATTGATAAAAAAAAAAAAAAAAGTTTATGTTCGAATTTAACTCCCACTGATATAGTATGCTAGCGGAAGAGAAATGAAATTAAAGACCTCCAATAATTGCACGCTATGCAATATATATATACTCTGCATTATTCAGTTGCAAAGATTATAAAGGTCAACTAATATAGAAGACAGAGAAATAATAAGTTCAATAGGATAAAATTTTATCTTCCCTTTACTGCTCTAGTCTCCTCAATCAAGTGGCTTTACATTCAATTCTTGAAAATTTGAATTAATTTAATTAACAGACAAAGAAACATGCAATAATTTATAGAGTAATGCTATTTGCACAAAAAATTACACGCAAGAAAGCACAAAACCTCTAAAAGACAAGAAACATATTACTAACATTACAAAAATGCTATTTGCACACAAAAATTGGACAAAACAAATAGAATGGGGACACTTGTACAAAATGATAACATTAATAAAGTGGACAAGTTTATTTTTTAATAAAATGTTTCTTTACTTTTAGTGGTTTTGTGCAAATTTGTGTGCAACTAACATTACTCACTTTGTAATGATGGCTTTTTAAATGGCACCAGCCTGAAATGAATTCTAGCCAAGTTAAATTGGAGAATGGATTCGAGTCCCAACGAATTCCTTTCTCCTTCAAAATAAATATTCTCATGGGAGTTGTCTTCTTTTCTACTAGTTTGTAGGTGGTGCTGACTTCTCCCTTAGTAGTTTGTGAGTGGACTACTATTCTTCTAAATTTCTAATAAATTTGTGAACATTAATTCTATGATGTATTTGTAGGGATGGCAATTTCGCCCGCAAATCCGCCCAAACCCGCCCGCCAAAACCCGCCCGCGGCAGGTAATTTTGCGGGTTGCGGGCGGGTTTGGTATTGTTAATTCAAACCCGCAGCAGGTTGCGGGCGGGTTTGGTATTTATTAAATATCCGGCGGATACCCGCATGGTATCCGCCAAAACCCGCATGTCCTTTTTTTTTGTTTAATTATTTTTTTAATTTTAATTAAAATAATATTTATAACTTAAAAATAATTTTTATAATATTTTACTTTTATATAATTTTGTATGGACTATTATTTTTTAACTTAGTGCATATATTATTTCATTAATTATTATTATAATTTGTTCTTTGGATTAATATTTTTAATCTTAATCGTTATTGTAGGAATCTTGTTGGATGGGTGCAAATGGTGGTGAATAAAATGAAGATATTCACTCTTGGAGCATGAAATGATAATTGTTGTTTAAGTTAATGCATGAATTATTTGTGGTTTTTTTTAATGGATTTATGTATTTCATAATTAAATTTGAGACGCTATGGTTTTTTTTTTATGGATTTACTACATTATGTGTACTAGTATGGATATATTAAAATTCTAGTTCCTAAATATTGATTTGGGATTTCATTAGTTGTTTTAAGATCGATTATGCTAGTTCTTAGAGAATCAATTTGGGTTGTATGATTCATTTTTGTAATGGTTCCATTTTAAGTCCTTTCTTTCATAGTTTAATTTCATTAATTAGTTCAAGTGAATTGGGAATTTGGGACAAGTGATAAAAGTATTTGTGTTTAATATGGGAACCGCAAAAAATCCGCCGGGTACCATTGCGGGTTTGGTAATTGGCGAAACCCGCAGCGGGCGGGTTTTCTTAAAAAAATTAAAACCCGCAGCGGGTGCGGGTGCGGGTTTGGTAATTTAAATTTTGTGCGGGTGCGGGTTTGGTAATAGCAAATCCGCTGCGGGCGGTGCCCATTGCCATCCCTATGTATTTGTGAGTAATTTGTTTAAGTAAAAATTATATTGGTATTGAATTGCATTCGTATTGCAAATATATCACTTGTATGTCCCGTTCAAAAAAAAATTAAATAATTGTATTAGAAATGAAAGCTGTTCGGAGAATCTGAAAGTTCAAATATAATGCAGAAAAATGTTAGCAAAGTTGAAGTGATTTGATCACCCGTGGTTTTTTTTTTTTTTAATAAATAATTTAAAAAGTTGAAATAAAATAAAATAAGTAATATGAAAACAGTAGGATTCTCTAAAATAAGGGAAAATGACATGGTCATCTAGACCCTAAGTTTCAATAAAGGGACAACAATATCTCTTTTTAACCATAATACATTAATACAAATTAACTTTAAAAGTTTTAAATAATTAATCTGACTAGTTGACTAATAATATTAAAATATTTTTAATATTTAAAATAATGCATTTTTATTCTTATAAAGATTTTAAGTAAATTTTTGGGTTAAATAGATTTTACATAATAAAATATATCTCATGTAATAATAATATTAAAACTATTTGATATATGATTCTAAATAATTTTATTTTTTATATATTTATTTTAATATTATGTTTCTATTATTATAGAATTTACTCCAATATATAATAAAATATGCCTAATACATTGTAAAATGTTAATATATTTTTTTAAATATTGAAATCATTTTTTAAGATGTTTATATTTATTATATTTATTTTAATATTATATTTTCATTTATTGTAAAATATTATAGTTAATTTTTTTCGGGCTAATAAAATCAAAGGGTACTATGATAAAAATAAATAAATAAATAAATGAGTCTTAGCATCCCTTATTAAAAATTTAGATTTACATTACTATTTTCCCAAATTTTGGAATGTAACTGTCATTTTTCTTTAAAATAATTGTATTTTACAATCATGGCTTTTTAAGTGGCACTCACGTGAAATGGATTCTAGAAACGTGTTTGAATCGTCACATCAGGCTCATTGTTTTATCAAATTAACATTAATTTGAAACTTAAATTTGAACTCAAATATTAACATCCTCAGCATTATTATTAACAAAGTAATAAAAATAAATATATATTCTCATTATCTAGAAAACAAGAACAGAGCAAATTTGTCAAACCCATTTTCTATTTTTGTATTTGCGAAGAAAAAGAAAATGAGAGTTCAAAATAGTAAGTACTAAACACATCATTGGTTAGAAAAAAATTTTACCCATATTTTGTTAACTCAAATTGAGGATGTGGGAGTTTATTTTCTTTAATTTCTTATGCTGTATTGAGTTGGGTTTCAATTATATACTTTAGATTTTGTTTTGTTGGACATTGATCTACATTTATGCCATGTCGGACTTTGGTCATATTGTATATACTACTAAAAAATATATATGTCAGCACTTGAAAATAAAAAATTGACAACTCTAGAACCATTAAGGCCTTGGCCTAGAGGTGGTCTTACTACATCAACAAAGTCAAGGTCATAAGTTTGAGACTTATAGTAGACTTCATAATCGCGAAGAAATCCAAATATTATCAAGTGGATATAAGAAAATCATAATAATTATACACCCGTATGCATTTTATGTTAGCTTGTTTTGTTCCTCTGAAAATCAATATGTGGAGCTGGCGCTTCTGTATATTGATTTACTAAGATTTTTCAGCAGAAGAAATTAAAGCTGCCTTATTTTAAATGCATCCGTCAAAGGCACCAGGCCCTAATGGACTATCAGGAGCTTTCTTTCAGCGGCATTGGTATATGGTAGGCCATTCTGTAATTGCAGCCTTTCTGAATGGGAATGGGGATTTATCCTTAATTAACCACGTGATTGAGCAAAGTTGAACCGTAAAGGGAAGATAAAATTTGACCCGTTTGTCTGAACTTGTTATTTCTTTCTCTTCTATATATATTAGGTTGTTTTTCTTTGCAATCTTTTTCCGGATAAAGTGGTAAAAACAGAAAATTGGAAAGCCGACTCCTTCAATGCTTTTGAGGCTTTCACTTCATCTTGCTAGAATGCTGGTAACTAGTAGAAGCATCTCAATTTCTGCTTCCATGTCAGGCACTTTGCTGTATATTTTCTTTAGTGGTTTACTGATTTCAATTAATTAATTATCAGGAACAAAAAGATAACTTTCTAAAATGGGCAAACTCTTCTATGATCTTTCATGGTTCAGTTGGAACAATAAGATATTTACTTAATTAGCAACAAAACAGTGCAGAGCATATACAGGGGACGAAATTTTAAGGGAATCTAATGCCCCATTTAAACTGCGTGTTAATGGAGGTCTTTACTTTCATTTTTCTTGTTTTAGCTCTCATCTAAAACATGGTTAGAATATCATATCAGGGGGAGTTAAATTCCAACACTTTTACAATGCTGTAAGTTAAAATATTTTTGGTGCACTTGTAAATGTTGTGTAACAGTAATTACTGAAATTAGCAATAAACCCCTAGTGTTTGCAAAGGATACCAACTCTAGTGTGTCCAAGCAACAAGCAAGAGCATGTTAGACCAGACCCAGTCCTCGTATTATCAAAACCACTTAATTTTATCCAAATCTCATGTGACTTCATTTAAATCTCATGAATGATGAAAATGCCAAAGCAAAGGATCCAAGCCAAATTGAAGCATGGAGGGAGCAAAGCAAGCTCCACAGTTTTATGTTACAATAATTCAAATATAAACTCTTACGACTAAGAACAAGAGGATTATCCCACCAAATATAATTACACCAAAGCAAAATTAATATTTTATCTGAGTTCCCACTCCATGACTATGTAAAGCATTTAAAACAAACAAGACTGCAAACACAATTTTGTCAACGAATAAAAAAAAGGTCACATTCAAGCCGAATGCGACCTTTCGACATTATCGTCAACCTCTAAAGTGATAACGGTAGTGTACAGCTGATAAGCATCAATAATTCAAGTCCTGCTCCACACCTTAATTAGAAGATTCCTGAGGATAACACTTGATTTGATTGCAAGATCCATGAACACCTTTAAAAGGGGAAAAAAATCTTTAATTATTTAGTAGTAATATCATCCAATATTTCGCACATGCTTGGAAAGTGACCTATGCTTTACAAAGTCAAGTTAATTAGCTAGGGCCTTGAAGTGTACAAGGACAAATTTTCCACAAGATGTGTAATTGAAAGATATTGTCTTATTCTTAACGGCAACCCACATTATTTTAATTTAAGTCTGTCTCAGTTTAATGATTCGAGGATAAAAATCTGATTCCAAGATAAATACCTCCAGAAAGATTGGGGAAAAAAAATGTTTTCCCAAAATTTTTTCACTAACTTAATGTATGATTATAAATTACATTTAATGTAATTTATAATCATACATAATAAGGTAAAAATAGGACATTAACTCCACATAATTCACTTATATATTAATTATTTTTATTTTATTTTCATTAATTATAAATTAAAAAAATGTAACCTAAAGATTGCCTCAAAAAAAAATTGTGATCATGCGCACAGGGACAGAGCAATTATTGAAGCAGAAATGATAATTGTCTGTTGCCCGTCTGAAATCTATTACTAATATAAAGGAAAATAAAAAAAAGTAGGTCCCTGTATCTTTTTAATTATTATTATTATTTATTATTATTTTCCCATGGAGATCCAGCCAAATATGACTCTCTTGTCAAACTCGTCTCCATCTGCAAGTAAAAAATATGTTTAATAATTTGTCTGTAAATGTGAAGACAAAATCGAATTAGAACAAAAGTCTTCCACTGGAGCCATTAAAAGATTAAAATAATATCTAGATATATTTACGGAAATAAAAAAGTTGAAGTACAATATAATTTTTTATTAGTAAAGTAACTTGACATCAGGATGGACCCTTTGAACTAAATGTATAGCAATGACAGCTTATAAGTTAGACTAATAAAATCTTTTGTGGCATTCGAATTCTCCATTTGACTCTGCAACTCTCAAGATTAGCTTTGAGACCCCATATTTATTTAGCTTCTCCACGAAGTGAAAAAAAAAAAAAAAAGGAATTGAACGAATTGATTCTGTTGATAAGAAGCATGAGATGATGTCACCCATTTTTGTTATAAAAATTTAAAGGAAGAAATGAAAGCGGGAAAGAAAGAATTATGTTTGTGAAAATGGAAGAGAAGATGACAGGGTATTTGAATTCTATTATAAGAGTGCAATGCTAAGTGGCTTGGTTGTGTGGGTGAGACATTTCATTGAGCATCTTTGCATTTCCATCAAACACCTTAATTTGTTCATTAACTATCTGTGACATCCTTTATACCCCCTCCATAAACATTACAATACCTGATGTGAAATGGATTTACAACCACATGATGCGCAGCTCTTCCGTCATTAATTCTCCATAAAGCCGGAAGACTTATGCCCTACAGGCTCAGAGTTGTACCCTTTTATTTATGCCTTGGACAATAACGCCTGTAGAGTAATACAAACTGTCACATGTTTCTTTGTGTGTTAGTTGAAATAATTCAAAATTTCAAGAATTGAATGCGAAGCCACTTGACTGAGCAAAGTAGAGCAGTAAAGGGCAGATAGAATTTTACCCTAGTATATATATTGAGAACTCGATATTTCTTTCTCTTCTATATTAGCAACCGAATAAAACAGAGTATATATGGCATAACATGCAACCAATGGAGGTCTTTAATTTCATTTTTCTTCTCTTAGCATAGCATATCAGTGGGAGCTAAATTCGAACATACCATTCATTTTTTTTTTCCTAGTTGAATATTGTTTTGTTGCATGCTTTTTAATGAAGTGTTTTGAGCCAGTACCATCCTTGGAATTCACATTGATTCCTGCAATAGATGCTTTTGAACTGAAAGGACGTGGAAATATTATGGTCACAAATTGATACTTCAAACATAATTTTTACAAAAGGATCACTATCGTTATAGCAGAAAATACAGGACAAAGGAGGGTTGTTTATTAAATATTAATTGAAAAAGAGTTTGTACAAATCACAATTGACACCTCACACACCAAGATGCATTTGAATCTAATGAAATAAGAAGAGGAAAAAAAAAAAAGATTGCATATTACATAAATTGAAAAGCTCTGCCAGAAATCTTATTCGAACTCTTCCTGCTGCTTGGATGGTACGAAACAGGTAGAGAAAGCATTTTTAGTGGCTTCATCCTCCCATTCCAGCGCTTCCCACCATTCATTCTCTCCCTCGATGACAATTTGACGTTCTTGTGCGCTGATGGAATTGAGTGGTAGCTTATTCAGCTTTGGGCATTCCCTTACTTCAATTTTCTTCAGCTGAGGAAAGGGCAGGGGATTCCAGCAGATGCACTCCAAATTTTCTACACCAAATATAGATAGAGATTCGAGTTTTGCAAACAAGTTAAGCTCTTCCATTACTTCTGAAACTTCACTCAACTTTTCAACACTGACTATTTCTTCCAAGTCAGAACAAAGTACTATTCGTAGGTCCTTGAGATTTGGTAGAAAAGCAAGCCAAGTCAAGTCCTTCACCTCGCACAAGAGTATTTCAATCGTGTGAAGGCTGCAGAAACCACTTAGAACTTTCCTTACCTCTCCCGTGCTCTTAAACTATTCCAATTTAGAGGACATTATGTGTAACTCGTTAAGCTGCTTCATGTCTGCTAGATTTAAGGGATTGAGCGGAGGACTTTTACAGTCTTGAATGAGTAGAGATTGAGTAATGCTCACCAGCTTTTTGTATTTCAAAAAAATTCGGATGGCACGTGAACCATGCAGTGTGAAGCTGATAACATTCAAGCGTACCAAACAGAGCAATTCCTTCATCAAAGGTTCTGCATCTTCAGATAGAGCGCCTCCTTCTTTAGCTTCATTTAGTCCGCAATGTAGCATCATGAGTACCTGTAACTTTGGAAAGCTGGATAACAACTGCTTTGGAATTCTAGTCATATGGATTATATAATCCAAGTTCAAATATCTCAGATTCACCAACGCCTTCAGCTCTTCCGGCAGCCTACGTAGGGAAGTCCAAGACAGATCAAGATGGTGTAATGAAACCAAACTTGAAATCCCTGCAGGTAGTTCAGTTAGGGAAGGATTTCTACTTAGATTCAAAACTCTAAGCGAAGGAAAAGATTGAAAGAAACCGTCAGCAATCTCCGCAATACAATTTTGATCCAGAAGCAAAGTTAGCAGACGCGGACAAGAGGGAATTTCTGGTAGACTTTGAATTTCGCCCTTCATCAGAGATATCCTTTTGTACCCTTGCCATTCTTCAAACTTTGGTGCTTCGGTCCTTGGAGGAACCCAACAGTTCTCCTTCTCTGCCCACAATACCATTGCACGAATCATATCGTGTACTTTTACATGATCACCTTCATCATCCAATAAGCATGCACCAACAAGACGACCAAGAACACCATCCCACCCATCGTTAGAATCCACAAATCCTTCACTTTTCCAATACTCTATCAAGTCGGTTTTTAGAATTTCAGTGTCTTCGGGAAATAAACAACAGTACAAGAGACAAGATCGATATTCACCATTGGGCAAACTATCGTAGCTGAACTTTAAACACGAAAACACTTGTTTTTCCATATCTTCGAATTCAGAAGCTGATGTGCTTATGATCTGAATTGCGTGTCTCCATTCTCCAGGGTACTCTTTGCTCGCCATGGCATTACCTACTGTTTCGAGTGCTAGCGGTAAACCATGACACTGCCTTGCCATAGCCTTGGCTAGCTCCGGAATGTCGGGATGCTTGCCAAGAACGTATTTCCCGACCACCCGCCGAAATAATTCCCAGGCATCGTCATCTCCCAAATAAGACACGTCGAACCGCTCTTCAGCACCCATTTTGCCACAAGTACCATGAAAACGAGTTGTGAAGACTATTTTGGACCCAAACTGTAGTCTTTGAAGAGGAACGCCCAATTCTGTTAAATTAATTTTGGACTCCCATATATCATCCAATAGCAATACAAACTTCTTATGCTGTAAAGTGTTGGTGATGTCTCTGGCCTTTTCTTCAAGTCCTTTATCCTTCCATGAATTTTTTGGGAAGCCCATCCTTTCTCCAATATCCCCTAAGCCCATCCTTTCTCCAATATCTCCAATATCCCCTAAGCCAATCCTTTTTCCAATATCCTCTTGAATCTGCTCCAAGTTTGGCTGTCTAGACACAACCGACCAGATAACGACATGAAAATCATGCTCCTCGCTGCAGAATTTGTTGTTGACTTGTTTTAACAGGGTAGTTTTGCCGACGCCCCCTGTACCATATATGCCAATAATTCCCTTATTGTTTTCTTGATCAGTGATGCATCTCCAAACTCGGTCTAGTAATAAATCTTGACCAACAATTCTTCTTTGATCAATAGCTATTGGAACCGCTGCAATTGATCGCCTCGCAACAAGGTTTTGTTTGATTTTTGGATCATCTCTTGTTCTATTCACCCTGTCCTTCATCTCGGCCACCTCTCTGCCGAAAAAGTAGCTTAATCTCAAGTCTTTCGAACAGAATCCTCCGAGACACAACCTGTCCCTCTCTTGTTCTTCTTGTTGTAGCAGCTCCATAACTTCAGTGTGTATTTTTTCCACGTCTTGAAGCCACCCTTTGAACTGGTGCGTCTCACGGACTCCAGGTTGGTCTTGTTTAGCTTGCTCAACATCTTCGCACAGATCGTTCTTTTTTCTTGTCAATTCATCCAGTTCAGCCCGCAACTCGCGAAGATTTGGTTCGAGAAGCAATATATAGTTTGCATGTCTACAACCGAATTTCAGAGTTCGATCAAATAAGTCTGCTGGTAAGAAGCTTGAGAGGATACCACCCATTTTTTGTTGAAAGATTTCAAAGGGAAAAAGGAAGAAGAGAAACGTGAGTAGAGTATTGGAAAGAATTTGGTAATTTGGTGGTGAGGATTGTATCGAGAAAACCACACTGTGACTGTCTAGTTGAGCAAATAAGAGAAGAATTAGATTAAGTATGCTATAGCTAGTTTAGTTGCTTGGTTGGTTGTGTAGGCGAGCGGGCTTATTACGTCTATTTATAATATAGGCCGGAGCCAGAAAATTGAATAAAATATTGGGATTATCAGACTGCCCAGATAATTTAACCAAAATTGTCTTTAATTTATTTTTTTTTTTTTTTTTGGTGGTGAAAATAATAGTATAGAATGTGAATATCCAAATGATGTTAATGCAAAATCAACTTTTGGCCAAAATGATCACACACTCAAATATTTATTTTTATTTATTATTATTTTGGGTAAATCTCTGTTACCGCCGCGAGTTATGCTTGTGCAGCTTTGGTGGCCTAATTGTAAGAGACATGACAAACATACGGATGCTTTGATTGAAATTATTTTTGAGAGGTTTTAAAGTAATTTAAAAAAATTAAAAATTAATTTTAATATTTAATTAATTTTTAAAAAAATTATTTTTAATAAAATTATCTCATTTTACAATAGATTTTGAATTACTTTTAAGAATAAGTTTTATATTTAATATAATTTTATATATATCCTCATATATATTATTAAATTTTAAAATTATCCTCATTAATTAAAAAATAAAATTATTAACTCTAAAGAAATTCTTATTATTACTAATATATAATATTTATTTTATTTATCAATTATTATATCTTTACAATAAATTATATTTTATATACATGTTTATAAATGAGTAATACGTTCAATTCAATCATACTTATTATTAGAGTAGTTTAACAATAATATTTATTAAACACATATGATTATTTTTTATTTTAAAATAATAATTTAGCCAAGTGATATGACAACACGTGGGTGGGTTTGTTAAGATATTGTCTTTGATCGTCAGGACATTTTAAGTGGCATCCACGTGAAATGAATGCCAGGTTCAACTTGGGGTTTGGGTTTGTCTCAAAGAACTCTTTTCTTCTTTTATATATATATATTTTTTTCTTATATATATTTGAATGAAAATTATCTTTTTCCTTAATAATTTGTGGGTGGTGTTATTATCCTTTAAATTTTTAAGAAATTTATTAACATTAATTGTGAAATGTATTTGTGAGTAATTTGTAAGGGTAAAAATTTTGAACTGTAATTGTATTGTAATAATACAAATATTGAATTCAATAAATAGATCGATGGTATTATATGGAAGAAAAAAATCCTTTTGTAAAATTCAATGAAATTTAAGAAATCTTAAACCTACCTAATTAACCTTTATCTTTTTCGGTTGGCCAAATTCACCATTAGTCATCCTAACAAAGCAGCTTTGAGCAATTAACCTTTGACCTGGTTCGGGGCTGTTGTTCAGCAGCCTTAAACTCGTTTCAGCAGATCGTCCCTTGTTTGAATCAATTTGTCGAATTCAGTCCGCATGGCATCAATATTACTTTCAAGACCCCATATATATTTTTGGTTGTCCACCAACAAACGATAAAATTGGACAGTACAAGTCTGGTGATAAGAAACTTGGGTTGATGTTACCCATTGTCGTTGAAAGATCTCAAGAGAATGAGCAAGAGAAATTAATAACACATTGTGACTGTCTGGTTAAGCAAGAAAGAGAAGAAGAATAAGTTTACAATTAATAATCTAGACTGCATATATGCTGAGTTGCTTGGTTGTTTGTTTAGGCAGAGGGCTTTGTGGGTTTATATATTGGGGGCAGAATTACTTATATGACTACCCAATTTATTAATTAATCATTCTTTTTGGTGTAAATGTTCACATTTTTAAAATATTGATATTTTGTAATATTCTAAAAGACTTTTTACAAGAAGGTTGTTAACTGCCAAATTTACATTTTATATAGACATCCACACGATATAAGAACTCTCCTATCAATAAAGGAGAAAAATTATGTTTTTGATGACAGTTAACCTACCTAATTAACTTTTGTTTTTAGTCTTGACAGTGATGTAATTTAAGAAATATTATAATTTCAACTTTTTATAATTAGATGTACACAAATATTACGGTAAGGAACTAGACAATCTTATCTCTGTTGTTTGCAATTTCCCAACCATTACATAAATACGTGGACTCGTATGGTTGTAATCATTCATTGAGTGATTGAGAAAAATAAAACATAAAACTTTCATTTTAGCCTTATCCATCCTTCTCTTTGTTTTTGTAGGCAAAACAAACAAGAATTTTATTTTCTTTGAAGCATTGATCACCAGAGGAAGTAGCTTGATATATATATTCCAATTAACAAGCCTTTTAATTTGTTCAATCCTCCTAGTCATTCAGTTTAAACAAAGCAAACACACCACGAAAATCTATATAGCAAGCATTTTGATTAATTGAAAATAGAGACCAAGATGCATAGAAATAGACTGATCAGATTGCATGTTATACGCATACATTAATAGTAAAGCTCTGCTAGAAATCTTACTCAAAACTATTGCTCCTCATTGCGCTTTAATATATAGAAGGTAAGAAACAGGTAGAGAAAACATTTTGAGTGGTTTCATCCTCCCATTGTAGCTCTTCCCACCATTCACTTGCTCCCTCGATGACAATTTGAGGTTCTTTTGCACTGCTTGAATTGAGTGGGAGCTTCTTCAGCTTCGGGCATCGATGTACTTCAATTGTGTTCAGCTTTGGAAACGGCAAGGGATTCTGGTATATGCTCTTCAGATTTTCTACATTAGACAGGTATAGAGATTCGAGTTGTGCAAAAATGTTAAGATCTCCCAATATCTCTGAAACTCCACTTAACTTTTCAACACTGATTATTTCTTCCATGTGTTCACACATATGTATATTTAGCTTCTTGAGGTTTGGGACAAAAGCAAGCCACGTCAAGTCGCTCACCGTGCAAAGGTTTATATCAACTGTGTGAAGACTGCCGAAACCACTTTGAAGAACTTTCTTTACCTCTCCTGTGCTGTCAATCTTCAACTCTTCGAATTCACTTCCTCCAATCCATAACTCCTTAAGATGCTCCATTGTGTTTGCTAGTTGCAAGACATTGAGTGGTCGACGTACACAGCTTCTAATGTATAGAGATTGAGTAATGCTCACCAGCGTTGGATATTTCAAAAAGTTTTGGACATCAAAATTTAAGTTCAAGCTGATAAGTTTTAAACGTTTCAAACACAGCAATTCTTTGATCAGAGATTCCCCATGTAATTCAGATAGTAGGTTACCTTCTTCCACTAGTGGAACACGAGAACCGGAGTTCATCATCTTCTGTAGATGTGGCGTAATAGAACCACAATTCAACATCTTTAGTACCTGCAACTTTGAAAGGCCAGATATCAACTGCTTCGGAATGCTTGACATTTGCATCGTATCCTCCAAGTTTAAATATCTCAGATTCGCCAATGCCTTCATCTCTTGTGGCAAACCACGTATGAAAGTAGATGATAAATCTAGATGTTGTAATGTAAATAAACTTGAAATCGCTGATGGTAATTCAGTTAGAGAAATATTTCCTCTTAGACTTAAAACTCTGAGAGAAGACATCGATCGAAAGAAACCATCAGCGATCTCACCAATAGAATTCCCGTTAAGAAGCAAGGTGTGGAGACGAGGACAAGTGGGAATTTCTGATAGGCTCTTAATTTGATTTTCCATCAGTGACACCCTTTTCACTCCTTCCCATTCTTCATTGTTTGGCGCATCCGTCAGTTTAGCTCTTGTACGAACCAAAAAGTTCTCCTCCTCCTTCTCTATTTTACAGGCTATCCACAATGCCATCTCACGAACCATATCGTGCAATTTCACATGATCGCCTTCCACTTCCAATAAACATGCACGATGAAGATGACCGATAACAGTGTATCCATCATCAAAACAGCCCAAAATTCCCTCACTAACCCAATAATCTATCAAGTCAGTTTTGGGAATTTCACGGTCTTCAGGAAACAAACAACAATACAAGAGACAAGACCGTTCATCCCTCGGCAAACTATCATAGCTGAACTTCAAACGCGAGAAAACCTCTTCCATACCTGAGAATTTAGAAGCCGAGGTTCTCAGGATCTTAATTGCAAGTTTCCATTCTTCAATGCTACTTATGCTCCGCATGGCTCGGCCCACCGTTTTAAGTGCCAGCGGCAAACAACAACACTCTTTAGCCATGGTTTTGGCTAGCTCAGGAATTTCAGGATGACTGTCGAGAACGTATCTCCCGACCTCCTCCTCAAATAATCTCCAGGCTTCCTCGTCTCGCAAAAGCGACACCTCTAACACGGCAGCTTCCATTTGTCCGCAAACCACACGAGAACGAGTTGTGAAGACTATCTTGGACCCAAGATTTAGACATTGAAGAGGGACACCCAAATCATTTAAATTAATATACTGCCATACGTCATCTAATAGTAATACGAATCTCTTTCTCCTTAAAATGCCGGTGATGTCCAAAGCCTTGTCGTCAAAACTCTTTTCCTGCCATGATTTTGTTGACAAGCCAATCCTTTTTCCAATATCGGCTTGAATCTTCTCCAGGCTTGGCTCTTTAGACACAACCGCCCAAATAACAACATCAAAATTATGCTGCTTAGCCCGGAAGCCGTTATTGACTTGTTTCAACAGGGTAGTTTTTCCAACACCTCCTGTACCATACAAGCCAATAATTCCCTGATTCTTTTCTTGATCAGTGACAAATCTCCAAACTCTGTCAAGTAATAATTCTTGGCCAACAACTGTTCGCTCAACAGGTAATTCAACCGCTGGATCTTCTGGTACCTCCTCATAAACTTCTTTCATTTCTTCTCCATCTTTCTTCAATTTGATTACTTCTTCCTTCAACTTCTCCACTTCCTTCCCGAAGTTGTAGCTTGAAATCAAGTCCTTGGAACAGAAGCTTCCAAGACACAGTCTATCAATCTGTTGATCTCCTTCTCGTTGCAGCTTCGCGACTTTAGTCACCTTTTCGTCCACCCTTTCAAACCAAAGTTTCACCGTGACCGTCCGTCGGGTTCGAGGTTGTTGTTCAGCAAGCTTAACGTTGTTCAGCAGGTGTTCTTTTGTGGCAATCAAATTCTCCTTTAGAGGCTCCATGTCTTTAAGATTATCTTCGAGACGCCACATATATTCTGCTTGTCCACGAACGTAAATGAAAGCTGAACGAAGTGAGTCAGGTGATAAGAAGCTTGAGATAATGCCACCCATTTTTGTTAGAAGACTTTAACAAAGAAGAAAATGAGAGTAGATTTGGTACGAGACTGCAATGCTACCGGCTCGGTATTTGAAGGGATAAGGGGTAGATTTGTCTGTGGTAGAAAGAGGGTACACGATCACTTCAATTATCTATCTGTATATATATATATATGAAGCTGGTGCTTGAGGTGTTGATGCGGCATCACTGTTACTCATCTTTATTCTTTTTCTGTTATTTAATAAATCGGCTATGTCTTCTCATTATTTCTTCACCATTTTTCACCATTTGTCTCCCCCAACAGCAAAGAAAAATCAAACATGTGATTAAATTTTATAATTAAAGTTTGAACAAAGTTTTAACTTAAATAACACATTCAACTAGCCAAGAGTTTATAATAATAAAAGGACCTTTTATATTTTATATTATTCTATTTCAATGCTAGAGGTGCTGATGTGGCATCACTATTGCTCATCTTTATATTTTCTCTATTATGTAATAAATCGGCTATGTTTTCTCACTATTTCTTCACCACTTTTCACTTTTTTGTCTACCTGTGATTAAATTCTACAATTAAAATTTGAACAAAGTTTTAACTTAAATAACACATTCAACTAGCTAAGAGTTTATAATAGTGAAAGGACTTTTTATATTCTACATTATTCTATTTCTTAATTGAAATGTTAAGGTTATTCGATTCACTTTTTTTATGGAAAGAAGTGAAGAGTTTATTTACTAAATCTCTATTTAATATAGGGAATTCAAGAAGGTTTTTAAATTATCAAGTTTACTTATGAAAAAGGTGTCTAGCCTATCCAAGTTTGCCCAAACTACTTCTCTTCTTGATTTTTTTTTTTTTTTTTTTTTGGCTAATGCAAAGGAAAGGGATATGGCAAAGCAATGAAAAGAAAGAGTGCATAGATGAATGAAATTCAAGTTATACTCCTCATAACCCAAAAAATGGAGCTTGACAGAAGGCCTATCTAGATGCCACCTACGATTGATTCCCTAAAAGACAAACAGAAGGCGGTGGAGACTGCACTAGAGGAGAAGCAGAATGAGATCAAAATGTAAAGACTGCACTAGAAGACTGCACAACAAACTTTAATTTATATTATTGTGTTAAAGTCGAACTTATTTATTGCTGAATTTAAAAATTTGTTATCAAATCTTGACGAATCTAGCATCTCTGTGAACAAAGACAATTTTATAACTAACCCAAAAATGATTTTATTAATTTTGCAGAATTGTTGAGAATGAACTATTGGCTGCTTTAATAACCTTACTATGGATAATAAAGGTTGCTTCAAAATTCTTCTCACCAATAATCTCCTGTTTAAGTAAAGATAAGTATATTGTCTACCATCTTTTGTCCCGATTCTTTATATATTATATGTTTATTTGAAATCAAAATCAGACTAATTGCATAAAAAATTATGTGTATGTACGACTATAAATAATGTATTTTTAAAGTGTTAAATTAGAATAATTTATGTATTTTTACATTATTTTTCTCATTCAATTAAAATGTTCAACAAATACAATAGGTATAAGGTTTGTATAATCTGACTATACACATTAATACATATTTTTAAAATTAACCAAAAAAATTAGTTAATTTTTATAAATATTATTAGTTTTATAAGACAGCCTCATCTTTAAAAAAGTTAACCAATTCATATTTTTGGTCAATTTCATCAAGTACAAAGCAAGAAAAAAAAGAGAATACTAAATTTTTTTCCCAATAACAGTACTATTTTATTATCAAACATCATTAAACCAAATATAAATATCTTTAAAAAATACATATCTATATATAATTTCTAATTATTTTACCACTTTATCTCCAAGTGGGAAAGCGATTTGGCGGCTAGAATATCGTCGCACCATTGATGTCATCACGCGTAATTGCTGGCCTGCCATGCTCACCTCCTTCGGGTGAATAAAATTATGTTAAATTCTTTTCTCAAAGCCACGCGAAGCGTGGTTCTATTTCTTATTTGTAGTATACATTCGGTTATCTTACAAGAAGAGAGCTTTTGTAAGCGGGTCGCGCACCTTATGGTGGGTCGACTTCGCGTTTCGCGAGGTCTCATTGGGGGAGCTCAATTATGGGGTTCACAGCTCCCTAATGGATGCTCGTAAAGAGTCGTAACATGTGAAGTCATGCACTGGAACAACTCCTTAATTTACAATGTAATATATATTTTGAAATTTGAAAATTTTCAATATACATATATAGATGGAAAGAGAATGTGAAATGAAACAATAACGTTAACATCATCAGTTTATTAAAAGTGTAAATATCATGAGATTAAATCTAAATTAATTTTAACTCTCATAGCTCTCTTAGACTTAAAAGTATGTCTGCAATAAAAAAAAAAACAAGCGCCCGCACTTGAAAATGATTATATATATATATATATATATAGTGGGTTTCTAATAAAAAATTCTTGACCATATTAAAATGAGGGATGAGATAAAAGACAAAAAAATATATACTAATTGAGATGTATTATTAATATTAAATCATGAATTATATTTTTTAGTTGCCACGTAGGATGGATCTAGAAACTTAATTCTATTTGGTAAAATTATAATAAAAATTAATAATTTATAAAATTGAAGCCAATATCAAAATTTTTTAAATTGATTCTTGTCCATTCAAATAAAATTATTTGACAACTTAATATGAAAATAAAAGAATTTTTTCGTTTTGTTGAACGGGGTCGAGTGCCCACACCTGACACTAGTAGGGATGGCAATTTCGCCCGCAAACCCGCAAATCCGCCCAAACCCACCCGCGGCGGGTAATTTTACGGGTTGCAGACGGGTTTGGTATTGTTAATTCAAACCCGCAGCGGGTTGCGGGCGGGTTTGGTATTTAATAAATATCTGGCGGATACCCGCATGGTATCCGCCAAAACCCGCATGTCCTTTTTTTTGTTTAATTACTTTTTTAATTTTAATTAAAATAATATTTATAATTTAAAAATAATTTTGTATAATATTTTACTTTTTTATAATTTTGTATGGACTATTATTTTTTAACTTAGTGCATATATTATTTCATTAATTATTATTATAATTTGTTCTTTGAATTAATATTTTTAATCTTAATCGTTATTGTAGGAATCTTATTGGATGGGTGCAAATGGTGGTGAATAAAATAAAAATATTCACTCTTGGAGCATGAAATGATAATTGTTGTTTAAGTTTATGCATGGATTATTTGTAGTTTTTTTTAATGGATTTATGTATTTCATAATTAAATTTGAGACGTTATGATTTTTTTTTTTATGGATTTGCTACATTATGTGTACTAGTATGGATATATTAAAATTCTAGTTCCTAAATATTGATTTGGGATTTCATTAGTTGTTTTAAGACCAATTATGCTAGTTCTTAGAGAATCAATTTGGGCTGTATGATTCATTTTTGTAATGGTTCCATTTTAAGTCCTTTCTTTCATAGTTTAATTTCATTAATTAGTTCAAGTGAATCGAAAATTTGGGACAAGTGATAAAAGTATTTGTGCTTAATATGGGAACCACAAAAAATCCGCCGGGTACCATTGCGGGTTTGGTAATTGGCGAAACCCTCAGCGGACGAGTTTTCTTAAAAAAATTAAAACCCGCAGTAGGTGCGGGTGGGGGTTTGGTAATTTAAATTTTGTGCGGGTTTGGTAATAGCAAATCCGCTGCGAGCGGTGCCCATTGCCATCCCTAGACACTAGCATCCACCCGCGTCCACGTAGATCTGTCCTTATTGCTACATATTAATTATTACAAAAAGGAAAGGACTTTTCTCAAATGTGTATATACATCCATTAGTTCAAGAATGGTCACAAAAACTTTTTTTAAACTATTATGTTTTTCTGGCTCTATAGTAAATTAGTAACCAAAAATTAACTTTAGAGTCTTATAATCAATAAAAATTAAAAAAAAATTACAAATTATTGTGGATATTAAACAAACTTAATTTAATATTACTAATATGTTTGTAACGATGATGTCCGACTTTTAGTTTTGAAAAGATTGCTTCATTTTTTTCAATTCACTGATTGACTGAACGTATGGTAATGATGTTAGGTACAACTTCATGTGAGAACCCTAGAAAATCCACAGGTACAACTTCATGTGAGAACCCTAGAAAATCCACCCACCAAAACTCAAACGAAAATGAATTGCTTTCAACTTCATCTTGCCATGTCGTAGAAGAAGCATCAATGTCAAGTTGGTTCACTTAAAAAAAATGTCAAGTTGCTTGGAAAATGGCCTGGCCGGGCCGGGCTTGGCCAACCTCAGGCCCAGGTCTTAAAAGCCCTGGCCCATTTTGGGATTGTAAAATGATCAGGTATGTAGAGCAATATGCTATGGTGAATAAAGAAACATATTCGTAAGAATAAAGTGGTGGGCGACTAAAGAAATCTGTTTGTAAAAGTTTTGGGCTCTGGGCCAGGCCAGCCTTTTTATGGAAGCCCAAGTTTGGGCTCGGCGATATGCCACCTAGAGAGGATGAAGCCATGATCTCAGTTTATGACATGGCAAACATAAAAGGCTTAAGTTAAGCACTGCTCCAGAGGGAAGTAGAACTGACTGCACATAAGAGAATTATCTCCAAATTTCGATGCATGTGGTCAGTGCATCACCATTGAGATTTGAAACGATGAAAATGCAAAAGGAAAAAATTACAGAATGTCCACAAGATTTCTCGGGGATTTCTGAAGTTACATTTTCATTTTATTCGCATAACCAGTTCTAAAACTCCAATATTTCTCCATCAGTAACACAATCCGTTTCCGTTTACAGATGCCAAAGTCATTTGTTTTTTTAAGTACCATCAGTGATTAGCATGGTGCTTAGATGGGGAATAGGATTAAAGAAGAATGAAACAAATCTTCTATTGAAGCAGCTTTATCCCTGGAAAAGAAGGGAGAATTGCGATGAGCGGATCACCATATCCGATAGGATCTGTTGGTTTCAACAAAATAACCAGCCAAATGAGAACATAAAAACTAAATTATACAGAAGAGAAAACCAACATTGTGAGATTGGTGAAACTGATCCGACTTACCACCATCCTTTCTTAGGATCTTGATGACCTCCCCAGCTATATCGGACTGGAGAAGGAATGGGAGAAATCACAAATGAATTGAATCAGGAATCTTGTCAAAAAGAAAAAGTACTACCAAAAACAGGCAGAAGAAGAAGTAATAATTTACACCAAACCTCAATTGGGATTTCACCACCAAGTTGTTCAATATAGCAAAGCACTTGGCCCTCCCTCACTGTCTGCTTCTGTAGAGCAACAAGGCAGATGTTAGCAACAGAAATTTGATAGAATTTGTCACAAGGGTAAGAACATCTCTCGAAAGAGACGAGAAAAAGAAGTTCTGAAACCCAAAAGAAGAAAACAGAAATGACTCTGTTCAGAGAGCAATCAACCATTACAAGAGGTCAACTATGTCTAAGAATATGTCTTACAATGAGTTCAAAGCATTTTCCTACCTTTACAGAGCACAATCCCCATGAAAATGTCCATTTCGGTGAAATAAAGAAACATACCTCTTTACATGATGGTGGTGCACGCTTCCCCTTTATGGTTCGAGATCTCCTGAAATATCCAACCTGAAACCATTTGCTATTTTAGCTACCTGATCCCAGAGTACGAAGAAAGTACAACCGTAGAAGCACCAAAAAATTGGTTCTCTCACCTTTGGAGACTCAAGTATAACCAAGCCTTCATCAGCAGCTTTATCTAGCAATGTTTGAATTCCTCCTGAAGAAGACACTGGTTTTGTGATAGCTAAAGATGGAGTAGGAACAGACCCATTTGAATCTGGTGTATCAACAGGTTTATTTACAGTGACAGGAGCAGGAGTTGAAGGAGGTGGTGGAGGAATACTGTCCCCAGCTATGTCCCTTGTCACATATAGCCGAAAGCCATCGAGCTAACAAAACAAGAAACAGATTTAGAATGCATAGAACACAGTTCTTACCTTATGTTAACCAATAAAACCTGAAGTGGCACTCAACTAATAAATCAATCTACAAACTTATGTAATGAGCATAAGAGCATTTATAAGTGCTTACTTTTAATTCAAATTCAGCAACTGAAGTTGTATTGCATATGTCTGTTACCAGAGATTCCACCTGCGGCAGAAATTTTAAGTGAACTTTAAATTTCAAGCTCAAAACATAGTATACTTGTTCAAGCATAACCAAGATGTCCGCATGCAAGCACATCCATGTGACAGCAAAATAATTCTTAAGACAATTTATGGCCGCTGATCCTGGTGGCCAGCAAGAAGCAAACAGCTTCACATCATGAATGAAACTCCAATGTATGGGCTGCGGAAAATTACAATGGCATAAATGTATCTCACTAAGTTGACTCATTCCTCATCTTTGCTATTTTTGAAGAAAAAAAATTAAAAAAGGAATTAACGTATCTGGTTTTCTATCAAGCTTTGCCACCTTATATAGACTGGGCGAGAGGATACTGCATCTAACTAAAATAATTGGTTTTTTAGTTATTTGTTTAGACTTGGCATTGTAGTGCATATTTGGATGCCTTATTTTAGCACCAATCAAAGCTGGTAGTTGTTCAACACGAAAGAGATAGATGCAATATTCTTATTTAGGGAAAATCTACGATAACTATAAAACAGAAATAGGGAGTTACTTAAGGACAGCAAAATAAATATGACATCCTAAGAATAAATTACAAAAGTCATCAATGCAAAGTTATGAAGCACAAATAAGGACAGCTATTTTAGAGTCATGGACAGTCTGTCAAATATAAAAGAATAGTGAATATTTCCCTGGTGTAGCCATTGATTCATCCTGTGTAATTACTAGGAAAAAAAGCTGGTATTCATATTGTTTCTCTTTTCCTTCTTCATCATTTTCTTGATGGTGTTGAAATGAGAATAAATGAAACATGTCTGCATTACTTCACACAACAAATTAATCCCTTCATTACTTCATAAAGCAGATTTGTCCCTACACTTGAATGCATATGATAAAATAATAACTGCAAATTAAATCAATCTACAGATATACGATCTATCAGTGGCAACAATTTTCCAGAGAAAAAGGTTGTAGTATTACTCACACCACACGCACATTAGATACAGTGAGATAAACAAATAGACAATATTTGAAGTACTCACCTCAGATGAGTCTGGAATGAGTTGACTGGTCAAACCGGGTGACTTCATATCTTCATGACCATCCCTTGCATTTCCAGTAGCTACAATGTCAACAATTTAAACATAAGATTTTCATTTTTCTCATCAATGCACTGGACAGCTTCTTCAATTGCTATATATCTTACATAATACATCCATGTGACACCAAGAAGATAAATAGTCAAAGGAGAAAATATCCACTAAAAGGGAAAGTCGGCTAGCAAAAATGTATACCAATATGTCACTTGCATACTATTGTCAAATATAAAATCAACAAATTAAACATACTTCATTAGTTAAAAAAGTCCTTAAAAATTGAGTAATGTGGAGCAGCAAAAACTCTTAAACAGATGCTTATTAAACATGTTTTGAACATTAAAACTTCTCAAGACCCTCCAATGAATGGTTAACACTTGATGTAAGTGGATGAATCCATCCTATCCACATTGAATGAACTAATACCCTATAAACATGGACCAAATCTTTTAAGAGTTTTCAATTCAAAACTATGAAAAAGAAATGATAGGTATTTAAAGAGTGGATATATATCTTGGGACAAGGCTCTTTAACATATAAAATGCATTTTGGTAGGAATCTATAATAGAACTAAGGGTTATTATCATTTCAGTACTTTAAGAATTGTAAAATATCAAATGACTACAAGAAGTATTGTTCCCTATCATTTTACTACTATATCTTTGCAAAACCTTTCATTTTACTACTTTTCCGTTAGGGCCGTTAGTTGACCAGTTAGTTGACCGTTAGTTGACTAATAAAATACCAATTTGATCTTTTATGATAAACCTTTCATTTTACTACTTTTAAAGGATAAAATTAATATTTTACTAGTCAACTAACGGTCAACTAACTGGTCAACTAACGGAAAAATAGTAAAATGAAAGGTTTTGCAAAGATATAGTAGTAAAATGATAGGGAACAATACTTCTTGTAGTCATTTGATATTTTACAATTCTTGAAGTACTGAAATAATAATATCCCTAGAACTAATTGTTCGAATTTCTATATTATTAACACACAGTGTGACACAAAAACACACATAAAGTAGATTAAGCAAAGATCTTTTTATTTACTACAATAAAATATAAATAACATATAGAGGATGCCAAAGAAGTTTAAACAGAGTACGATTTAACAAGGAACACTTACACTCAGCTTCTGAAGATTGACCACAAAATACAGTGAATGCTTTCTCTAACGGTCGTGACATTGCCAAACCTGCATATTGCAAAGGTTTCCGCCCCATCCATTTTCTTACATCACTCCATGGTTGCAAATCACCAACTCTGGCCGTACCAAGATTGACCTTTGGGATTTTAAAATTAGAAGCACCCAAGCTGCCTGAAATAAGAAGAAAATAAGTAAATAGATAAATATATAAAACTTAAAAATAAAAAGACACATAAGATTCAGTACATAATTGTGCGACATACAATCTTTTGTATGCTACATTTGGAATCCAACTGTTTTGTTATGCTTCAGTTCAATGGCTACAATAGATATCATGTCGAACTAATAGAAAGAATAGAGTTTAATTTTAAAATAAATAACTTGCAACCTTACAATTGCATCTTTTAATCAGTTTTCCTTTTATAAGAACTCTGAAATGGGATTAGTTACCAGATTATTACCATGCATATAGTTCTGATAGTAACAGAAATCATTATCATAATGACTAAATGGAATGAACACATGGCATAAAGACTAACAAAATGTAGCTTATATGCGTCTCACAGCACCATTAGGTAATGTACCTAGAGAATGCAAGTCAACAAACGACCAATTCTCAACATTTTACATGTCAATATGTACTGGCATAATCAGAAGCTCATAGCAATTTGGAATTCCTAAGGTGTCCATGTCACACAAAAATAATGGAAATGCCCCATCAGTCCTCTGCTACAGAGCTTATAAAACATGGCTGAATCTGATGATATTGACCAACGACCACATATCATGCTAAAATGTTAATTTACTAATATTATAAGAACTGAAAACACAAGAATTAGAGGCAAGAGCTTAATGCATATTAGGAGCAACTTCCCTCCCATGCTCCAAAAATCAAAATCACAAACTAAACCCAACACTAAAATCCAATTAACCATTTTTCTATTATAAAAACACGGTTAGTAGTTACCCCAGAAAGCACTGCCTTTCATAACCTGACTCTTCATTGTCTTTCAACACATAATTTAGTATCTAAGCTGAATGAAAATGAGTTGACAGGAGACCCGGGCAGTTCATACCCATCTACAATGTTGCAAATTTACGGACTTCAAGCTTGTCGCTTAAAACATAAGTTTTTAAAACTTACATAACATGACAACATAAACACCAAAAGAAGTAAAAAGTAGATGACTAGAAATAGACTCACTTCCCATTTTCAACTAATTCCCAACCAAAAATCAGAACAGAAGAAGCAACAAACAATAAAGCTGATGACAAGTTAAGCAAATGCAGCATTTATCATACTCAAAAGAATTCAACAATCTGGGCTAACACATGAAAACAATTAAGGGACAAAACCAAGAAACCAATATATCAACAAAACAAAAACTAAATTAACCACAAACCCATTTAAGTATATGCATAGATGATAAGTAAACAGCCACAATTTCAACTAAACACACAGTAAGAACATAATATCAATAAAAAATAGATTACAGAACTAACATGAAGCCATTGATTCTCAGACAAACTGTGTTGTAAACTGAGGCAAAAACCAAAACCCACAATAATAAAAGTTGATAAAATAGAAAAATAAAATAAAATGAAGTTAATTTGTGTGTGTTGTGTCGCTGTTGGGTTTTGGTTGTCAGACGTTAAACCCCATGTAAGAGCAAACTGTTGAACACGCACAGGGAATCAGAGTCCAGAGACCCCCGTTACAAAAAGCTTTAAAATATCCGTAAAAGCCTCAACAGATAATGCCCATTTGGTATGAAGCATATGCGGCTATAATTCTGATTATCTGGCCCAAGCCCAGTGGCTTGCTCTTTTATTTTTAAATTTTTTTGTTTTTGTCTTTTTCTTGTTTTGTGATTTTTAATTTTAATTTGGATTGATTTGCTTTTGATACTCATTTAATTTTTTCAAAGGATTCGAAGATTTGAACTTAAGTGTTTAACAAAAAATGTCGGTTTGAAAACCACTCAGCTAAGCATCTAAGAACGATTAAATATTTTCTTTTATGAATTTATATCAATAGAAGTGTTTTTTTTTACTTTATTTAAAATAAGGTAAATGGATTAGATATTTTTTAATACTTATTAATTTTTTTTTAAAAGTTCAAGGGATGGATTATTTTTTAGCCTTCATCTCTTTAGGATTTGAACTTGAGTGGCCAAAAACAAAATGTTTAATAATCACTTAGTCAAGCTCTTGAGAGTTATTAAATATTTTCTTCTATGAATTTTTATTAATAGATTTTTTTAACAATAGTAGTACTATAATTGTTTGAGTGATATTTACTTAGACATGAAAAAAAAAAATAGTTTATGGAATGCTCATATTTTGTTCCCATATGATACAAAATTGAAAATGTTAAAAAACAATGGATCAAGATTAATTTAATTTAGTTATAATTAATTAATCATAATTATTTTCTAACTTTACCTTTTTTTTTTATTTTGGAAATCTTGGGAAGGATAGAATCGAAGATATTTTAGAGGTTTGTTTATCATAATTGGGTTCTCATCCAAGATCAATCAACAATATTAAAGTTTTTTTTTTTAATTTGCAAGGGTAACGTTTTGGTTTTTGTTCTGATTTTGGTTCAGCCCAAAAACATTATGAGAGCTTCACTTTAACATATAGTTTTGGCAATGGTGGAGACTGAGTTACTTGGAGATAGTTTTCTGAGGACGATCGTGACTAAGACAAACCTGAAATCAAAGAAAACAGTTGTTAAAGGCGACACCAGCAACGGAACTTTGATGGACAAGAGGTTGAAGGAGATGAGAGGTTTCAGTGAAACCTTAAATAAGAGAAAATTTGAGTGTTCATGTGAGTGAGAAAAACTTGCCTCTTTTGTTAGACTAACCTGATCTTATAAAGTAGAGTGCCCTTTAGGGCATCTTTGGGTCCTTTTGGACACGTAGTGGACCATAATTGGTTGTTTCCCTCCTTAAGCAAGGATTTAAGAGTAATTTGGCATTTCTTAGTGATGCTCTGAGGCTTTCTAGGGTTGGACAGCTGTCCTCTAAGGGACTGTCCTTACTGATAGCATGTCCCTAGCCCTAATTGACTCATTTCAAATGAGCCAACTAGGCTAAGATGCATATGATTTCACTAATGATGGAGCAGGCAATTGTGCCTATGGTCCCCATTTCTCATATCTGATTCATGTGACCTGTAGTAAGATAATCCTGTTGGTGACTATTGAGTGTTAGAAAGTGTGTATTTATGGAGGATAAAATAGTCATGTTACACTTCAAGTCTCACTAACATCCTTACTTTTATGTATTTAAGTCATTTACACTTTAATTGTGTGTGTTTTATTATAACTTATGTATTTTATGCATTTTCTAAGAATTCAGGCCATTTCACAATTAACGAGACATCGGACATCAAAACGGACAGCATTTTTGAACTCAGGACAGTCGAAAACCTTAGGAGGAATATAAAAGGAAAAATGGCACTGTTCACATTGTTCAAGTATACATCACTGATCATGTACGGTACTATTCACATATACGTACGATGATGTGGCATTGATCGATGACGTGGCATTGTCCGGTGACGTGGCAGTATTTGATTGGATGAATGATGTGGCATTGACGGCTTATGTGGCGTTGACTGATGATGTGGCGCTGACCGATGACGTGGCAATGTATGATTGGACCGAAAAAATGAGCTTACGATAGAAACAATGCACTTGATCAAGATTGGTTGACTTTGACGCTGACCAATGACGTGGCAATACAGTATTGGATGAGAAAATTGGCTTAAGTTACATGCGGCACACTGAATCACAGTCACTGATGATGTGTTCCAAGTAATCCAAGCTTGCCACGTGGCGCAATCCTGAGCGTCCGAATTGATTTCATCCAATGGCCATAATTTACTCATTGTATCTATAAAAAGAGAGCTCTCCCCCCCTAATTGACACCCCTGAATCCTTTTTTGGGCTTAGTTTTGTAAAATTCTCTCTCCTTCTTGTATTTCTACGTATTTTAGTATAATACCCATTTTACCCCTAGTTCAAATAATGAGTAGCTAATTTTCTTTCAAGCTTGGATTGAAGGTGAAGCCTCAACATGTTCAATGGGCTAATTTGGTAATTTTACTTTCTTCTCCCTTCTGATTTATATGGCTGTTTTGACTTTTCGTCGACAGATAGTAATAATCTTGTCTAGATTTTGCACCGGTACTACCGTCTCCCTAGTGCAAAGTTATTACTGTTTGGCACGATAAGTGTTTAATACCATATCTATTAGAGTGTGGCTTATGAGGAGTAGAAATCCCCCTCATGATTTAATTGGCACTAATAAGGAATATTAAGCCCATGGTGCATGTTAATGCAGATCCAGATACCCAAGCACTTTATTTATATAGTTCCATCTCTAGCTTAATCCCACCATTTTAATTTAAATTTTAAAGTAATCCAAAACACCTTCACCATAAATCTAATTACCTACTTAGAAAATTAACCCTACACACAATTAAAATCCACCTCCTCGTGGGATCGACACTCGTCATCATCAATCTGTACTACAATAGATTCGTGTGCTTGCGAGTTCAATAAAATTTGTACAACAGTGACCAAGCTATGATGATGTGTTATGTCCTCATTGGTGAAGCTATGACTACCTCTATGGTCCTAAGCTGACATATGGTGGTTTTGATGTACTATAGGAGACATCATCTACAGTTTTCAGGTGATTTAGCTTGTTGAATCTATTTTTTGAGACCTTCCCATTATGCCCTTACTCTTTAAGTTCCTTCTCTATTGCTCAAAGGTCATGAGAAATCTCTTCACACGTGTCATACCCTAAGTATTTCTTATTCAAATTTTACCAACATGTAAAATATATGGTGGCAACTAAATTTTCTTCTAAGAGCAAGTTCGAGTTCCCAGTACTACCTTTGGAAAGTTTTTACTAACTAAATTGATTAGTATCATGTTACTTTAAAAAAACAAAAAAAAAAGATAGAGGAGTAGACAAACCCAAATTATTTTTTTCAGTCAACTATCTTTCCTAAGATTCGAACTGACGGTAAGCCCTTAGCAAACGTAACTTATATTTTCATTTCACTTTCTAAAATTTTAAGTGTATAAAATAAGAAATCCCCATTTAAATATCCATTCAATATGTGATAACATTTACGCTGTGTTTAGTTCTCATGAATGGGAATCAATGAATCGAAATGGGTTTCATTACCATGTTTACTTTTTAAATTAACAACAAGAATCGGAATGAGAATAGTGGGTCCCACAAAAATTTGGGAATGAAACGTTTATCCATTCAATATGTGATAACATTTATGCTGTGATTAGTTCCCATGAATAGGAATCAATGAATTGGAATGGGTTTCATTACTATGTTTATTTTTTAAAATTACATCTGGAACAGGAATGAGAATAGTGGGTCCTACAAAAATTTGGAATGAATCATGGGTTTGTGATTCTCTTGGTGGGCTTGGGAATGTGATTCTCATTCCTTGAACTTCTAATTCTACTCCCATTAATATTTTAATATTTGCAAAATACCTTCAATAAAATTTTGTCATTTTTGTATTTTAGTCCCTACAGAAAATAACAAAAAATTTTATGTTATTTACAAATAGGTCCTTTCATAATAATAATAATAATAATAATAATCATAATAATAATTGTAATATCCCACATCATTAGCGAGTGAGTTCCTGAACTAGTTTATAAGCCTTGGGCTCTCCTAACTAAGTAGATGTGTTTTGAGTTGTAAAGCCCAATAACAAAACCGTGACCGGCTATGTGCCTAAAGCGGACAATTTTTATTTGGTTTTTGGGCATGGGCTGTTACAATAATATTGTTATTCTTATTAATATTAGTATAAAATTTTTTATTTGATTTTATTATTTTAATTATTATTATTGTCATTAATTTCATTATTATTATTATGATCAAAATTTATTAATTTTGTTATTTTAATTGTTATTATTACTATCATTATTGTCAATATTATTAATATAAATATTAGTAAAATTTATTAATAATTATTTATTTTTTATTATTATTATCATTAATGTCATTATTATTAACAATTTTATTATTTTAATTATTATTATTGTCATTAATTTCATTATTATTATTATAATCAAAATTTATTAATTTTATTATTTTAATTGTTATTATTACTATCATTAATGTCAATATTATTAATATTAATATTATTAAAATTTATTAATTATTATTTTTATTATTATTGTTATCATCATCATCATCATTATAATAATAATAATTAATAAAATATATTAACTTTATTATTTTATTTATTATTAATTATTTGTATTAATATTATCATTGTTAAAATAATAATAATAATAATATCCTTATTATTTTTTAATATTATTTTATTAAAATTTATAATTTTATTTATTATTATTATTATTATTTAAATGTCATTATTATTATTAAATTATATTAGCTTCATTATTTTAATTATTATTAATTATTGTTATTATTATTTTTATTAATATTATTAATTTTATTATTATTACTATTAAATTTATTGTTTTAATTAATATCATTTTTATAATAATACTAATCACAAATAATAATAATAATAATAATTTTTTATAATTAACTAAGAGCACTTTAGTAACTTGAAACAATTCAGCTTACTCCGATTCCAATTCGCTGATTTTCATTTCTCATTTTAATTTCAGCTCATTCCCATTTAGTTTATTCCAATTACTCCCAAATAAACTAGAGAAAGGGGGGTTTGTCCGCATTTTTGTAGTTTACTTTTTATGAGTGGATAATTTATTGTTACCTCCCCTGAGGTTCTGTATATTATCAATTTGATAAAAAGTATGACTGTCTTTACCGACACTGCCCTTATGCCGTTAACGCGTTTGACAAATGGTGGATGTGGTTCGCGGCAAATTCGTAAAATCCAAGAGCAACTTCGGTATCTATAATTCGTCTGTAAACAAGCTTTATATCCGTCGGTAAAATTGATTGAAGCACGCTGACGCCAACGACAGTAATTTTTCTTTGGTAGTTTTTGAAAATATAATTAAAGGCTAATTAGGTAATTGGTACAATTCAAATGGTTATTATTTCATTCTGATTAATTTGATCTGTTAATAAAAAACAAGGCTATTATAGAAGGTTAATGGAGAGGAATGAAAAAATAATTAAATCTTAATCACACTTTATGTTATAAAATTTATGTGACATACACCTTAAAGAATTTAACACGGCTCAAATTAAGATGGTTTCCAAACTTTACCCATCTTTCTACCTTCTGAATGATTTTTTTTTTTTAACAAAATGGTATATATCCAAACTTGCAAGAATTTAAATATACACTTGTATGAAGTCTTCCAAGTACATGAAATTTAGAAGTCAAATAAAATGATTACGGCATACTTTATTCATGCATGGGCCTTAATCGTAATGAGATATAAAAAGGGGAAAAAAAAAAAAAAGATAACTCGAAGTTCGAATCAAGGGATGACATTGAAGCTTAATTATATATATGCGTGCTTTATTATTAGACACATCCTTTCATTTTAAAAGCCTTAATTAATTAGACCAAAATCTAGAAGCCTATAGGACAGACCTTAAGGTTCAAGAATTATATTCCTTATGGAAAGTGACAGTCAAACACTTGCCTTTACAGACGGTGATGTGCTTTTAATTAACTAAAATTATAATCATATAATGTCTCTATCATGATTTTCATATAAGGCATCTAGTTAATTTTTTTTAATTACTTACATGTATATTACAATAAGAGATCTAATGATATTTATATCAGCTATCTACTAAGACCAACTACATATATTTTATAATAACACGATATCCACCATCACGAATACACTGATATTTACGTAAAAATATTTATTGGGACCAACTACATTTATTTTATAATAGCATGATATCTAACTTCACAAATATTACAAAGATATATGTTCTACCTATAAATCAGTGGGAAAAATAATTACCACCATCCAAATTTCATTTTGTAGATAACATATGAATCCCCTTAAAAGGACTCAAACCATAGCTCTCGCATGTGAGAGCTGCAGCCCACCACTCGGTGGCATATCTTATATCTAGTTAAATTAAAGTAGCACTATGAATTTCTCATTGCATTACCCTGTACTCAAGTCGCTGAATATCCCAATTCTGGGGCCCAAATGAAATGCGCCAAGTTAACTAGGGTCCAAGCAAACGTGGCACTTGACTATATAATTTCAGCAGAAGTTATCATGAAGTAACACAAAGCTTATCTCAAAAGAGAGACAAGAATCTTTTGCTTAAATGCGTAAAGCATAGTTATGCTGGAGTAGACACATAAAAATATGTCGTTTGCTTTTTACCACCATATAAAAATACACTTTACATATATATATGGGAGGTCAATGGAAGGGTATCCAATGTGCTTTGCTTCTATCATGAATATACTTCATCAATTTTAGCATGTTGAGAAATTCTAAGTTAATACGTCTCCTTTCTATTTATTTATATCCTTTAATTGATTCTTCTTTATTCTTTTGTATTTTTATTTGATTATCACGCTATCTCTCCATGTATGCTCATGCTGGAAACCACTATGAATGATGCTTTAATTATTATTAAGAAATTAGACATGTCGTACGATTCATATAGGCAGCCATTCAATGATTTTGCATAATAAGTACACTTCGAAGAAGTTGCTAATTATAAATAGAGTCCCAGGCTTTCCTAAAAGTATATATGATTAATGCTCAGTTATTTTTGAATATCTTGACCTAATTATCCCTTTGCATATATGGAAAGAACATAAAGCTCAATGTAGGTCCCTCGATTTGTTATAAACTTATAAATTACCTAGATTTTTTTCATATATATATATAGTTCATATTTTGTATAGAGTATATGGATTCATCTCATATAATGTGATACTGCAGTATGTATAAATAGAATTTGCACAGAAAGTTGATCTCTTATTGTATAAATAGTTTGTATAATGAGATCAAAATTGAATTATTGATCTCGTAATATGAAGATTTTGAGGGATAAGGTGGTGCGTTATGCATACCCGTGATTATTATACATATATTTACTTATGTTTTTATTAATGAATTTCTCGAATGGTGAATATATGTAGTAAATTATTATTATTATTATTATTATTTTAAGAGATAGAGGCTAGAGAACTCATCTTTCAATGCTAGAGAGAGAATCTTCTTTATGAAGTTCATGCAAATCATCTTCTTTTAAGAAAGCCATGCAGCAATACAATAAATAAAACTCATGATAAAAGCAAAAAGCTGGAGACAAATGGATAGAAAATTGAAAAGCACCACAAGGGCTACATTGCTGTAATTCTTAATTATGGGAACTGAAACCCTAACAAAATATCCTAACTGGGTAAATCTCAAAGTGAACATTGATTTAAAATATTAAACCATGAGCTTCACCTTGAGAAACCCTAAATAGCTAGCACCCAAAACAAATAATAATTTGAAGAAAAAGCTGATATTTTACGGTTTGATCTCTCTCGACTCTTGGGTTGGCTGCAATACCTACAAAAGAAGCCAATTTATTATAAGCAAAAAATGTAAATATACTTTTTTCAATATTGAAACAAAATATGTAAAGTATATGAAAGTTAAATTATCCTATTTAACTACGTCAGGATTTTGTAAAATCTGAATTTGAACTACGATCAGAGTTGTAGAACACTACTCAAATTTGGATTTTGTAAAATCCAAACTCAAGACCTGAGCCCCATCATTATTTAATTATGAAGGTTGAGGATAAATATTAATTCATACCCAAAATGAAGTGTATCAGTATGAAATCCTGTTGCCAAAGTCCCTAGGGGCATTGCATCTGAAGCACTCCATTCTACTAGCAAAGTTATGCTCATTGCATCCAGACCTGTTCAAAAAAGATGACATTATATAAATAAATTAAATTGCTTCATGGCATGCCTTCATGTCTTCAGACAAAGAGAGATTCCTAGTCAAAAAAGGAGGAATTTAAAACAAAAAGTTGAAAAAGAAGAAAAAAACATTTGTAAACTGAATATTTAAAACTTGTAACGCAAATTTCACCTGGTGCAAATCCAATCACCGGACTTCCATCCAGATCGATTGCCACCACCAAAACCCGAGCCCCTGGAGCGAGGCATGTCACAGTCAAAGCCACCACCAGCAACATCATCTTTGAATGCTCCACACTTGAAGCAGCTTGAGCGGCTGGCAAAGTTGTGTGCCCCACAGTTCCCGGCGGAGCAGTACCAGTCACCGGGCCTGACATCGGACCCGGTACCGAACCCGAATGATGATCCTCCTCCTCTTCCACCGAACCCGCAAAATTCACCGGTCGACTTAGGGTCACCGCAACGCTGGCACGAGTCACGCCTTTGGAAGTTCAGGTGCTGGCATGACCTGCAGTTCCAATCTCCTGGTCTGTTCATTGTTTCTACACAACCAAAAATAAACAAACATTTAGTGACCTAGCTAAAATGTAAATATAAGTCTTGTATTATTCTTTCAGTCATATCTTTTCATTTTTATAGTAGAAACTAATATCACTGGCGATTAATTTTCAAAATAAATGACAAAATTTTGTTGGACATTTTGGACAGATGACGTAGTAGAAAGGATGCATTATAGACTTAGAAACAACAAGTTTTATGAAGATATTAAAGAAATAAAAAATTATGAGAATAATTTTTTATTTCTTTAATATCATTGGTTCATGGGTTTTAAACCTTGTACCTCTTGTTGTATTACCCAAAAAACTTTACCATTTAAGCTAGTAATAGCACCTATGAGGGGGGTAAAAAGATACTAATATAAAACTAACCTTAAGAAAATGCAAGAGTGAGTAGTTCAGAGAGATGAGGAGACAATACGAAGAAGATAGAAAGGTTTAATTTTGCTGAAGAAATGGGAGATCAGGGATGGGTTTATATACATGTTTGGAGATGAGAAAAAGGGAATAAACGGAGGGCCGTGTACATACTTTTTCGTGTTCATAACCTGGCAATTACATTGATATATTAAATGGAATTGGAAAAAAGTAAAAAAAACTAAAGGAAGAAAAAAAGAAAAAGAGAAATTCCATTAGGATTCCAGAGACCGAAAATTTTGAAATTTCGAAGTAATACAATAGCATTGCCCACAGTTTCCTTTGGTATTTTTTGGAGCTGGCAAATGCATGCATAATTATGTACTTTCTCTTACAGAAATAAATTAATATTTTTTTAATTTTATAGAAATAATTTAGTTTTTCAAAAAAAAATTTAATAAATGTATTTTATATTATATAATATAGAAGTGATAAACTCATACTTAAAAATTAGGAACATGTGACAAAATTATATAAGCGATAAACTCATACTCAAAAATTAAGGACATGTGACAAAGACTCTTGTCACATGGAAAGAAAATATAGATTTACCCATGCATACATGAATCTTAATTGCCTCAAGTGAGATTTTTAATCTAGGAACACGTGACAAGGACTCTTCTTATATGAAAATATAGTGTGGCTCCACTCATACACGAGTCTAAATTGGTTCAAGCTTAGATTCTTAGTCCAGGACTCTTGTCGCATGAAAATATAGTGTGGATCAACTCATTGCATGAGTTTAGTTCTTTTTATTTGGAATTGTGCCTTGGTCCTTATGATGTAGAAATTAGGTAGTATTGAATTGTGCCCCGTTCCTTATGATGTGGAAAGATACTATAGACCAACTTATTTATGAATCTTGCCCTCATATCATATAGAAGCTCGCAAATGTAACTCATACAAAAAAACTAACTTTGTGGGTAATCTCAAGTTTGTACTCTTAGTCTAGGAACTATTTTCAGTCGATGGGAGATATATATTCTTGTCAACGTATGCAGAATATTTACACCTACTTTTCTTTTGAAAATAGACTTGGTTTTTTGTTGCAGTTAATCTCAAAATAAGGGGAAATACAAAGTAAATTAATTGTTACCATAAATTGGATAAAGCAATTTTACAATAAGAGAACTCCTTATTTTTACGTAAGTGTCAAGTTAAAAGATTAAAAAAGCAAGCACTCTAATGCAGTGTATTTTATTATGTAGTGTATTGAAATACTTTTTTTAGTCTTTTAATTTGTTTCTTACTTAAAAAGAGCAAGAAATTTCCTCATTATACAACTCTTCAAATTGTAAAAAACTCAAAAATCTTTGCCAAATCCTAGATTGCTAACAAAAGCGAAGTTTGGAAATGTTTACACATTGGTTCCCTCAATTAAGGCTTAGTGAATTTTAAAAATAAATACACGCCTGCATAAAGTTAATTAAAATTTGACTATGCAAAAAGCATCTGCAATTTATAAGTTACTTTGATTAGAATTTTATTGTTATTAGCAACATGATGGAAATCAAATTTAACTCTATATGATGGAATTCGAACCATAAATATTATGTATCATCACAAAAGTTTTTACCAACTGAACAAATTTATTGATTTGTCTATATGGACCAAAATGTTGCACCCGGAGGCCCACTTTTGACATTTCTGATCCAATTACACTAAGTCCCTGTTGTTTATTGTAAAACTAAAAAAAACTACATGTTTAAAAGTTTTAATATTTAAGTCCTTTATATTTCAATTTTTACAAATTCTTGACTGTACTTAACAACTAAAGATTTAGGTGAAATTATTTAAAACCATCAAAATACTATATAAACTGATTTTTTAATTAAAAAATTTTATTACTTAAATACCTAAAATATAAATGACTAATATGGCCCAGATAATAAAACTAAATGAAAGTGTTTTATTTTCTAAAATTTTCTAATCAATTTTAAATGCACTTAATGTATACATCTCTCTTAAACCCAAAATTTATTATATTTTATTCCAAATCAATTAATCAGACATACATTTCTAAGGTAATGCTGTTAATCAACCTTATAATTAAATCTCTATGTCTGATCATGCTTTCAGCATAAAAAGTACAAGTAATTAGAAAATGAATTCTTTATATTGATTTATTAAGAATATATTCTACTTTCAAGAAATACTATAAACCTTCAGAAATTAGAGATAGTTGCAGTCCTTATACCATCTCTGGTTGTATATATTTTGTTAAAAGATTCTCCCGCAAATCCTCTTGTGGTGATAATAATGTAATGGATTATACATTGAGTTTTAGTTTTATATGAATGTTGGTTCATTTAAATTTGACGATAAAAAGTTTTTTCGCTAAAATATAGTTGAACAAATTATATTTATTTGTTTTATGATTACTGAATAATATTTTAATAACAATTTGATAAAAATTTATTATTGTATTTGACAAAAAAGTATTATTTAATTAATAGGTTTATTTGTGATTTCTAATTAGTTAACGAGATATGGAATATTTATGTAGGGGCCAGTGATATTTCCCCACCCACCCCATAAAAAACAATTAAAATGAATATATTTTCTAAATCCACCCCATAAATACCAACAATTAAAATGAATATTTGCTTTTTTTTTTTCAGAACTTTGTTTGTTTTAATTTAGAAATAATTGTTGACAGCTCAGAGGCCAACATGTTATCAAAAGCTTCATTTCGTATTTCCATTCCTTTGATACCGCAAGCCTTGCATGTCAAGCATTTAACAATCCATGTAATCCTCTTGACGCCTCAGAGGCCAAGCACCTTGAAATGTTTTGATGATTGTCGAAGAGAGCATTTATGTTTGGTTTTGAAATCCAACATAAAAATTGCATCCTTTCTAAGGCAATGGCAATAATGGGAATTACACCAGACGGGGATACAAGAGCATCAACCTGACATGATTCTTTCATCCATGATCTGCAACGAATATGACAGTGCAACAAAGAGGGGTTGCCTCCAATTTCTTTCCTTTGCAAACTCTTTATGAACGTACAATAATAATCTCCACCTCGGCCCAAGCATTACATCTTCTCGTTCATTTCCATTAGCATCTGCTGGAACTAGTTCTAAAATATATCTATTATAATAGGGTAGCCAATTACTCAAACAGTCAACATATATGCTTTCCAAAGTTTTGATTCAGCTAATTAAAAGGTCAATTAACTCCTAACACAAAATTATAAATAAAACCGTAAAAATATCACATGAAACTAAACAAAACCATAAATTAATTCACGTGAATGAACAATTTTTTAATTAAAAATTACTTTTAAAAAACAAAACTATAACTTACTAGTTCCGTTTGGAATTCTTCCCTTGGAATATCTTCTTCCTCCATCAATGCAATATTAAGCAATTCTTCTTTTCCAGATTCTTCCCTTTTCATTTTTCCTCCTTCCATCATTACAATATTGACTTCTTTTTTCATTTGAACTGTTAGGAAAGAATTTAGGAACATAAAAAATTAAAAACTCCTTGGCATATATGATATTATAAATTTAACTTATAAATTATAATAGATAATAATTTAACTAATAATTATTTATTTACCAAGTTTAGTCATTTTACCTAATGATAATATTGTAATTACAGAAAATTTAATAAGTGGGGTGGTTTTATACAAAAGGAGGGGGGGAAATATCACCACCCTTATGTAGGTTTACAGAATAAACTTAAAATTTTCAATTTGATTAGTAGTGTAAGAATTGGAAAGAATCGGGACTTATATGTCAAAATTGTGCAACCTTGACTTTTCTGATTTTTTAGCAAACAACAAGGATTTCATTGTTAATAACCAAACTAAGATATCCCAACCAGTAAAACTAGTTTTCCATTAGATATCCTAATGGTGATTGCACAAAATGACAAATTTGGGATCCGGATCCTGTCCATATAAATAGTTTACTCAAAAAGAATATGATAGTTAGGTTATTGTAATTTACATTGAAAATGAATCCATGATAGATTAATTGAAAAAGAAAAGGGTTTTCCTGAATTATATTTAATGTAATTTGTTACCAATAAGGCAATAAAAGTAAAGCAAAAATATGAAACCGACTCCATCTAACCCTCTTTACTTGTTACTTATTTTTACATTACTTTTCGTAGTGGTAAGTTACACTAAGTGTAACATAGTGAATGTCAAAAGAAATATCGGAGAATTTGTTCAGTAAACCCTATAGCACCACATCTAATCTTTGTAGGTCTAGCCGGCAAGCAAACAGTTGAGGATCCCACATAAAGCAAACAGGAGATATTGTAAGGCTACAAACACAACAGCCCTAATCCAATAATCTATTCAATCAATTGAAGCATGAATTCACAAAAGTCCCTTTGACCAACCAATTCCATTTATGCAGTCCCCACGAACAAAATCTAACAATGTGTTTGGCAGGAGGGGAAAAAAAAAAGCAACAGTGAAAATTTTACAAAAGAGAAAACTGAAGAATAAAAGTCCCAGGTGGCTGCTTGTTAATGGATTACAAGGAATCCACATCAGAATTTTCTTTACATTATAATGAATATTCTTAACAGGAAAACCAAATGCAGAGGCAGCGCAGCACATTGAACTCAATCATTTTGGTCAAGTCTCTTTCAATTCATGCTTTGAGAACTGAATCAATCAACGCACTGTGCCAATCTATGGGTTAAATTGTTGCCGCTTTACAAGTTTGAATATTCCCTTTATTCGTGTACTTGAGCTCTTCGGAATAAGAGAATTGATTCTTTTCAAATTTTTTTTTCATTATTAACACAAATCGTCATTTTTTTACCCTATGTAGAAGGCCCATCATCTATTTTGGAAACTCTTATATGTTACATAACTGTATGTAAATGTTTTTTTTTAAATAATTGAAAGGGGAGCGCAAATGCATTGCATATCTAATATTTGAGCCTCGTGGCTAGATTTTCTCTCTTAGTGAGTCAAATTCCTAAATAAAAATATATTATGTAGGAATAGTTTTTTAATCAAGGTTTCTTAATCGTATTGAAGTTCGGGACAAGTTAAAAAATAAAAAAATACTAATCCAATACATCATATACATTGAAATATATGTTTTTTTTTTTAATGTTTTAACTCATCCTTAATTTAAATTAAATAAGTCAGAGATCATAAATTAAAAGTTCACTCTATTACATAAAGATATTTAATAATTATAAGATAGGAGACACCCACTAGTCATGGAATAATATTCCTACACTGCTACACATATGAGTAGGAATTCAAGTCATCGCATGAAATGTAGGATAAATTTTTATTCAATTACTCAAAATATATCCGACCTATTTTAGACCTAGATTCGCGTGCATCACAACAAAGTAAATATCTGCGCACATTTTTTTAATTACAAATATCAATAAATTATAGTATAATATTCAAAACATATATGATTACTAATTTCATTTTTTACTTTTTTTTATGAGGAAGATGTATAGATAGATATTGTAGGCAGAAATAAATTTCTGAAAAAGGAAAAATAAATGAACAAAAATAAAAGAGGAACCAAAACCAGAAAAAGAAAGACAAATGGTGAGTTTCAATAAAGATAGTTTGAAGCTGATGATCATGATGGAATAACAAGTCTTCGAGGTTTTCATTTTGACCATCTTTTCATTTTTTGCCTTCCTTTTCTGCGGCTGCTATATCAACTTTATCTTTCATTATCTCTTTATTGTTTATTACATACAACACATCAAAAAAATAAAAAAATAACACACACATTGAAGATTGAAGAGGGTACACTAATTAAGATCTGGCCTCCATTCTCTTGGAGAATGGTAAAGAAAGTAGAGGAGCAAACTGTAAAGAGAGAGATTAAAGAAACATTGAGCAAATTTAAAAGGAGTGTGGGCTGATTCGATTCTCCTTGGGAATCACTCCCATGCATGACCACGACCAACTCACCAACATTCTCATCAATTCCTTTGTATCATTGCTTTGCTTGTGTGTGTGCACGCGCGCGCGCGTCCTTGTGTGCTTGCGCATGTGGATTTTGGTCGAAAAGAACTTCACTTTTACTTTATTTCTTTCTTTTGATCCAATTTTTGATGATCTCTCCCATTTACCTAACTCACAAGTTCATGATTAAATGTGTTTATATGGCTAATAGCATTGTTTCTTGGCGTGAAAATCAATCCATCTAATTGTGCTCTCCTTAGCTTGGAGAATATCAATTGCTTTTTTTGATATGTTTGATTCTTTTGAATTTCTTACTTTTTCATGCCATCTGGTTTGACTATTTCTTAATTGAGTAATGTGGCACCTACAAAATTTGAATCTTGTTAATTATATCTCAATTGATAAGAGTAACACAAAATAACAACTAAATGGTGTGAACAAATAATAAATTTTCACTGTTATTAATTTGAAATTTACATAATGATAGTGCTCTTTTTATATAAAATGAATGGGACAAAAAGGTAGTGGGTGAGTAAAGCTCAAATTTATTTTTTATCAACTTATCTCCTCCAAAATTTAAATCCAGATGGTTAGCTAAATAAAGCTACTTGAAAACCACTCGACCACCCCCTTTGGGTTACCAATATCTTAATTTCTTGCTTGATTGTGAATTAGAATTCAATTATTAACATCCTCAATCAAGAAAGGAAATCTTTCTCAATAATTAATGGCTGAACAAGAACTTTGGTTTGATACGGGCCTTAATCCCACAACTATAAACTCGAGGCTATTGCAAAAAAATAATTAAAATTGAGAGGGCCGAAGAAGAGGACTATAATGAAGAATATGTGATCATTAGCAGTAATATCACAAAATCAATTAACAAAAAAAGGACGGTGATATTTCTACCCTACAAATTTTTTAAACCCACCTCATTTTCAGAAAATTATTATAACAACTTCAGATTATTTTTTAAAAATTCAAATTAAGAAGAAATTTAAAAAATTAATCAATTAAATCCATAATCATTTATTTTTTAGACTATGTTTTATTATATTTGATCAATAAGGCTGCTTTAACATAAATTAATGTGACTATTGTTCCCTCATAAGGTAAAGTACCAAAATATCTAAAAATTTACTTTAACTTTAATAATTTTTTATACAAATTTTTTATATTTTAATAATGTATAAATAGTAATTTGTTTAAGATTCATTTATTTTTTTCAGACTATGATTTTTTATTATATTCGATCAATGGTTGCTTTAACATAAATTAATATGACTATTTTACCCTCATAAGATAAAAGTACCAAAATATCTAAAAACTTACTTTAACTTTAACAATTTTTTATACATTTTTTTATATTTTAATGATGTATAAGTAGTAATTTATTAGTATGATTATTAATATTCCACTAAACTAACAAGCTATAATTAGGACACGAGGAGTATTGAAAATTATTAAATTTTATGTTAAATGCCTTAAAAATTAGTTGCAATAATATATATTTCTTATAGTAATTTAGTTATTTTATATTATAAGGGTAAAATAATAAAATTAAACTTATCTTATATGTAGCAACCTTAAATAGTTAAAAATTGTTAAACGACTAAGTTTAAAAAATATTATAAGAATGATTTAATTAATTAATTGTTCAAACTTATTATTAATTTGTAATTTTATAAAATAATCTTATAATTATTTTATAGAGGTGGGGTGGGTTTAGAAAAATAGTGACGTGAAAAAGATCCACACCCTAAAAAATTAGGGGGCCAAACATAAAATATGCATAAGAATTCATAGAATTTCATTTGAGCCCCTTCATGTTTTTAACTGTCTAATTTTCAGCAATAGACCCGTAGTCCTGTACATAGTTAGTACCAGGAATGATTGTGAGAAAACCTAGTTTCACTTTTTCTTTTCTAATTTATTTTTAAAATCCCTGTACTCTCCTGCAATCTAAAGGTTTCAAGACTCTGTAATTCACTCTGATACATTCGTAAGAAGACTTAAATGACATGTGTCTTACCTTTTCTTGAAACCTTAAGAAAATTTAAATTAAGAGATGATACATCAACCATCATGAGTAAATCAGTAAATGGCATGATTAACTTAAAGTGGGAGGAAATACAAATGTGGCAATGTAACTTGAAAGAAATTGAGAGTAACTTCACTGAGAGTGTGTGGGATTGAGGTGCTGTAGTTTTTAAGTTACAGCTGCTGTGAAATAAAAATTATAATTATAAAACAAAAGTTAATAATATATAGTAATTACAATTTTTAAATAATAATTTTGACAAAATTATTAAAAATATAATATATTTTTCATCACACAAGTAAAAAATCATATCAACATAGTTTCTAAGCTACAGCAACTAGTGTTTACCAAATATTTTAGTGTTGTACCTTTTAAGCTATAACTGCCTAACCTCAATCTCAAACGCACCCTAATTCGAGCTTGTGATGGATGTGCATACTAAGTGATGTGTTCTTAGGAATGACAAATGGCCTTTGGATTGGATCAACCTGGCTTTTTAATCAGTTCTTTTAATTGTCATAAAATGTTGGTTCACTTTTATTAACTTTCTTTAGACCCCTTCTCAAAAAAAAAAAAAACTTTCTTTAGACCCTCTACGATACTGTTAAAAAATTTCAACATTAACAATAGGATTAATGTGGACCATTAGATGAAATCTACTGTTTATACTAATTAAATAAGATAAAATTAAAAAATTAAAGTGTTTATTGAGTAGGTAATTCTTTACCGGTTAAATAACTTAGATTTGATAAAGGTTAAGAAATCGTACCAGTTAAATAAGATAGAGAGAGATTTATAACTTGGAAAGAAGAAGAAACTAATTCAAACACAACAATCAAAGACCACAAAAATCTGATTATTTAATGCCTTATATGTACAAAATGTAATTAGTTAACTATTTATTTATAAATGGTATAAAAATTATATTATAAAATTTTTTCTTATAAGTCACTTGTTAAATAAATTTCAAACAAATTTTATTTTTACCTTATATCACTAAATTATGATTAGATTAATTGATTGATATAAATTTTGTAATGCATTACTGTTGATTTTGATAATTAATACGCATAGTGAAAAGTTAAAAAAAGTGATCTTCATATACAATGATTTATCTTCTAATTGATGAAAAACATAAACTCGTGAAATTCATTTTAATAAACACAAATGCTCAATTTCTATAATTAATGAATTCTTTCAAAAAAATCTATAATTAATAAATAAATAAAAATGGAAATGATACAATCCATATGGTATTTGAGAAGATTAACAAAGATTGAAGCCATCTTTACGTTGAATGATAGTCAATATTTGTATTGATTAATAAAGACAACGACAACCAATCGTTTTGTTTCCATTATTATTTTATTCTTATCAAATCTCAATATTGATTTTAAAATTTTTCAATCTTTTTAATGGATGATTACATAATTTTCTGAGCATATTTATAATTACATAATTCTCTAATTTTCATTGTGCGTGATTTTATAATTTTCATCTTATATTATTATTTTATATTATATCATTCACCATATACTATGTCTAACATTATCAAAATAACTAACAATAAAAACTATCTATTTATTGGCAGTATTAACAACTTTGTGATTTAATTCACAAATCATTTATTACAAGTTGATGAGATTTTTTTGAAGTGTATAATTCATATAAAATTTACATATTAATATTTTACATTTTCAAAACTAGTATTGTAAATAACAAAATGAAATGTTACATCTAAATAATGTATATAAAGCGAATCTAATTTAAAGTCTTTTGTTAAAGGAAAATATATAATTTGAAGTCTTATAGAATAACTTTATAAAAATTTTGTTTGCTATATATCCCCTTGTTAAAAAAGTCCAATTGTATTTTTATTTTTTTATTTTTCACAGTGAATCAGTGATTAAAAACAATTATTTATTAGTTAAAAAATTTTATTTGTAATAAAAGGATATACGCTAGACTTAAATTAAATTAAGATTTAAGGAATAAACTGTAACTTGGATAACTGGTAGCTATCTATTAAAGATATATTAAGAGAGTAGAGGTGCTTCAATTTAAATCAAATGGTTCATAATAATCCTACTATTAATGCTGTAATTCTTTTACTAGTATCACAAAGAACTCCCTTTCTTTATTCTGTTTATGTCCTAAAACTTATCTATAAATGGTTAATGTATTTTATTTTTAAAGCTATTCTTATTAAAAAATTAAAAAAATAGTTCATGTATTTTATTTTCTCTCTCAAGGATCACCATCACCACCAAATTTATCATTAAGATCACTACCACCACTTATCTTCATCAATCCATCACCAGTCACCACTTGCTGCTTAATTATAATGAGTTTTTGTTGTTGATTTTTGTTAAATTTTATAACAACTAGTAGGTTTTATTGTTATTAATTATACTGGTTTCAATAACAAAATAAATCAGTTTTTATAATAGCGGGTCAGTGATTTTTTTTTAAAATATTTATGTTTCCTCTTGTTTTTATTTAACATATATATCCTTTCATTTTTTTTTTATTCTTGCTTTGAGTGATTCATAAATGACAATATCAAAGTGGTTCATTTTCAGAATTGATATTAATCCCTTTATTAGCTAAAAAATTTCAACTTCCCTTTTTATTAACGTATTTTCATTTTCAAAAATTGATAATCTAAAAGATTGAGAGAGAGAGGCATGATGGAAGAAAAGAAAATCCTTATATTATTTTTTATTTTTAATAACGGTGATTTTAAAAATAAATGAGATTAATTAGAAAATTAGGGCTGGTGATATCAAGAAAAAAGAAAAAAAAAGTGAGAGAGATTAAATATCACTAGTCTTTATTTGGTTGGGCTATTTTATAATAATGTCAAATTTGGTGGGCGCCCAGAAGATCAACAGGCCAGTGGGCGGGCCGACGGGCCACGCAGATACGCTAACAAAAAGAAGTTTGATTTTTTTGGTTAATGGATTTACGGTTTGATGCGATAGATATGGTTAGCCACATGAATTTGTGAATGATAATCAGCATCTCCTTTTATTTTTATTTTTTACATACATATTACAATTCAAATCCATAATTTTTTATTATTCTATTTCTTTTTAAATTGTAGGGGTGCATTCCTCAAAATTTGAACTTTAGGGCATTTTTGGCATGCTACATTACAAAGCACTACTTGGTGGGCCCTATTTTGATTGAAATAAATCTATTATGAAATGCATTACACAAGTAACAACATTGATTCAAGCCTCAATGGAGCTTCTGCCACATTATTCAAAACCGTGACCCCCCGGGTATAAATTGTATTGCTAACTTTTAAAACACAAGATTATTTAATCAATTAAAACTTGTTTTATTTATTTATAATTGGTTAATAGAGTAATAAAGTTAAAGCTAAACATATTAACCACTGCCGACACAACCCTCCGGCAGTGTTATTATTTTCATATTCTTTGACTTCAATTTTGATGCCAAGAATTCTTATCACCGGATCTATACAATAGTGTATGTATCATCGAAAATGGAGCCCCAATACACCGGAAATTGACAATCAAAATTTTGTATCCCAAAACTTTGACCGTATATTTATGGCAAGAGGAAATTTCGTTACTGACGTACATGCATTGTTGCGTAGATCCAGTGATGAACATTTTAAAAGTACCAAAATTGACTTCAAAAGAAATCGGAATGTGAATGCTGAGGGCAGTTCGTGATGGCTCATAGTGGTTGCCGATGAATAATTTTACTTTTTCTTTATAAACTCAATAATAAATCTAATAAATATAAATTATAAAACTTTTAAGATATTTATAATTATAAAAAAATTAATTTAACATAAATATAATATACAATAATATTATATATAATGCTATATAATATAAAATCAAACGTTGCACAGCTTATTATAATGCAATATAATCCGATACAACTTAATACAATACATAGTAATGGAATACAGTGTGCCAAATACACCATAATAATCGGCTAAGCCCCAGGTAGAGATGACAATAGATACAGCCGACTGCAGGTTTTTCCTTATCAAACTTATATCCGTAAAAAAATTAAATTACTAAACTCACTCGTGACTCGTTGCGGGTTTTTTTTTTTCTAAAAAAAAAATATTGCGGGTTTTAACAATTATCAAACACACTCACAACCCTCCATGGATCAAAAGATATAGAGAATAAACAACCACTACCATGAATCAAGAGTTTCAGAGGTAAACAACCACCACCATAGATCAAAAGATCTAGGTGGACAGAACCACCACCAACAACCACCACCATAGATCAAAAGATCTAGGTGGACAGAACCACCACCATAGATTAAGAGATCTAGGTTGACAAAAGGACCAAACAAAATAAAAAATAAATAAGCAAAAGAGATTTTCGCTATTTTTTTGGCCGAAAGAAGATGAGTTTGTAGACTGTAGCAGAGGATGAGAGAAAAGATGCTTATATAGAAGTTTCCAGTTTTTTTGCGATGGTAAAATGAGATTAGGTTAAGGTGGCTAATATATTTAGGACAAGGATCCTCTCCCTGGCTTTTTTTTTTTTTTTTTTTTTGCTTTTTTCCCTCTCATAATTTATTCTTGTGAAATGAGTGGTCAGGATTGAGTTTTGAATTTTTGTATTAACAATATTTTTGTATTAACAATAAAGTCAGTTTTTTTATTTTATTTACAATTAAGCTAGCATTTTTAATTAGATTTGAAAAATAAGAGAGAGTAGGAGATTAAAACAAGGAAATGATCTTAATCCATATATTTGTAAGGTTAAAATTAAAAAATAATTAATTTTTTTAAAAAATATGCGGGTCACATGGGGTATTTTCTAGAGATTTTCTTTATAATAAATCCACCTGTAACCTGCCACAGGTTTAGGTTAATTTATATTATCAAATCCGCCACAATCCACAAATTTTTTTGGAGTAGGCGGACTTGGGCGAATTTGCAGGTTTGCAGATAGTTTTGCCATCTCTAGCCCTTGGGCCAAACATACATTAACTAGGTATTTGATCTAACATCTAGGGACTGAAAAAGCATTTACTCTTAAATAGGGGCGTATCTACATAGAGTATGCATAGGCAATTGTTCCCGATAAAATCTTAGTTCCTTTTAAATTTATTTAAATTTCCTTCTAATTTTCGTTGTGTTCCACATAATTAGGTAAAAAAAAAAAAAAAAAACAACCCATAAAACTATTTGCCCATGAGTAATTTTTTTATTTATTTTTGTTAAATAACGTATATTATTACACAATTTATATAATCACATTCTTTTCATTTTTTTTACTTACTTCAAAAACTTTTTTTTTCTTTTGTCCCTTCTAAGATTGGAACTTAATTAAATAATTAACCAACTAAAATTACTTGAAAATCACTCGGTTAAGAGTTTATTTACTTCGCCTATCTTTCACATTTCTTTTCATTAACTTTTTTAAATTTATTATTCTAACTTGCCCCTTAATCAATTTGCAAGGGGCAAAACATGAAACACTTATTATCCAATTCTGTGATGCATTCTTTTGGTGCCCAAGGGCATCATTATAGACGGATGCCATCTTAATCTCGAAATCTCGATCACTCAAGCTCAGCATTTCAACTTTTAACCCGATCGATGGCAAAGGCTAATGCCTGAGGCCATAATTTTCAATGGTGTTATATGACTTATGTGACACAAATGATGAGGAAGTTATTAATTTTTGTTGCTTATAATATTTAATTCAATTACAATTATCACTTTCTACTGTACACCTTGGTGTCACATACATTTATATACATTACACCAACCCTCAATTAATTTCAATAAAATTATTTATCTTTATATAGCAATTCTCTTGTTCAAACGTGACATTAAGTTTCTAATAAATAAGAACAGCTCACTCTTTGTACATTTGTTATTTCTCTTTTTAAAGAATTGTGAACATTGGCACAAGAGAAGGATTCTGCAATTGTGTATTAATAAAAATATTGAGTAAAATGCGACAAAATGAAGATAAATCTCTAAATGAACCTACCAATATTTACCTAGATATTATGAAATCACCATTGAAATATCGACTTTGGTATCTAGCAATCATGGATGATAGATCTACTATAAATCAACCATCCGCATTTCGAAGTGTTTTATTAGATGCTTTTTTATTTTTTTAAAAAAATACATTTCATAACGTAACGACCAATGCTTGAAATTATTTGATGAGGTTAAAACACCTGTATTTTCTTGAATATATAAAATAACATAAGTTTTTTAATTTTCACCTAAATGATATCATATTCATTTGAAAAGGAATGAATTTTATATAACAATATAATTATGTTAACTACGCATATACTTGTGGTCACACGCATCTCTCAATCAATCATGAAAGAATATAAAATACAAACGTGATAATATATAGTCCAATTAGAAAAAGTGTGAACATCTAAAGCAAACCAAAAAAAAAAAAAATTGTTTCAACATTAAAAATGTTTGACACCACTCACAATAAAACCTTTAGGCCTAATTCATGCACAAAAGCAAGCCTTGAGTTAAAATAATTGTTAACTTGAGATTATCCTTAATACTCACCTTATCTATTTTTATCTTTATTATCCATATATCCTCAAAAATCTTAAATCAGTTTGGGTGTTCCATATTATATGTTGTTATAAAACAGCAATATTAGAAGGCATTAACATTTAATATGCATGTGATATCAAGGTATAAAAGATTGGTGTCTCTCAAGGGAGAAATTGATAATACACTATCCCAATATCTTAATTATTTTACAGACAGCAATATATTCTTCTAAGGAATGCAATATTCTATGATAATCAATAATGGAGATAGAAGTGGGAGATTATTGAGATATGACCCTCATAACAAAGAAATAAGAGCATTATATAGAAGTTTATCATTTTTAAACAATATAATTCTGCGTAAAGTCAGGTCATCTCTTTTAATTGGTAAATTGATTTGTAGACGGATTTTAAGGTTTTGGATGTAAGGAGGAAGAGTTATAAATTTGGATATTAATTTAATTTTCTTCAATATTTCAATTTCGTTATATATATAATTTGAATGAAATTTTATTTTAAGCATATATATGTAATAGATATAATTTTTTAAGTCAAAAAATTAGAGAAAAAAAATGGTGAGAATGGAGTTGCGATACGAATGTTCAGGAAAATAACTTTACTTTATTCATGCATTATATGTGTTAGAAATATTAAACTATGATGTTTATGTGACAGAATCTCTCATCAATTTTAGACTTCACAATACAAAATTAATTATGTGTGACTAGCTAAATCAAAATTTCATTTAAAAAATTTGAATATTCACCGACAATAATACTAGACTTCTCAAGTAATATCCCAATATTTTCTATTAACTAACGTGGTATTTATCATTTATTGGATGATAAAATTCATAACTTGTAAAATTATTTATTACTCAATTCTATTATTTGAACGCTACCCCACTGCCAAATATGTTTAATTTTATCTCATCATATTAACAAGAATAAAAATTTAAGATACAGGTTTTATTTTCTTTTCTCAGCTCTCAATCTAATAGTCATCAATTAAAAATTTTGAAATATTATTTAATCAAATCTTCTAATATTAATTGGAATTAATGATTGCTAATTTGGTAATTCACTTGGGATTCAAACCTTTTAGTATTAAGCATGAACTGCCCAAACTGTTCTATTTTTCTTTCTATTCAATTTATGGTTAAATAATACACACTCTGATTCGGAATAAACGAGGTGGTGACTGGTGAGTACACATAATAATTTCCTCCAATGGAATGAAAGGAAACAAAATCTTCTCAGGGCAAGAGCAAGCATAGCTTAATAAATGGAACACAATATATGCTCCCAAAAAAGGAAAAATACATATACAAGCAACACAACAGAACTGGAAAAGTCCATTAATAAACTCGATGATTTGAAACCATATGTACAAAAACATTTATCTTCAAGGAACAAGTCCTGTCATTGATACTCTAGCTCCTCTCAGGAAATCTACTTGTGATAGACCGACACTTATCATAAAAAAAAAAAGACGAAATAGCAACACTGCCTTTAGAACACTTATGGCCAGGGGGTTCCAACGTCCAAGCTGCAAAAGTTCCTCCGATGAACCAGAGACAAGTCAAACCTGAAGACAAAGGGAGCACATGTGAGGCAAGCATGCAATTTGAAAGCAGTGTTACGAAGTTCAGTCTAGAAGTATCCTTTTCTACTTTGATCAAACCATAAATTCATACATGAACAATAATGCTGACTTTGAAACTTACAATGTGGGGACATGAAATTTAGTTTCGAATTCTACTACAACCCTCTTCTACTTCGGCTACCAGAACCAGCTACAGTCCTTACATCAGACGAACTATGAAAGTAAGCACTTCCTCTGAGTCCATGAGATGGAGAATGATGGGGAGACGACAAACTTGAGTCACTCCCCTTGAGTGCCTCAGTCTCCAAACTCTTTGCTTCATCGGTTAGCATAGATAGCTGTTTTAGAAACAAAATGTAAGTCTCCAGCTATATGATATATAAGCCAACAAAATTTATTGTTCTGCCAAAAGGATGAATCAGATGGAGCTCCACAGATAATGAGTCATAAAAAATGTCTAGCATACAGAATCTGACACAAAAAATGCAATGTGCAACCAAATTCGAGCATGTGCCCGAGAAGACATGATCATATGACACAGCAAACCGTTTTTATTTTCTTTGCTGATTCCTCTCAATGAAATTTGCCATGTTGCAATAAGTCATCAATGAAGTTGGTTCCTTTAAAGAATGATAATAATAAAAGAAAAGGACAATCTGAATAAGGAAAAAGCTATGAGACCAAATAAATTTGCTAAAATAAACAGTTATGAATGCCTAACAAATACATATAATTAATTTAGTTTTATACCCGAATCTCATTCTCCCTCAACCGGTCCTGTAGTGCACTTATGGCGGGACTTAAACTGCAAAAGGGTGTTACAAGAGGGGATGTAAGTACAAACAAAATGTGGAGAATATATAACCAATGAATATATAGGGATCTGTTTCTAACCAATATTCAATTAATTTGCACATTGAAGCCTGATAAGTTGATGTGTGATGAATGTAAGTAAGGGGATGCACTTTTCCATCACTGAGTAAAATTGAAGACAATTAGCGTGGATGATTAACAAAATTACAATCTAAAGATGAAAGCCAAGTCAATAATAAGCAAGTGATAATGAATTCAATGCACACCTCATATTTTGCATGATGGCTTGGTTATATGCTGCCCGCTCCTCTTCATACAGTACACGTTGCAAATCCGTAAATGATGTTAGAGGTGAATCAAGTTTGAGAAGAGACGAAGTCGGCAGAACATGAAGAGGGATTTCTTTCCTGACATACTCCGCACCACTGTCAACAAACAGGAACTAAGATAAGGATCTCAAGAAGAGAAGTGCATTTTACCAACCCATCATCTCACAACCATAACGAGTACTAGAAAGTAATGAGGTATCAAGTGATTAAGTACATACTCAGATATACCTCATGTCCAAATTAGAACGGTGCATTGCCTCTTGCATGCTTTCTGACATGTCCATTGGATCTATATCACCAATGGCGTTATTTAAATCACCAGTTTGGTAGCTTCCTCCAGTTCTATCTCTCTCAAGATGGTTGGCATCAACATTAGCAAAGAAACCACCCAACTCGGATGTCCTTCCCCCACCCTAGCAATATATATACAAACATTACAGGAAAAGACCAAAAGACCAGAAAGTGACATTTATATCACCCCGATGCAAACCACCTCGAAATATAAATTTTCTCGAAATATAAATTTTATGTACAAATATATTAACATAGACGGTATGTTCTATCTTCACTAAACACCAATAAGTTTAAAAACCATGAAAAAGCACTAGGATCACAAGAGAGAGAGACCATAAGGTGTCTGCATCAAGGGAAACTCTGCCATTATCAGTTAAGTGTGAAAATAATGATCAGAACCATTTGTAAATTCAAAATCTATAGTGAACGGATATAACAAAAAATGAAAATGAAAAGAACTTCAATGAACATACAGTGCAGCACGATGATATTTAGGAAAGCACAAGTAATCCTGATCATACAAAGATTCATTATTGTTCTGAAATTATAAAGGTTTTTAGAGCTCTACCGGTGGTGTCAAGATAAAACAAATTCCAAATTTGAGAGTCACAATATATACCTTCCAAGATCCTGACACAATTTTGGAATCACCAGTATCTTGCTCAGGGTTCTCTGCCAGTACATTTCCAGGTCTCGCCGATAGAGATTCTGAGGAACTTAAAGATGATTCAAGATCAATTACTGTACTTTTATTAACAGGTAATACAGCAATAGGCTTTGACATGTGATTCTGCTTCCCATCCGAGGACTGGAATGCAATGACTTGGATTCTTCCGACCTGCAATTTCTCCCAGTTGTTTTGAGCTTAGCTAAAGAGAAATTAAATACAAGACTAATCTTGTAGCATGCATGAAGTACAAACCTTGTTTGCATCTTCACTAAAACAGGAAAATATCAACCCAATAAACCCAGTATCTAGCAGCTGATACATTGCCTGAGTCCGCACATCTGCAGAAGATAGCAGCCAGAACTCTGAGTGTCAAGCATCCAACTACAATAACGGCAATTGCCTGACAAATAACAATGCTAAACCTAGTCTCAAGCATTTTGAGTAATTCAACAACTAAATTGAGTCTAAAAAACTTATACTTCAAATTTGGATAGAGTAAAGTTTGATAGCATGATAAGCAAGTATATGCTGAAGAACTCTTAAGCTTATACTCCCAATCATATTCTTAGTACTGGTAACTTAATCAAAAGCCATACCACAAGCTGACCTCCCAAATCCTGGTGTGAGTTGGATTAGATCCCTAGACCTCTTTGTACTACAAATGAGCTTACCAGATGAACTAGCATAATCTGTTCGAACTTGCTTTAATGCAAGTTCCAAATTAAATTCCATTGCATGAATGATTGATTGCAGGAAACACTAATTGCTAGTTATAAGTTACACAATTTTGCATAAGTTCCATCATCTTTAAGTTTTTCACTTATTTTTCCCTTCATTTTAGGTCATTGTGATCATGAGATACAACGGCACAGGTCGTACAGCATTTTCAAGCAAAGATACAATTTAGCTTGATCCTAGAAAACAAACAGACCATGCATAAGGAACTGGAGAAAGAGGGGCAAAGATTTCAAAATTAGCCAAAGGACATACACTATAGAGGAAGCCAAATGGCAGCACTAGTCCTGGTCCTTATCAGTGCCTATATAATCCATGGGTTCATAATGATGCTACCTAGTGTCAACTCAATCACTTTTACCCAGAGAGTGGAATTCCTGTGCATCACTAGAGAAGATCATAAAATTTTGTGGTAGACAGATGTTTCACCTACGAAATAGGGAAAAATATGTTGAATATGAAGTGCAATGTCAAGCTTTTCAGACATCCAGAAATGCTTGAAAGTATATCATTAGTATAACCTAGCTATATCTTTCTTAAAGTCCTCTAAAGTTTGCCGCATCCCCTTTAAAAACTTACTTTCAAGCCTGTGTGCAAACCCCTCAAAGTCGCATTTGTCAAAACTAGCTCATCTAGCCACCAACTTCAAAGTATATTGAATAGGGAAGGTAAACATATTCTTCATTTTGCATTGTGTCTCAAACCAATCAGTATACATCTTAAGGGGAAGACAGTTTCATTTGAGTCCTTGCACCTATATTGGGTTTCACAGATGACAAGCTTGTTTTGTATTATAAAACAGTAATTTTAGTGTTACTAGAAGTTCATATGTAGCTTTAGTTTAATTAATTGCATCAGTGAATTTAACAGACTGATTAATTTTTCTCACAGAAAATTAGATTTACTACTTAATCTGACAGAAAGAATAGCATTAATACGTACCAACATGTGACGGAAGAACTGTAATATGAGGGTGTGAATGGTACCAGCCAATCACTCTTGTTGTTCTTCCTGTCAACATGGTCATTCTGTTCTATGAAGTTAATTAAAACAACAAGAGATGCTTTACTGAACACAAGTACTTCATTACAAGATCAAACAAAAATTATATATTGGAAGCAGAGTCTCTTCGGCACTGGTATATTGTGAAAAACTAAAACAGATTGAATCTCTTTCAATAAACTCTTTTTAACATTTAGAATCTATAAAATTTCCTTTGCCAACAAAAATATATTACAACAGAACAATTTTGAGGCTAAAGAATATTCATAGCAGGTAGAGATCACACAGACAAAATTAAGGATATATCAGCCTGTGCTGATGCAGCAGCTAACTGCTCAGGATTTGTCTCAACTCGATCCTTTCGCCGATCAGATCGTGACTGAGGTGATGCTCCCCAAATTAAAGCAGTGACATTACCATTTTTTGAGTACTGAAATTTCAAATTAGAACCAAAGAATTACAAACTTGAAAATGGATGAGCAAAATAGAAAATGTTAAAGAAGAATGCATATATTTCATGTCAGCTAAGCTGAAAAATTACATGTTGGCTAATATCTAGAGGTGGACAATTTACATATCATCATTGCCCAAACCTGGGGACAACAAAAGGCCAACCTAAGCTATGGCATTTCTTATTGTAATTTTTGCGATAGTCTCGAGGAGATAGAGTAGAAAATGACCTATGTTTCTAAAGTACAGGCTCCTATTGCCCATAGGGATGATGAGGCACAATATATGGTAAGGGGGAAAATAGGCTTCACAGTAGAGCAAAACCTGCCTGGAGAATGATTTTTATCAGCTGTTTGATCAACTATTGAGGGTTACCTTATATGGACTCTAATGAAGTTGCAAATATATTTAGACTCACATAAAGTCTGCATAGAGTTTAAAAAGAGAAATCCAGGTCAAAAGAGCCCATTCTAAAAACCACCAAGGAACCTATTACGAGAAACATTTCCGGTACTACCGCCTCTGAAAGAAATCCAAACCTTGGTGATAGAATATAATCTTAAAACACAGAGAACTCAATAGGCATAAATTTTCGAAAACAGGAATTAAATTTTACTAGAAAACCAAAAACCGGAATCAGCAAACACCCCAAAATGTACCGTATAGAAACAGTTTCAACTCTATTTCAACCAACCATTGAATAACAAAAAATAGAGACTAAATATAAGCATAATACACAAATGATTCAGAAATTCCAAGTTTCGACAAAATGGGAATCAAATTTTAATAAACCTCTAGAAACCCCAATTCAAGAACAGCCCAAATCCCAAAATTTCCAACTCTACTTCCTCTGCAAGCTAAAAACAATACAATACAGATATTGTAAGCTAAAAAAATACAATACATTAATTCTGGACAAAGTTCGATTAAACTCCAAAACCGCATTTGGAATCCACAAGCCCAAGAATTACAAGCTAAAAACATAAAAAAAATAATACATAATGAATCAAACAAGATTAAAACTTCAATAATGGGAATCAAATTTTGGTTAAACTCCAAAGCCCCATTTAACAACACAACCCAGAATCCGCACAATCCCAAGAATACTCAAAAGATTTCATCGAAATTTAAGAAAAGGAAATCTAGAAAACACTTCACAAGAAGAATCATAAGGACACAAATTCCATAATTTTCAAGACTACTTCCACTATGAAACACAACTCAATGATCAAATCAGAAGTTAAACAAACAAATAAAAAAACAGAGAGATGGGTTATTGAAGAATGAGACCTCCACGTCACCAAGAAGAAGGCCCATGATTTCTTCAGTTTCAGTGGACAATGCATGCGTTAAACACGTCAACCACACGTCCTCTGACATTTTCACACCCGTTAGAGACATTTTCTGCTTCTCAAGTCTTTCAAAACTTAAGTGATTTATAGAGGATCTTTTTTTTTTTTTTTTTTTTTCAAAGAATTGTTTCTGTTTGTTTGTTGTGTCTGTGGAAGAACCGAAGAAGAAGCAGAAGCAGCAGCTTTGGTTCCTTGGGTTTGGTGGCAGTAGCGTCACCAGCTTGGATCTTGGGTCGGTTGGGTGGGGAACAGAACTTCGCACGCTGGTGATATAGTACGGTCAGTTCCAGGTTATTAACTTGCTGCTGGTCATTTTAGTCCTCTTGATTTGCTGACCGATGATTGAATTTTTGTGACAGCCAAAACCGGATTTTTGTTTCACTTATGGGGATAAACCGTACTCTGCTGCCAATTACATTCTCATCTTGAAAAGGTAAATACACACGTACCATAAAAGAATGAGCAACCAAACAAATAAGATAATGACACCTGTATGTAATGACAAAATTTTTTAAAAAAATACTAAAGATATTAATTGAATATTTTGCTCTTTTTTTTTTTAATACTTTATGTGGAGTTATAGTTAATAATATCTTTCTTTTGTTTATTTATTTTTATTTAAATAGCAGTGCTCGTTAAAAAAATTGATTAATATACATAAATTTATTTTCTAGTAAAACTATTTTGTTTTTTTATCATTTTGTTAACTTTTATATTCATATATATAAATACAATAACGTATAATAATTTTATAATAAATAGATATTATTGTTTATAAATAAATAATATTTTTCTTTTCTTTTTAATTTTAAACACTACTCATCGGTTTTTTCGTTCCGATAAACGAGAGCCGATGAGTTCTAGTATTTCTGTACAATTCAATTTTTTGGCTCAAAAACCGAACCGAATTCCCATGCCCACCCCTCAGTGTAATTATAGTCACATAATTATCATATACAAATGCATCTCAAGTAATGTGTCATCACTCATTTATAATTACTTGTCAGATGTTGTAGTGCATATTGTTATTAATGAGTAACATATATATCAAATGTCATATCACTTAAAATGGGAAAAATTTATCCCAACTATATATGAATATAGTGTTACACATCAAAATGTATCAATTAAAAATAAAGTTATCTGATTGAACGGATGGTGAGAGTGTGTGTTTGGTACACAACAATGGTACTAAATTAAAATCACATAACATTTCATATAGGGATCGTACTAAATTAACATCACATATCCAGCAATAAGGATATGTCTGAAGCAAACAAAAAGTAGTCAAGTTTTTGCATAAATAAAATATCTAGAAATTTTGAGATGTGTAGTAAATGACCATTTTTAAGTTACTTTCCTTAACACTTAAACCCCACGATGTTAATGGGTTTAAAACTGGAAAAATGATTTACAATGACCAAACTCCAATTCAACTCGTTATTCAATTGCTCTTAATATAACAACCTACGGGTGTCTATGTGATTTTCCTTTAATAAAGTAATATTACTTAATCGATTGTGAATTAGTTAGTATTTTTATTTATTTTCGATTATTAATACATGTTAATTTTAACAACTTGTAAAAAGGGAAAAAATATAAATATTAGTTTGATAGAGTAAAGCCTCATTAAGGAGTAAGGACAACTACGCTGTGGCAGCTAATTAATTATATTGCCACAATGCAGTACCATTACAATAACATGATGAATCACAACAATCCATCAATCAACACAAAAAAATGAAAAATAAACCCAAAACACAAGAACACTATGCATGCATGCATGCGCTCCCACAATAAGAGATAGCATGCATGGCAAATGACTAAAACATGCCACATATATAATAGCTTATGATGAAAAGACTAAAACCAAAGGCAAAAATATATAAAATAAAAAAATGGTTTGAGATGAAAACATTAAATATATAATATCTTCAAATCCTAGGGTTGGTGGTGGTGATGTTGATGTTGTTGGTAGGGTTGCTTGGGTGCTCCGCGTTGAGGCTACTGCCTACTGTGGTGCCGGCACCGGCGCTGTGGTCTATTGGTAAAGTTGTGTTGGTGTTGTCTGCGTTTATCCCCAGTGTGTTCTTCACTGCATCAGCTGCTCCTTGTGCCATGTTCTTCACTTGCTCTCCTGCTCCCTGTGCCATGTTCTTCACTTGCTCTCCAGTCTGTAATCACACAACCCATTGACACTCTTACAATTTTAATAAACAAAAAATAGTAGAATTTGTCTTTTGTTAAATCTTTGTACCAAAGAATCGGGGTTAGTAATTCAAAAAATAATAATAATTAAAGCCAGGGTAATTGCCTGTTGAAGTAAGTTGGTGGCCTGGCTTGTGTAAGTATTGTTGTTTTGGGCAGACTGGGCATTGGCCAAATTGTCTAATGCTTCTTGCATCACTGCGTCGGATACCTGTTGCAAGAATTCATCTTTATTTCTCTGTGAAATTAATAGGAAAACTATCAACATAAATTATTTTTTTTAAAAAAAAGAAAGAACTACAGTAATTAAGTTTTAATTACCGGTTGAGCTTGGCCAGCGGTTTGTTCATTAATTTGTGGAATCTCCTGGCCTGCTTGTTGACTTGCCATTTTATTTTTGATTTGTTTATGCTTCTGCTTTTGTTTATTGTTCTCTGTAAAAGAATTGAAACTCAAGTGATGATTAATAAGAGAACGCAGAGAAATTTATAAGAAGTAAACGTTAATAAACTTTTTCACATGCAAAATCCGAAATGCATGCAACTAATTTCTAACGTATAGGACTGCAAATAGAGGTGTGGTTGGGAGTGTTTCAATCAGAATTAATGGCGCACCACTCAGTCAAGAAAGAGAAGCCATAGGCTTGGACTTAGGGCAGAGCTTGACTTAATTCATGACCTTTACAAATTATTAGCCATTTGAACTTTGATTAAGCTGGATATGTCAACCAGAATTACCCACCTTCCCTTCTTCAACTTTGAGGGAAAATGTTCAATTTTCACTAGTGATGATCATTTGTTAATATATATATATATATATATATATATATATCATTTATTTGAAGTAACTTCATCTATTATTGGGGCTGATTTTTGAATTATACTCATCACCACTGTGCTGATCAAGATTGATTCCCACAGATTTTTAATTATAATATTAACAGAAATGAATGTATATATAAATAAGTTTGAAGTGCCAAAAACGAAATCAATATTGAATAGTGCCTAAAAAATATGCTGTGCCAATCAATCGTGTAAGCCCTTTTGCATCTGACACGTGTCAGCAGCTCGTGGGAAACCCAGGTGGCATAATCTCACAGGATAGTCATTATCATCTAGGGAAGCCTCAAGCCAACGCAGCATCAACATCCCCAAGTAACCCCAACCCCCAGAGCGTGGCACGTAGCATACAGGTGTCAGTAAGCAGGACACGTGTCTTCCACCCAGAACTCCTCAGACTCTATATAACCCCATGCACCAAACCCTACTCTCCCAACCAACAAGCAAGCAAGCAAAAACGTTCAAAAACTCGTCCACTAAATCTTGCAGCAAATGAACTCTTTTAAGCACTCTTTTCAGAAATGAAAATAGCATCCCACAATCAGAGCTACAGAGCTGGTGAAGTCAAAAGCCAGACTGAGGTAGTATACTCGCATAAATATATTTGGTAAACATTTACATTTATACATTATACACATATACCGTTATATCACATATATACCGTTATATGTTATGTGCATATATAGTAACTATTGTTAAAGTGTTTTGAAAATTATTTAAAGTGTTTGATAAATATTTAACGGGATTCTAGAATAATAATGACAGGAGAGGACAAACCAGACGATGGAGAATGTGAAGGACAAGGTGCAGGCAGCCAATGACAGGACTTATGAGGCAGCTCAGCAGGCCAAGGAGAAGACCTCTGAGACGGAGCAGCAGACGGAGCAGCAGGCGAAGCAGAAGGCGGCAGGAACGGCGGAGGCGGGGAAGCAGAAAACCCAGGAGACGGGACAGGCAACCCGGGAGAAGGCGGAGGCAGCCAAGGAGAAGACGGGAGGCATTTTTCAACAGACCGAAGAGAAAGTGATGGGCGCTGCTCAAAGTGCTGCTGATGCTGTGAAGCACACTTTCGGATTTGGTGGCACTGGTAAAGAAGAGGAACATTAAGATGTTCGAGACAGGAACACTAATAGAAAGGGTTAATTAATTAATATTACTCATGCAAGTTTGATACAAGCAGCTGCTGCTTTGTGTTGTGTGTTTTATTTTAGAGTCATCATGTAATAATGTTTTATCTTTAATGAGGGCCCTTTTTTTTTTTTTTTGAGTCCCTTCATTAGTTATAAATGATGAAGGATAGTTTGATATTGTTGTTTCCAGCCTTCATTCTGAAAAGCTAGTGAAGCTTGTTTATTGCTTTGTGTTTTTCTAATTAGTGTCATAGCAGAAGGGTAAAGATTTGTATTCTAGCTATTAACAATGAATGAATCAAGTTTTTCCCTTCAATATCGTTATCTTTTGAAATCTTATTTCGACCTTCATAAATGTAGCTCCTTTTATAAGTTGCCAAATGATCTATTAGTCTAATGTTATGTTTGACGATATTGAGGTGTATGGTATTGAAATTGCTTAATTATCGTTGTTAAGCTATAACATACTAATTACTTTAGTTTAAATTTAGAAATTAAGTATTGATTCGATACTTGTATTAATATTATAAAAAATTTATAATATTTTTATTTTAAAATTATTATTTACAAATCATATTTATTATATATTATTTTATAGTTTTTTTCACCTTTTTTTTTTTCATAGCAGATGTAAGTTAAGCACCTCAATGTACATGTTTGGCCTGGATCTGAATGTGTTGGCCAATCTGACCGAGAAGTTCTAAGACTTATCTTTAAAGGAAGCTTGCAATTTTTCATAGTATGTATCCATGACAGCAGTTTCAGATGTCGAATACGAAAAGTGAACAGATTTATGAGAAGAAATGAGAGGAAAGAACCAAAGTTGAGCAAAATCTGAATATTTTTTTCTAAAGTAAGGAGTTGTTCTTTCCCAACAAAGGCTACAAAATTTGTAAAATACGGGAAAAATGCAGGCATTTTTGTGTTTTTGTTGTGGGTTGTGTTGTTTCGAACCCTTTTGTTCAACAGATGATACAACACAAAGTTTACAAAGGCTTGTTAGGAGATTGGCAGCTGAAGTGAATCATATTAGCTAGTAACCCTCTCTCTCAAGCTGATATATCCCATCAGAGAATGATGCAAATTTAAAAGAGGGCGCAATTGAGACCATTTATGTTTCCCAATTCCCAGGAATGACAATCTTACAACAATCGTGCGACCATTTATGTTTACCGGGAACGACAATCTTACAACACCCTATAATCTTCAGTACTACTCAGGCTAAAAAATCTGAGTTGGGGTGTTATCTGTCAATCGCTCATGGCTTCGATTCCTTCAAAGTCGCTGATTCCATCGGCAATATCATCATCTTCATCGTCTTCGTTTTCTTCTTCATTCTCTTGATCCGTTTCCATGGCATCTTCAGATTCCTCTTCACCCTCTTCATCACTTGAATCTTTGTCCTCATATACCAGAGGAATCACGCCATTGTTCTCTTCTACTCCTTCATCGACAACCTATCAAAAAGACGAAATGAAAAATTCTCTTTATAACTTCATACCTTGCAAAAGCCACTTTACAAACGATTCACAACATAAGAAGCAGCAATACATACCCCTGAAAAATGGAAGTCTAAGCAGCTTGATATTTGAACAGCCGACTGGAAAGTTGAGACTCTAGATTCTATAAGCTGCATAGACAACAGCAAACCATATTACTGCAGTTCAAAACTAAGCATGTATTTGAATCTGTTTGTATGGATATACAAATGGTAAATGTATATGAATGAGATGATTGACCACCAATGTAGTAAATGAACAACCTCAGATAACCATTAAACCAAAACCCGTTTAGTGTCAAATCCCATCACTTACCTGGTACAAAGTATTCAGGGCGGATAAAGAAGATTCCTGAGACATTATTACACTAGCATGTTGAAGAAGTAAACTCTTTAGCCATGGAAGAGCACATGCCAACACTGCACCCCTGCAACAATGTGTCCCATAGTGACCACCAAGCTTAGAATTTTCACAAGTTCAAAGTTGAAAAACAAATGACTGCAATACCAAACATAGACGGAAGGAAAGACAGTATGCGTGACAAGGTTATCTACTATCAAATAAACAGCTATGATATTGATGTATCACTCTCAAGTACTGGTTCGCACTAAGGTCAGAAGCTACAAGAGGATCCCAAGCATCATTCAGAACAAAAGACCAAATCAAAATATAAGAGGTTGGCAAGAGACAGATAGAACTAATAAATCTGGAGAAATCCTGATCTGTATATGGTACTGACAGAAGGCTCAAACTACTCTTGACCTATAATTTACATAATAAATGTTTGTATTCATTGAAATATTTAACATGATTAAACAGCTAATTACCTTGACTGGATTATTGATACTAGCGAATGAAAAAGCTTGAGAACGTCTGAGGGTTTTAACAGAGATATTGAATTCGCAATGACCTATCAAACAGATATGGATTTAGTATTAAAGGGGCAGGTCCAGAACAGCTAGAATGATATATTTCAAATGTTAATCTACAAGTAGGAAGCAACCTTTTTGTCTTGGTTATATAAGCACTCTAAGAGAAGGGCCCGATCATCAGCATGCAGTGCTTGCTTAAGCAGAACATTAACTGAGTCTGCACTTGGAGGCTTTGCGTGAGAGGATTCTGGAATTTCTTGGCCCTTGGATTCATTATTATCACGTAAATTCAGATTTTCAAGTTTCTCACCCATGGTAGGCTCATTCTGATCATCATCAACAAGAACTCCATCCATGTCCTCACCGTGACCTAAATATAAAAATCCCCACTAAATGAATCTTCAAAAGCAGATAAAAATGCTTACTCCAGAATCCACCCCCCCCCCCCCCTTTTTTTTTTTTATTGACATCAGAAATATAGAAGTAAACTGTAAAACATCAACATAGAAAGAAGGATAAATTAAATGAGGAAACTTTTGTATTGGGGTCTTAGCTAAAATACCAATTCTATCAATCATATCAGGATTAATTATCAAACCAAGACATTCAATACTCACATTACCAATTTACATAGATTAACAGTGACAAAGTATGTAAAGGCAAGTCCAATACTAGTAACTAGACTAGACCAATAATACAAATTTTCTAAAAGCAGCTTAAGTGCACCAGTTGATCACCAAAAAGAAAATTTTCCTTTGGGAACAAATGAGCCCCCACACGGATCAAGAAGACATCTATCAACCAAAAGGAGAACTAAGTATCTCCAACAGATCTAATGAAATCAAAGAATAGCCACTGTGGCCACTCAGATACTCTTTCAAGGAAAATGTTCTTCCCTAGATATCTCCTAGTTGGTCAGCATACAGAAAAGACATATATAAATGATAAATCCACCTCATCAACAAGCTGAGAGTGAGGGAATTAATAAACAAATTCTCTATCATAACTATAAAGATGAATAGCCTTTCAAGCCTACATGTGCCAATTATCAGGGGAGAGTTTAATTTGCTTCTCCATTATTATCTTATCGTTGATCACAGAGATAACGACTCACAAGAGTGCTAAACCAAAAATTTTCCAGAAGATAGAGCCCCATTACAAAAATACGTTATACGGCAAACGATTACTGATAGTGTAAAGGTAATGACTATCATGCACAAATTAGTGTTAATAATGTTCCTTTACTGTTCTTATATCTTGATCAAGAAATACACTGTATTAAGTGATTTTGTGAAATTTAAGTATTTAGCCTAATGTCAAAGTATATCATCAAACAAATAATCAAAAAAGTGTATCATCAAACACTGGCTTTAGCCTTTATCTTGTTATGCTCCAGACAAACAGCATTTCTGATTGGTTTGAATCCTCCTTCAAATACCATAAGATTAATGCAGATCTATTTGGAGAAACTTATACAACTAAGTGATTAGATAGATTCTATTTGAACATAAAACACTTACCAGTATCAGCAACATCTCTTGTAGTTTCAAGATCAGGATCAGATGCCGCTCGTTTCTTGCTTCTTTTTTTATTTTGGGCTGAAGCAGTGGCCACTTCTGACTCCAAATCATGGAGAACTGTCATAGTTTTTTCTGGTTCTATTAACATAAACACAAGATAACACTTTGCATATAGATAGATAATCACAATAGTGGACTCAAATTTGGCTTTCATCACAAATTCACAATAAAATCAAGAAAGAAGGGGTCATCTTACATCCTAAGATTCGAAGGTATACAGTCCTTAGAAAAAGAAAAAAGCTTCAACGTATGTTCTCAAAAATTAAAAAAGAATGCTTCAAGGTATGAACTGCTTGGCATATTCAACGTTACATCAGAAAAAATTGCAAAGGTATATGAATTTTCAAGAAAAACTGCATGGGAGAGTAGAAAATTCAAACAACTTGACTTGATACTTCTCTAATGTTATGAGTGTTTTTCAGGTGATGCAATACTATTAACATCATTCCAGTTTAAGATTAAAATAAAATGGGGGTTTCATGGAAGGAAAAGATTAATCAAGATGGTCATGCATTGTTTCACAAAACAACTTTGTCCATGGAGAAAATTCCTCAAAGATCAATTGCTTAAAACAAAGTTGGGGATCTCTTTTTAAGAAGAAACTACAATCAGAACTAAAAGTAACCATATACCTTTCTCTGCATGAACCCCATTTTCTTGAACAGTTTCAGATGTATCGCCAACAGAAATCACGATGTTCTCCCCTGGGTTACTAATATCCACAAAACTAAACTGAGGAGTATCTATTGAACCATAGCCGATAACGGCTGTCACCTGTCCGCCCGCTTCTAAATCATTTAATCTGGCAGCAATGATAGAAGTTCGACTCTTCTTCACAGTCACACTATTTTGCTGGTCTGCATCAGCTTTTTTAAGTTTTACAGTGATCTTTGTTGGATTCATCTCTTCATCTTGTGAAACTGTCTTCAAGTTCCACGAATAAGCTACTCCAGATTCTGCAACCGCTACTATGACTGTACCATCCTCTCCATTGGGACTATTCTTGCATTCAATAGCTATAGGAGAATGTGGCATTGAAAGAGCAGGTCCTTTATTCACAGTTTTTGAACTCATATCACACCTCCACACTTGAAGATGTTTCTCCCCATAACCCGCTGTAATAATGGTCTTTGCACCATCAGATACAGATATGTACTGCACGGGACCCTGCAATAACAAAGTATCCAAAATAACAAATGCTTTAAGCATGTAAACAAACCATCAAACCATATTCAATTTAAGTAACTCACCACATCATCCGAGAACTTCAGAACCTCTTCCCCATTCTCCAAACTTAGAACCCGTACCTCACTACTGGCTAAAGCAAAAATTTTCTCTTCTGGCATATAAATAGAAAAAGATAAAATATAAGAGCCAAAAAAAAACCAGGTCGACAATGCAACAGGTATGAGATGATTTCCTCACCGCATAAAAAGGCTGAAGAAGAGATGGGCTTTTTTGAAGCTTTGAACTGTCCTATTACTTCTCCAGTTTCCAATTTCATCTCAGAAGCCATTCCATTTGTTCCAACAACATGTAAATTACGGCCTTTATTTGCAAAAGCAAGACCAGCAAGTCCACTAAAGAAAGGGAAAAATTTTACTCATCTATCTTACAGATTTACTGAATTAACATGTATAATAGAAAGCTCCTTTTGCTACAAGATACAATAAGCAATTAGATTAAGAAAGACGAATAGTTTGATATGGTCAATGAGCAGCCCCTAAATTTAACACCAATAGAGAAAAAGGAACGAAGATTATTGTTTTCTACAGCTAACATCAATAATCAAACATATATATATAGATAACTATGTGTGTGCGCATAAGCATGGCATTATTTGGGCATTAATTCATTTCATGTACTTCTGGCCACATGATTCCTTAGCAAACAAGACATCATCATACCCAGGATGGAGCCCAGTAGATTTCCACTTCGTCTCGCCAGTAAGAACATCAACTGCCAAGATGTCCCCATCATTGGTGCCAAGAGCTAACAAGAGAGTACCGCATTCTTTTCTACGCTACAATTTTGAAAGCAACAAAACAATAATTACATTATTTAGGTGAATCTCAAAAGAATCAATAACAGAACCTAGGGGCCTTTTCCAAGATTTAGAAGCTACCTTCTTCCCAACAAAACTGCATGCCAAACACGAATAACTAACTACAGATTCTCCATCAGGCTGTTTCCACTCCGCCAATAGACTTCCATCATTTGTGCTCCATATCTGCAAATTGTACAATTTTCTTCAGTATAAGAAAACTTACTTCACCATGCCCGCATGACATGTAAATCCAAGCCAAACTTAAAAAGAACAACAGCATTTATTTCATGAACAATCAAAGATCAAATTTTCAAAGTCAGCATAACCCAACATCCCTCTCAGAGCTAAGGCAATTTTTTAGCGACTGAGACAAGTTGTCACACATATTCTATGTCAATGAAATGATACAGTCTACACTTATTTTAGATGGTAATAATAAAACGAGAAGAATATCTCAAGTGCAATGCCATTACCATACCAAAATAACTACTACTGATCCTAAGTTGAGCGCACAAAATACCCATTAAAAAAAATCAATTTTTCCTAAATGAATTCTCTCTAATAGTATTCATTTATTAAGGAAAAAAAATGCTTTTAAAGCATCTGTTGGTTTACAATTAGAAAGCTATTTAAATGTGATCCTAAACAAGAACCCAGCTAAAACTTGATTTCAAATACACTTTCAACACTACAAAGAAACAATAATTTTTTTATATTTCCTTTGCAGCATTGAAATACTGGCAAAAAAAAAATCTTCAAAATCTTCATAACAACACCCAAATATCATTCATTGATTACAAAGACAACGAGAGAGAGACAGAGAGTGTGAGTACTTTGACGACGCCGTTTGGGGACAGCACGGCGAGGAAGTCACCGTCAGAAGTGAAAGACGTTATGAGAGACTTCAGCTTCCGTTTCGCCATCGCCCTTTTCCAAAGTGTTTCGTCTTTGATGGTGGGGAGGAAAGAAAGAAGGGTTTTGGGTTTAAACTTTAGTTAGTGGGAAAATATCGTTTAAGTACCTCAGAAAGATTGCATTTTTCGGAAAAAAAAAAAAAGAAAAAAAAAAACCCCCTTTATTTATATCTTGGAGGTTTCTTTAGATAGAAACATGTTTAAAAACTACACGAAGAATTTTGGTCTTTACTCTTTAGGCTTGTCTTAATAATGTTAATAAAATTTTGAAATTTTTGCATTGAATCTCATTAACTGAATACTAGTATTTTCAATTTAAAAAAATGCTAATTCAGCTCTAATTTTTAACTGAATACTGAATAGCATTGAATTTTATTAAGTCTGAATAGAGTTGAATGCTGAATAATATGTTTTATTTTTTATTTTTAAATGTCTTAATAAAGGTATTAAGTTATTTATTTTTTTATAACAGAAATGCCTGAAAATTATTATTTTATATATATACCCTTATTAAATGTGGGTAGCCTTTCAATAAAAATAAACAACTTAATACATTAAACAAGATTAAATGGGTAAAATCAAGTGAAAAATCACTGGATTTTTTCATCCAACAAGTGATAGGGATTGTAAAAAATATAAAAATGAACTAAACAAAAAATTTTTAAACACAAGTGTTATGACTGTGATTATCATTATTAAGCAATCATCCTAGTAAAACCTTCAATCAGTGTTCGAGAAAATATAAGTAGTATTATGATAGTAAATCTTTACTTCCAAATGGAACATCATTTCATCATGTTATAAAATAAATGAAGATAGATTTCAGGAAGACAACAACACGAAATCAAATATATCCACATAAAAAATGAAGAAGAAATATTTCAACATCATCTATTTCCTCGAACAAAAACATCAATGCGGTGTAAACAAACTGATGAAGAGATTACTAGTAGCGAAATTGTACTCAAAGTGTAAACATGAGTTTCAACTTTTGATCTTGGTAAGTGATGCAATAAGCCAATCCTTGGCACTTCACATACTTGAATACATAAGTAATTTAATAAAAATAAAAATAAAAATTGTATTAAGTTGCTTTTTTTAATACCCTTATTATTAGGGTATTGTTAGAAAAATAAAAATTAACTTATTCAGCGTTTTTTTTAATTCAGCATTAAGTTAGAATTTTTTATTTAATTAAATTAAGTGATAATTGTTTAATTTTAAGTGTTTAATTAAAAAATAAATACCTATAAAATAGTTAAATACTGAAACTAAATTTTTTTAAATATTAAATCAAAAAAATAAATAATCTAAGAGATAATTAGAATACATGAAACTTTTAAACTTCATTAATAATGGACCACAAGCCCACGAGTACAAAAAGTGGATTAGAAATAAACAGAGGGGCATCATCGTACTTTCACAAACAAATTCCCCAATTAGACGGGTTGAGAAATATAAGTATCAAACGAAGAATTATATTAATCATTCTGCGGCAGTTTCTGTGTCTCTTGAAATTCTATCAAAATTCGAATAAGGTGAATTCTGGTGAGTTCTCTCTTCCAGGAGACCCTTTTAAATTATCTACCCTTTTTGTTGCAATTCGACGTCGTTTCTGGATTAATTTATCGCATTAGTTTTGTTTATGTTGTTTGCTTCCTATATTTGACTTTTGTTTGTACCCACGATTACAGTGTTATCTGGGTCTCAGCAGGTGACGGTTTTGTGTTAAATCTTTGTGAAGGATTCAATTTTTGTTGTTGCAATTTGCGTTATCTCATCTGGGTTTTGTCTGATCTCGGGTGGGGTTTGATTTACTTTGTTATTTGGTGAATTTTTTTTATTCTTTGTTTTGTGCTTGACTTTATCATCATCATAACAAACTTAAAGCTGCTTTTTTGAATCTATGAGTTGCATTTTGCATTGCTTGTTTTTATGTGTCTATTGCTTCTCTCTTTTTGGCAATGTCTATGTAGAAATTCAATATACACCATTAACATAAGTTGGTCTTGTTTTAGACTCTTGAATTCTGAATTTTGTTTTAAGTTATAAGGCTGTTATTGAGTAGTCGCTTTTATCCATATTGATTAGTGAGAGTGTGAGCTCTTTGATTTCGAAAGGATGCTTTGAATGGGAAGAAAGAAGTCAGAAACAACTCAAAAAATAAACAGAACTGGTGTTGCTTATCGACTAACCTAAAACTATAAGGAAAACTACATCGGATGCTATTATATATACTCTGACAATAATGTTTGATCATATAAAATGTTTAAATTTATCTGTAATCTTGTTTATTGTCTGCATCATCTTTGGTTTTTGGAATGTTTTGTTTGTTTTATTTGAAACTTTACTGTGAGCCTTCATCCATGCGATCTAAGATAGAGAAGCACTGGCTCACACATAAATATGGACAGTCCTCTTTTATGTCTTGCTGAAGTTTAAGGTCTTTTTTGGCTGACTAAAAATTTGATATGATTACATAGGGCTCCAGTAAGTACTGTTGTGAAGTTAAAAAGTTGACATTTATACTTCCAAAATGCCAAAGGATAGGAGAGCTAAATCTTTAGCTTTTGATCGGTCTAGGGCATCTCTTTACCCTTGTAGTTCTAGTTCCAGGGATGCCAAGCAGTGCAAAACTGAAATCTCTTCGGGATCACTTGATGATGCCAGTGAGTGGGAGGATTCTAGGTGCCCCATCTGCCTGGAACACCCCCATAATGCTGTTCTCTTACATTGTTCTTCGTATGAGAATGGTTGCCAACCTTACATGTGCGATACGAGTTACCGTCACTCAAATTGCCTTGACCAGTACTTTAAGTCATCAGCATCAGCTCCAACAACAGAAATAGGACAAGAAACTCACTCAATTATGAATTCTTCTATAGATAGGGAAGAAGCCTCACTGCCTGGTCTAGTCCAGAATGATGCCATAATGCCTGGGCAATCTCGTCATGATGCTAGACTATTGCAGCAGAAGCTAACGTGTCCTCTCTGTCGAGGACAGATCCATGGGTATGTTGTGGTAGAGGCTGCTCGACAGTTCATGAATTCTAAAGTGAGGAGTTGTTCTTGTGAGGATTGTGATTTTTCTGGGTCTTATTCGGAACTCAGGAAGCATGCTAGATCAGAACACCCTTCTATCCGGCCAACTGAGGTGGACCCAGTACGTGAACATGATTGGAGAAGGTTGGAGAATACTAGCAGTTTAAGGGATCTTGTTAGTGCAATTCGAACAGCAGTGGGGGAAGTAAATGGCGAGGATGTTTCCCCATATTCTCCTTATGACAGCTTTGTCAGCTCACTTCTGCATATATATCTCTTCTATGAAATGCATGGACTCAATGTAAATAGTGAACAAGTGGAGCAAGTGCCTGTCAGTAGGAGCTCATGGAGACCATTGAGGTTTAGGAGCAGGGAGACTATTCCTACCCCGAGGTACAGTTTGATTAATGATTTTCGACCAGGGAGGGCACATGATAACAGGCATGATTCAGAGTCAAATTATTCTAGATGGAACAACCACTTGGGAACACAAAGAGTTCATTATGGGAGGAGCAATGGGGAGTCTAACCGTGCTCCGAGATACAATGACAATTCACAGCAGCAAAGAATTCACGATCACCGAGGTTTACGTTGGCGGGGTCCGCAATGGTCTAGACCCAATAACGGACGGTGATTGCAGCACCTCAGCTTACTTTGCTTACAGGTGAACCTCAGTACTGGGTTGAGGTAAGTAACTTGTTCCAAGCTCAAGCTCCTTTTTTTCTTCATTTTTTTACTTCTCTCACAGAGTCACAGTTATTACTTTCAGGGTTAGCTGGGATGGTGCAAAATTTCCATTTCACTGATGGCTATTGCTTCGAAGATGGGACCAACAGACAAGTAGCAAGAAATGCAAGATTTAGAATAGATATGTATGTTGTTACTTTGTCAACTCATCAATGTATGAAAAGGTTAGAAAAACAGGGAATGAGCTTAGTGTCTTTGTTATAGACAATTGTAGATTCTCGGATAATTTTAAAGGTTTGAATCCCTCGTTGTTTCATGCATATATGAATGAATATCTTCACTTGTCAATAATGCTTAAACTAAGCATTAAGTTAGTTGAAACTTCACTTACTGAGCCTTTCAAAAAGAAATGACAGAATATATACTTGAATTATATATAATTGAGTGTGAAATAAAAGATTAATGTGCAAACTAAGCAACAAGTCTTGATCTCGGGGCAAGTGGTGAAAAACTTATTACATGACTCCCAGCCATTTATAAGTGATAAATAAAACATGATCATTAATAAATTAATAATAATACGCTTGTAAAGTTAGATACAAAATTTGTTTACCATATGAAGTATCATTAATCAATGGCCGTCAAGTATTTGGTAATATTTTTTTAAAAATTTCTTATAATATGTCATTTTGCAGTACTAATAGATGGATGATATATCATCTATCAAATCATTTGGAATAGTACTAATAGATGGATGACATATCATCTACCAAATCATTTAGAATATTAACTTTATATTCAAACTTTATAAGTATATGAAATTATAAGTATATTATTACTCAATTAAATTATACCAGTAAAATCTCATAACATATAAAAGAAAATAGTAAATATTTTTGTTAAAATTGAGGGTAAATACGTCTTTTCAAAATTAATTTGACATAGAAAAGTATACTTTTGTATACACAGGTATATAGAAACAATCGAGCAAATTTTAAAAATAGGAAAAATATCTCCTGACCGTCTGAAATTGCTGACTTTATCAAAAAAACACAAAAACTTTTTTTTTTCGTTTGCACCAATCCACAAAATATTTACAAAACTTATCAATTTTCCCCAATTTTCCACTATCGTTTTAACTCCATTAAAAATTTAATGATATCAGGAGGATTAATTTGACATCTAACTTTTAGTAAGCCGAGCAGTGGATTGGATCATCCGACAATCCATTCCACATAAAATAAAATAAAATAAACCTAATTATTTGTGTTTGCTAAACTTAATTTTTTTCCTAAAAAAAAAAAACCTAAAATTTATTTTTATTTTTAATTTTATTTTATTATTTTATGGTGCAAAGCAAAAGGTTTTAAGAGTAAAGCTGCCATTTTATTTTAATTATGTAATAAATTCTCACACATTTAAGACAAAGATAGATGAATTTTGTAAACATATGGTGGATTGTTGGAAAAAATAAAAAAAAAACAAGTTTTTGCGTGTTTTTGATAAATTGTGTAACTTTAAGGGGTCGGTGGATATTTTTCTCTTGAAAGTACATATGCGGACATAAGCCAAAGCCAACTCACACGCTCTCTTTCGATACGGGTGGAAAACTCTGAACTTGTCGAAAACCCAAGTACATAACAGGTCTCTTGAAGCTTTTCTCGGTTTTGTTTGAACGAGGATTGCTTTTATAAGATTCTTGGAAGTTGTTAATACACGTTGGCTTTTTGATTTGTTCAGGTACCTATCCAACAAGATGGCGATGGCGAGATCATTATCCAACTTAATCGTCAAGGGAATCGCTAGTTATCCATATGCGCCTTCCTCTAGAATTGTAAGAATCTTGACGCTTTAGCACATTTAGGATTAGGGTTTTTGTGAAAATGTATCAAATGTTATAGATAGGGCTTAGTTCACCTAATGAAAGAAACTGTTGTTTACTAGTTGAAACTTCCATTTGATTATTTTGATGATGTTTTGTCGGAGCTTTTGATACTTTTGTATTGTTTGATGGTGTTGGAGCTGAAATGTAAATCTTTTATGTTTTCGGACTACGTGTGTTTTAGTTGAAATCCAAAATTATACATATGTAGCTGTAGTTAAACTGTGAGTTTAGGACTGTCAAAAGTGCTTTCAAATAATTTTGGATGATTTTGCTTCTATTTTGGAGTAATTCAATAGAGTAGAGTTTGCTTAAAAGAGAAAATATGGATTTCTGTTGGAAAGAATTTGATTGGTGCTATTTTAGTTAGTGGATTCTGGTTCAATAAAGAATTTGATCGGTGCTTTCTGAGAAAATGATTTCTACAAAAAGGATTCTCAATGCACACAAAATATATTTTTTTTAATTTTTTCTTGTTCCTAGACTGCATTAATTACATTTAATTTGTGAGGGTTATTGTGTTCAGTAAATTTTTATTCACTTTAGTCTGAGCTACAGATTGCATGAGCGTCAGATGAGCTAAGCAATAGACATGTTTATGAAGTCGGAGTATTATCATATCTGTCACTGCCAAAATATGAAGTATTTTGCTTAATGTGTTTGTTATTATCAGAACAGGAACAATAGCTCATGGTTTCGCATTTTATTGTTAGTAGGTTTCTGGATCCTTGTACCAAAATGGGATGAAATACTCTACTGATGCGCCAAATGATCCTGACACACATGAAGATTTTAAACCTACTAGCAAGGTCGACGCTTCTGGCCTTTCTTTAAAGCAAGTTGTTGAGCAGGTAAAGATGTCTTGTCAATCATGTACACTATTTTATGATCGAAATTTTGAACTTCATGTTTTGCTTTGTTTTCATTAATTTTTCTCTTTTAAATTTTTTTGAGCTCTATGTTCATTAATTGGTGATCAAATTCTGCTGTAGGATGTCAAAGAAAATCCTGTGATGCTTTACATGAAAGGGGTTCCTGAATTTCCTCAATGTGGTTTCAGCTCACTGGCAGTGCGTGTACTGGGGGCATATAGTAAGTTTTCTTATTTCTGTTCTATGGACTCTATAAACTTTTTCAATTATTTTACCTCCTTGTTGAGCTTAATGTTATATCAGTTTCTCATTGATAGCAAAAGAGGGTAATGGACATCACATGGCCAATGCGATAGGTTTTCTTATTCTTAGCCTATGAACCTTATTTTTTTTTCCATTTCCTGATTAAGTCTGTTCTCTGGTCAGAGTATGTAAATCAGTATTTATGATGCTATATCAGTTATATTTTCCATAAAACAACATGTTGACTTGCTAAAAGAGGTCACAATATATCACGCGGTTTGTTTATATTTAAGTTTTTGTCAAGTGTACATTGGATATACTTTCTTCTGCTTGAGATGGGAAAAATAAAATTAATTTCTGATTGAATTTATTGTCAGCATCAAATAATCTATATAAACGGCTAATTATTACAAGATTTCTGGTTATTGATTATGTTCATCATTGGCCTAGTTGCCTCTTCATATTTGCTTTCATCTAAGCTTTATTTGTTAATTTCTCTACAATTATATTGCTGGTTACAGTGGTTTAATTCATGGTTGTGGGCCTGTGCAGATGTTCCAATAAGTGCTAGAAATATTCTGGAAGATCCAGAGCTTAAAAGTGCAGTAAAAGCCTTCAGGTCAGTTGATCTTGGCAGGATTGAACTCTATTTCTTATTATGGTCTCGAACTTGGATGAGACAATACTTTTCTAAGATGCAACTTACAATTTTTGTGTGACAGCTTGTGATCAAAATGCATTGTTAATATACAACCTAGGCACCGAGAACCTGTACTTAGGTTAAAGGCCATCAATGTGATGGGTTAGAAACTCAAATATCGTTCTTTGATTTCATCGTAATCATCAGAGAAGCCATTCTCGTGTGTCTTGAAATTTTAGTTTTCTAGTGTCTCATGTCATAATAACTTGCAAATACAGGTTCTCAACCTTTTTTTTTTCAATTTTTTTATTAAACACTTCAGTAATGCTTTATCCTGCTACTGGGTGACTTTCAGCTGCCAAAAAATATTAGTGTTCCTTCCCTATTATCTGGGTTGTAAAATTTTGGAATTTATCATCAGCATCAGCATCTTTGGTGGTTTCTTTGTCTAGTTTTTCATTTATGCATTTATTTATTTTTTAAATTTTAGGTATAGGGGTGATTGAGGCAGGTCTTCTGACAAATTATGACAGTTGAAAATATTAATGACTTGTTTTGTTTTAGTCAATATGGTCCGCTTGATACTTGATAAATGGTAAAAATAAAAATTGTTGTTTAGTAGTCGGAGATAGTTCTCAATAAAATAAAATGCAAGAGTTATTGAGACTCACTCATTTGAAATCTTGTGGATTAGTTGTGAAGTAGTTGGAGATAGTTCTCAATAAAATAAAATGCAAGAGTGATGTTGAGACTCACTCATTTGTAATCTTGTGGATTCTTATCGTCTATCCATATATTGTTATGTAGATGTGTCCCTTTAGCCCTTTTGGATTATTTGAATGCTGAAAACTGATGCACTGAGATAGTCAGATGCTAAGGATATGTTGTTTAATAAATTTCCATTCTACATATTAAACTAAATTCTGATCAATTTCTTCTATAATGCCTTTTTGAGCCTCTTCTATGTTGAATTCTATGAATTAACGTGCTTTCTGCACTTTCTTAGTGTTTATGTGTGGGGAATAAAAATAAAAATAAAAGATACGACCTTGTCTCAGTTGATATTTTGTGCTAAGCACAACTAATTCCCCTGCTCGAGTTTTGATCCTCCTGTTCATCATTGATACATTGTTGAATTGTTTATGTACCTTTATGGTGACTTGATATATGTGTTATCTAAACCCTGCAAGTTTCTGTATTTGTGTTTAATTGTGTCAGGTTTGTTCAGCTTGATAGTGACTTTTCCTTCAATGTTGAAATACATTTTTTTCAGTGATAAATCCATTAGTAGTTAAATGTATAAATGCTTCATTATTTACCAGACATAACAAATGTGCATGACATTCTTGTTCCTTTACTCCGAGACGCTAGTTTTTCTTAATGCTGTCACTTCCTATGCAGCCACTGGCCAACGTTTCCTCAGATTTTTATCAAGGGTGAATTTATTGGAGGTTCAGATATTATTCTAAATATGCACCAGGTATCACATTATTTACATACTGAATGTGAATTGACTTTCTTTGAAATGCCATTGCCCAAACATTGTGTTGTGTCCTTTCAGACTGGTGAACTAAAGGAGAAGCTCAAAGATATTGCATCCAACCAGAAGTGAGAATGATTTCCCGCAGTCGAATGTAAAGCGAGGGGTAGTCTATTAGGCCTTTTACCATTTTTTCAGTTTCTTGTTGCTATACAGTGATGGTATAAGCCCTTTTTTCGTGCGATAAGACTGGATTTAGTTTGTTTGCATACCTATTTAGTTGTATTTTTATTAGTTTCTACAGCTGAGCTGAAATAAATTAAATAATTTCAACCGTTGCAAGAAAAAATTAATTTTGTCGTAAGTGCTGAAGGTTTGCATTCTGCAATTTTCCTGATTAGTTCCTCTTTCTCTTCCCAAAATTTGAAATTGAATGGTTATTTTTTCAGGTTCTCTGATTAATAAAATAGCAGTATCACCTACAAAATGTTTCTTTTCTTTCTGTTGGATGACTCCACATTGTACTAGTTGTAATATGGACCTATTGATAAGAATATTGTGTTTCAAGTTCCAAGTTTTTGTTCTCATTAAAATTTATCACTTCAAACAAAAATGGAAAATATATATTATGGAATAATCATTTTTTCAAAAAGAGAAGTGTGTATGTTGCACATGAGCATGGAAGAATGGAATAATTTAAATGCAAAAAAGAAACTTTAATTCCCTTTGTTCTTTCACAAAAGACGTCAAAAACTACAACATGAGCAACGCCTAGCTATGGAGCCGATGTTTCAGTAGCAAATCTGCTTTCAAGGTGTTACATAACTCAAAATTGTAATATGGACCCACCTGTTCATCATCATTCTCTCAAAATAAAATCATAAAAGAAATAACGATAATTCATGCTGCTTAGGCTTAGTTACAAACAGCTATGTTCAATACTTTTACTGATCCCGCATTGTCGCACTAGGTTTCTTGGCAGTAGTTAGGTTTCTCGGCAGTAGTGTGTTGAGAAGTTTTCACAACACGCAGGCTGCAGCATATGCCTTGCATGATCATTTGTAGCTCAAGCTCAAGCACCATAGGTGGGCAGTGGACTGGCATTTACAACAGCACAGCAGCTTCTTGAACAAATATTATCAATGTCAACCAATAAATAGAAAACACATTACTTCTTGGCACCCACTGAGCATAAATATTGAAGCATATATTCATTGGAAGAACATGTATCTGCCAAATCCTGATGTATTCTGGTTATCGACTTCTGCAAGGATTTTAAAGATGGAAGCAGGTTTCTGGAATTTTGTTGAATGGTGTTACCATGTATTTTGCATAGCTCCTACCATATAAACCAATCAGTCATGTAAACTAGTATAAATAGAGCTAACTTGTATGCACAAAATATGAGAAGGGGATTTTTTAAGTTATTGAAACAATACCTGACACCAGCGAAGTATGAACTCCAAATGCGGGCAGCTCTCCAGAAGATCTGAAAGTGCCTCAATTAACCTTTGCATATATCTGTACGGGATTGATGAGGCAACAGCAGGTATATCAACTGGACTTATGGCAAAAATGCACTTTTTGATTAGATTATCCTCATTTAATCGGAGGCTAAGGATTAAAGCTCGGTTTGGCTGATCTTCATTCAATGCTGCATCAACTGCCTGTGCAATAAGGTAAACAAAGCATAATGAATGACAAAATTAGATAGACAATAATGTTACAAATCTGAGAAGGAAAGAGATGCCAATTCCAAATGAAGTGCGTGCTTATTTTTTACTGCCTCAACGTTGTTTGTATCATCTTACAATGAGAAATGTATGAATAAGAACAAAATAACAAATCAAAGAACTTTTCCCCAAGTGCATAATTTTCTTATTAGAATCAATAAGAATGCGCAAGTATATAGACTTTCAAGGGTTTTGATTAGTACCTCTGGTGTGACATCTATGTCAAGATCAGTGGGATCAAAGATAAAGGATTCATCAATTGAATAAACTAGAACCCCCTCCGTTGTTGCAGCTGCAAAGTTCCGCCCGGTGGGGGCAATTCTGAGGCATTTAGTTCGAATAGTAGGCCTTCCACGGTTAGGCATGGCTCCTGGTAAATCATAATCTAACTTCCCTCGTGTTTGTTTTTCAACACCTTCTTCAGTGTCACTGTTGTCATCATCAATCAAGTCCATCGGGCCAGCTTCTGTCATATTCTTAGAGTTTAAGAAGTCAATAACACCATCTAGAGAGAGATTGTGGGTTATCTGAAATCGACGAAGCAGAACCTGTGCGGTATAGATAGAATGCATTACAGATCTGAGTTGCCGTGCATTGAAGGTATAGATAGAATGCATTACAGATCTGAGTTGCCGTGCATTGAAGATTTCAGGCATTATAATTGAAAATGAAAATTTCAAACATTTGAAGAGCAAGATACATATTGAAGACCTAAAAAATCAAGCTAGGCATAAGAGACACACAAACTGATAATCCCAACTTTAATGAATATGACATTAAAAGGCAGCAAACACTAATAAAATGGTCTCCGAACATGACATCCTTAATTAAAAAGCTTCATCAAGGCCAACTTGTAACCAGCCATTTAATCAGGATGAAACGAGTCACTTCTTCATTGACCAAATATACACCTCCAACTGAAGTTTAAAACCTACAATAGGCATATAGGAAGGCTGTGTAGTCATTTACGACCTTAATAAAATCTGTGAAAATCTCTGCCGGACCAGTTTAGGTTGAAAAAATCATAAAACTAGCATTTGTGACAAACTGATCTCCGAATTCAGACTCAGAAAGGGAAAAGAAACCTTAATTCCATCCTGTTTAAAAATTTAAACTTTCAAACAAGCTACCAATTACAATCCCCTAGAAGACCTACAGATGTATAACATTCAGCAGAATCATTTTAGACTTCCTTAAGGGTGATGAGGGTAAGTCTTGCTCTGTGTCAAAAGAACCAAAAGTTTCACCAACTACAAGCACAATAAAGAAATGCTAAAATTTCAATACTTCAGACATCCACCAAATAGAATTTCAAGCTCACCACCAACAGTCATTAGTTATAGCAGATATCTTCTAAGTAAGGGTCTCGATCGCAATAGACAAGATCGAACATGGTTACCATTTCCTTAAAAATATTCCTTACTGCATTGCACTTTTAACTATCCACCACCCTTACGGATGGTAAAATATTGCAACCACTCTAGAAATATACATGCGAACTTCCGGCCGCAAAAATAAAGAACTGGCTTAGATTCTTCACAAAAAATTATAAAATAACATAAGATTCAACAACAATGTATTTACATGCTTATGCAGACAAACTTACCTGATCAGCAACATCATACATACAAATGTATTTGCTACTTCCACCGGCTAATATGTAGCTTCCGTCAGCAGAATAACACAATGTTGTGAAGCACTTTCCTGAACTAGAATTGGCTGCTGATCTACGATCAGTCATGAGACGCCCTCCAGAAATATCCCTGCGCCCCTCAATGGTGTACATTAGCTCACCATTAAGTGGGTCCCAGAAATGAATCTGTCCGTCTAATGTGCTACAAGCCAACTGTCTCCCATCTGGGCGATAAACCACTGTTAGAACATCATGTGTGTGAGGGAAGGATTCCACAGAACCTTTTCCTTCAAAAACATCCCACAAACGAACAGTTTTATCCCATGATGATGAAGCTAAGGTAGCCTACATGTGAAAAAGGAAAAACCTCATTAAGCTATTCAGAGTCAAGAGGTAAGATAAAATGTCTGATAAACTTATAATATCTTCTTCTTCTGACACCAATTAGATAGAAAAACAAGAAAATGGGATGACACCATAAAGAAGGGAGTGGGTGGAAGCTTCAAAGACTCTAGATTAGGGAAATAGTAAAATGAAACCACTACAAGGAAAAAAAAAATTCGAACATGGTCAAAAGATAAGTTAACTCACATTTGTAGGAGAAAACGTCAAGCCATGAACGGGGCCTTCATGACCGCTAAGAATATCCAACAAACGACCAGTTTTCATCGACCAAACAAATATCTATTGTACACACATTAGAAAGAACTATCAGGATCGATAAATTATCATAGCAATCATATTTTAATGATGATAACCATGCACACCTCAAAAGAATCTAGAGTTCCAGCACAAATAACTTCACCGCTTTGATCTGCTGCCAAAGAAACAAACTGCCTAGAAGAAGGGGTGGTAAAAGTCCTAAAATTTCTATAACGAAACAAATCCCATGCACGAACTGTCCCATCTAGAGATGCACTTAAAAGGCAATGGTTATTAGCCATGAAATGTAGAGCCGTGACAGCATTAGTGTGCTCAGTAAATGTCACAAAGCAAAAACCCGATGAAACAGTCCATACCTGCAGCAAAGAAGCTCATTAGCTCAGCATGAGTTCAAGTCTTTCAGCACAAATTTTAAGGGAGGAAGGTTATTACAGACAAATATTCAGCAGAAAATACTTTATTGAACCCTTTTGATTTGATTAATTGAAATTAGATCATACTTAGTATGAGATAACATGAATAAATAAAGAGTCACCTTCAGGATCATTCCAATCATAGATTACAAATATAACCAACAGTTACACACAAATGCTGAACTGAAGCTAAGAACACAATGTGAATCCAAAATTACAACTAGTTCTTTGTCAACTGGAAAAAACATATTCAAGCTATTTTAGGTTTAACATGGAGCAACTCACATCATATATTAGGCCATTCATCCAACAGACTCATTTTATATATATATATATAAATACATACATACATAAATACATACATACATATATATATATATATATATATATGTATACATACATACATACATATATAAGTGCATATGAATGAATCTACCAAATCATTTACTGGGAGATGTGAATATAGTGCAAGGTGATTCAGACAAGTAAAACAAAATAATATGGACCCTTCAACAACAGAAAAAGCAAGCAACATTACAAAGAATGATATTCAATTTGTTACTTGGAGGAATGCTAACAGATAATTTGACAAGTGTAAACAAAGATATAATCCTAAACTACATGATCTTAGGAATGAAACTAAAACACAATACCTTGACTTTGTTATCATCTGCACCAGTGGCCAATAGTTGTGAATCAGGTGAATATGCGAGACAATTCACATCAAAATAATGCCCCTGCTGCTTCAATATATAACTCTCTGAACGCCACTCCCAGACTAGCAACTGCCCAAGCTTTGCACAACCAAACACCAGCCAATTCCCCAGCTCATTAAAAACTGCTGCAGTAATCTTCTCTCTTGAAATCGACAACAAATGAATGCACACAAAATCAGGCATCTGATATAAACCAAATACCCCATTTGAGAACCCCGCAACCACCATATCAAGCCCCCTATGATAATCACATGCTGTTACTTTTGACAGTGCCTGCGTAAAATCATCCTTCCTCAATAACCCCCACTTCTGCTTATGCAAATACTCCTGTTCTTCAACTAATTCTTCATCTTTACCATCAAAATCCTTTCTCTTCTTACCTTCACCCTCCCTCTCTGGAGTACATGGAGAGGGTGGCTCTGAATCTTCCATAGTTTCATCAATTTTTCCATCATTGCCACTGAAACCCCAACTAAACATGTAACAATCACGAGCAATTGTGTAAATTCTATTTACCTTATCAGTTTTCTTATCAACGCTGAAAAAACAACCCACAACTGAATCTCTATGACCTAAAAGTAAAAATGGCTTATTGCTATGAACACCCTTTAATTTTTCTTTTACATAGAACAACCTCGCAGCCAAATCTTTTGAACCAACAAGCAAATACTTAGAATCAGGACTCCAGTTCAATGCAGTAACTTTATCATTGCAATCGGCCAAAGTCCTTATTAACTCGAAAGCAAACACTTCCTTCTTAAACCCAGGTGATCTCCATATTTGCACCAGTTTACCTGCAAATTCCACAAACATATTGCTTTTAAGGCTTATTTAAATTTTCGAATCAATTGAACTCCAAAGAAGAAACAAAAAGAATTAAACTCCTAAAAGTAGAAAATCTCTTGTAAAACACACTTACCAATCAAACTAAAGTAGAAATTCAAACGCAAAACTCTCTCTCTCGTACACAACCAAAACAAACTTGATAGTACTTTATAGACACTTCATTAGGAAGTGCTTTTAGAGTCAAGTACTCAATAATAGCTTTTTTTCCTATGACAGATGCGTCAAAAAAAGCATGTGAATTTGTTTTTAGAAAAACACTTCATAGCTGCTGTTTCAAAAGCACTTTTAGGTTCTTTCGCCAAAAAAGCAATTTTGAGGCAAAGTCTGCGCATATTTGGTGCAAATTAAAATAAACCCCTGGAAAGTACTGAACTCGAATTCAACACCTAAATTATCCATCAAATTACCTGTACCGACAGCGATATACTTGCCATTAGGACTAAACAGGATGGCATTTACGGGATATTTGAATCTAACGCGATGAAGAACAACGTGGCAGTGAAGATTGATAAAATGGCATCGCTGGTTCTCATCGACTGTCAACAGAAAAGTGCCGTCCGGTGAGACTGCGATGCGACAGATGTTCGACGATGATTCGACGGGAAGCGTCACAGTTTGGGACTTGATTAGGTCTGTGACAGACACTCGGTTACCGACCGGTGAAATTAGCTTTGTGCTCTGTGATAGGACAGCATTGCCGCCTCTGTAGGGCGCGCCCAAGAGATTCTGAAAGCGGTAGTTCATGAGCGTGGGGGAGTGTTAGGGTGGTGGGAAAGTGAAGGAAAATGCGGGAAAATTAAGGAATCAAAAGAAAGAAGAATACAAGTCACAATTGTTTAACGTCAAGTTAGTTTCATTGTGTCAAGGTTTATGTTTTAGGGTTTATTGATTTAGAAGATGATGGTTTGGGCCGGGTGACCTGATTATTAAAAATGAACCGGCCCGTAATTTGGCAAAAGTAGTGTTGTGATTCATGATTATTTTCAAATATTCAGAATGTCCCTCTATTTTAAAAATATAATAATTTTGTCTACAAATTTAAAGATTATTTCAAATTAGTCCTACTTAGAGACTTGAGGTGTAACGACATAAAATATGGGGTCTAAATAGACTTAGGCCCACAAAATAGCCCAAAAAAGAAGAAACCAGAGTTACGAAACTACATTCCCGCTCGGTGACGAGTTCAAAAAACCAAAAACAAAACTCTATCTTCAGTTTCGGTAATAAAGAAATGAAAAAAATTAAAGAAAAAAACTTCTCAGTTGTAGAGAGAAAATTACACAATGCGGAGAGAAGCTGTTAGTTGACGGTTTCGGATCGACATGGAGTCTCCTGAAGGCGATCGGGTTAAAGCCACGTCACTGTCAACCCCAGGCTCGTCACCGGCCGTTCAAGTTAGACTGGTTTCCACTCTTTTTCGTTTTAGATTAATATGGCGCATCTGGTAGAATTTGCTGTTGTTGATCTACCTAGTATTACACTTGCATAGCAACCAAACAAAATCGTTTTTTTTTTTTTTTTGGTTTTTCCCGAGTGGAAAAAGTGGAATTGCTCGTCAGTTCGATCTTCAAAATCAAGGGACTTTTTATGTTATTTTGATTTCTTTTCAATTTTTTTCTTTTTTCCCATTTTTCGTTGAGAGAGTTTTCAAATAACCAAAATTGCTTTTGTGTTTAATTTGAAATGTTTTATTGAAATAGATAAAACATTTGCAGGCCAAATCAGGACTTTAAAGTAATTTTACGAGAAATTTTGATATTAGCTTTTTTTTTAAAAAAAAAAATTGATGCTTGCATTAAGTGCTTTTATTTGAAAATGCTTTCACAAATACATGCATTGGAATTGAAGCGGAGCCTTTGATTCGTTTGTTTATCTTGATGTTTATTTTCGAGAAGTACATGTATTACAGAGGGCAGTTGTGGTTTTGGTTACTCTATGCTTAAGTTCTGATTGGCATTTAATTGTGAAATTCTAAGTTGCAATTTTATGCTTCTTGTAACTGCAGGAGTCTCCTGTTTTCAATTTCATTAGCAATCTTTCTCCCATAAATTCTGTTAAAGCAGCAAGGTATACGCATAGGTTTTCCGAAACTCAATTTCCAACCCCACCTCCAGTTTTTAGAACACCCCGATTGGATCTGCAGCGGGAAACTAGCTTCCGGAAAAGGTTTGAGTTGTCTTAATCTAGGGTTTTAGTGCTTTGGAAAGTTGAATGATTATTTTGATATATTCTGTCATATTTGAACTCTTTATATTTGCATTTTTTCAGCAAAGGTGCAGATGCAGCTAGTACAGATTATGGAGATTGCGGTAATCGAATGAGTACTGTACTTGTTCCTTGCATACAAAAAGAGCTGCAGTCTTGCAGTCCATCAGGATGTGTTGATGATTATCTGACTGATCCTGTGGAGGTAGAGGGATGTTCAAATTCTAATGAGTTATGTGTGCAGACAGCTAAGAATTCGTCAAAGTTGTCGAGCTCTGGTTTTAATGCCCCCACAATAACCAGCACAAAATTAAATGGTGCTAATGATAGAAATTCAGAGGATTTCATGCATATGTTTCCAGATCAAGCTGAAGAAGACCCTTTAAGATCACTTGTTTTATTTGAAACTGCTATTGATCAAAGGGATGCTGAAAGATTTGACGGTTCGCACCAGTTAACCCCCACAGAAAAGGCTGATCAGGTTGAGTCAAATACGTTTATTCTTTCTAGTGAAAAACATCACGAACAGTATGTATCACGGTTGAGTATACAAAATTAAAAATTTACTTTATTTTGTGATGAAATAATCATAAAATACTGCTTTGTTAAAAGGGTGATTCAAAATCCAATTAGAGGGCCGCAAAGGCTGTTAAGGTCTGACTGCATAGCAGTCAAAGTGGTGGGGGTCATCAAAGCTGAGTTGGCAAGAAAAGTTAGTTAGGATAACTAACTTTTATTTGCTCTGCCTTTGCTGGAGCTAACTATATAAATAGCTGATTAGTGAGGCATGTTATAGAGTGCATAACCTTCTTGGTAGATATTGATAGAGTGATTAAGGTGTCAATAGAGTTCTTATAATCTCATCTTGAATTCTTGCTTAATTCTTGTCATTAATGGGAAAGAGTGAGGCCTATTCTTGTGCCAAGAAAGGGAGTTGTGTGTGCTTCCTTTGTGCTCTGTGTTCAGTTTCTGAGTTGCTTGTTTCTTTAGCCTTTGATTCTTGAGGTTATTTGTGATCAATCATGGTTAATCATTTGCTTTTATGTCCAAGATTAGTTCATCTGGGTTTGATTGATCAAAATTTACGGCACGCTTTGATGTGAAAGAGCCTTATCCCACGAGTGCATAACTTTCTGTGTATGATTGGTAGAAAGTGATTAAGGTGTCAATAGAATTCTTGTAACCTCATCCTGAATTCCTGCACATATCTTGTCATTAATGAGAAAAAAAAAGGCCTGTTCTTGAGCCAAGAAAGTGAGTTGTGTGTGCTTCTTTTGTTTTCCATGTTGAGTTTCTGAGTTGCTTGTTTCTTCAGTCTTTGGTCGATTCTTGAGATTAGTTATGATCAATCTTGGTTAATCCCTTTTTTTTTGTCCAAGATTAGTTGATCTAGGTTTGATTCATCGTTTTTGATTGATTAAGATTCACAGCATGCTTTGATGAGAAAAGCCCTTATCCAATGAGATCTTTCGAAATGTCGGTTTCACAGAATGTAATGTTGCAGAATACAGGTACCCAACATAATGAGCAGGATGGTAGTAGTCAGTCCCCTAAAAGTCTGCAGAATGTTGAAGCAGATAAAAACAGTTTGGAGAATGTAGGACCAATCTCAACAGGATTATTGAAGGTATACATCTGTGGTATTAATATTCTTCACGTTAAGAGATATACTTTCTCATGATGCATTAATCTTTTCACAGGTCTTCTTCAACCTTAACTAAAGCAAAATATAAATCTCCTGAATGTCCACAGTTGTACTATCTTTTCCCAGTCCATTATCTTCATATTCCACAAACAACGAAATGCCATCTGTATTTTCCATACCAATACCATATATTCTATATTGACCTTAATCTTTAGCTCGTATCATCTCTTAGTCCAATTTCTATACTGAATCTAATTGTTCAGAAACTTACAATGTGGTATGGTGCAAATTGAAGTTTTCTTTAAGTTTTAAGTTCATATTGTTTTTTAGTTTCCGTCTCATATCATCCATAGAAGGATTATTGAAGATGAAAGTCAAATCGCGAGAAGCTGATTTATTTTGTTGTAGTAGTGAAGGTTATCATTTTTCACGTATTGCTTTCGAATAAGGCAAGTGCTGCCAGTTTATTTTTGTTATTCACTTTGCGGTAGTAACTTTTCTAATCAAATGTAGGAGTCCACTTCACATCAACGTGGTATACGTAGACATCTCCAATTTGAGGCTGCATTGGCTGGCAAGGGTATTACTACTTCTAAGAGCCACGGTTCCCATAATGTAACCCAAGAAAGTGATAATTCAATATTACCTGCGAGCTTTAGAGACTGGGAGAGTCTGATTCCATCTGATATTGAATCAAGAGAAGTCTCCGGTGGTAGGGAAGCAACCAGCAGTTCCCAGAATGCAGCTTCCAGGCTCTCTTTCTGCCAATCTGAATTTTTTAGATCCAGTCAACATGAAGAAAGCCTTCCCATCACTGGTCCACTTCCGTCTGGTTTTAGCTTGCATTTAAGCAGCATGGCAGAATCAGTGCCCATGAGCTCAGATCTTATGCCAAGTAAGTTTTTGTCCGCTTACATGAGTTCACAACGGATACCCTCATTCCTGAGGGGAGCAATCACTTAGAAAAGGACTCAAATATTTGCTTAATTTCTTCTGCAGCTGGGAGAATTCATGAATATATGAAGAATGACCAGCCAGATGATCAGGCTGTTGTGGGAGCCGGCTCGGTTATTTCTCAATATACTGATAGTAGGAAACAACTCTGTGACTCTCTGCAAGTGACACTTTCTAAGCAGCAGGGGGCCCCATGTGAGGGCATGATGCCCACCTCAGAAAATACTGATGGGATTGAGGAGTTAAATCAAGGTAGCCCCAAGAAGAAAAGGCAAGTACATGTTTTTTACATTTTTCATTTCAGTCATTTTGATATTTTTTATTTATGCTGGCTGTCCAACCTGAGAATCTATTATGAATCCAGGAAGAAGGCAACAAACAGCAGTGAGAGTGAAGACTGCAAACGTTGCAATTGTAAGAAGTCGAAATGCTTGAAACTGTAAGTATGCTGGAAGCATGTATAGAGCCTATTCTTAATTCCTTAATACTTGTTTCTTCGTCCTATAAATTGAATATTTTTCATCATGTTTATCATTTAATATAGTGAACAAATCCATCATTTCAGATGGTGAAATTTTCAGAGTGCAGCCATGATCTTGTTGAGGCCTTATTTGCTCTCATTGTTGACCTAGTCAGTAATGGTGATGACTATGCCTTCTTTTATAAGCATCAGTGAAGAAAGTGGATTTATGCTGTACATGCTAATGAAATACGAATGAAACTAAAAAGTTCATAATGTATGAAGCACTTGTCATAAAATATATTTTGTTTCATATTATAGTTTATTAGGTAGAAGCTCTTGTAGTATACTAATAGGAATTTAAAAATTCACAAATCATGGCAATTTAATTTGTTATTGACATCTATCTGCAAAAACTAGTTTTGGGTTCGGGCAGAGAGTTCAAAGGGTATGTTTACCATTCATTTATACTTTATGATGAAAACAACTTTGTTTACCACATGTTTTTGATACGAACTTATGAATTGCCTCAGACTTTTCTTTATTAAATAGAGGCACAATCTGATTTCCCTGTTCATTTTTGTATGTTTCATCTATATTTTTGGTCATTGGCAGTTACTGCGATTGCTTTGCAGCTGGAATCTATTGCATCGATTCTTGTGCATGTGAAGACTGTTTTAACAAGCCCGAATATGAAGAAACAGTTACTGATACACGGCAACATATTCAATCCCGTAATCCACTTGCATTTGCTCCAAAGATTGTAAGCCATGCTGACTCACCAGCAAATATTGTGGTAATCCCTTCTTACTAGATCCATCTAGGTCATTGTGGAATTGGAAGTATTCTGATGTGAGAACACTTTGCAGGAAGATGGTAACTTGACAACTCCAGCCTCAGCCAGGCACAAAAGAGGATGCAATTGCAAGAAGTCCAAGTGTCTTAAAAAATATTGTGAATGCTTTCAGGTATAGAAATACTTTGATGACTGCCGGACTGCAGAATTTATTTTTCAGCTCTTAAACTTGCAAAATTTCTCTAATCTCTTGCTACATTGTTCCATCACCTGTCCCAGTGGATGTGGCATTCTACTTGCAAATTTAATGTGAAAATGATTGTGAAATCATCCTTTGGTCTTAAAAGGAAGGGCCATAATCCTTGTCACTTGAAATGGGAGTTGGGATGGGAACTTGGTATACATTGGCCTTTCAATCATGCAAAACGTATTCATGTATATATTTTCTTCTATGTTTAAGGCTAATGTTGGATGCTCCAATGGATGCCGATGTGAGGGTTGTAGCAATTCATTTGGCAGAAAGACAGGTTAGAACCATATATGCAACCTTAGCTCCTTCAGTAATTCGGTAAAATACATAGTTCTATGTTGTCATCTGATAACCTTGTTAAACCATTAGCGTACTTGAAAGTGAACCAGATTCCAAACGTTTTTCATTCAGAATTTTCTTGCAAAACTCATGGACTAGGTCAATCATTTATATCCTAATTATCTGCTGTAATATATGTTTTTCATTATAACTCTAACAGGACTCCCTATGAACTCCTGCAGCAGGCATCGTTTATAAGCTGTATGGTTTAGTCACTTGAAACTTTATAACTGGTTATGAAGCTATTGAATTTCAGCTGTCTTCACTTCACTAAGAATAAGTTTGATTTATTTCTTCTCATAGTTACCAATAGGCTTACACCATAATGTGAAATGCAGAATCAAAATACCAGAGAGTTGGAAGATGGGAGAATCAATCTCATGTAAAACTGGGTGCAGCAGAGAATGTGAGTGACCCCACCAAAGCTGGGACAGTAAAACAGTTCTCGCCAAGATGGGAAGATCTTCCTGATATGAGCCATCTCACCCCACTTTCTTATTCTTACCCAGGAGCTGAAGCTTCTTCTGCTTCCCCCAGTATAAGGGAATTTCATAATGTTCGTAGACCCCATTTGCATCAGCAAAGCAGCTTCCAGTCATCAGCTGTTAACCCTCATTGGCAATCACCCATGAGTTTTATGCCACAGTTATATGAGAATATTGCTGAACATAATAGGCGCAGTTCTGACAGGAAAGTCCATGACACAACAAAAGAAGACAATATGCCTGATATTGAGAAAGATACTTCTACACCCTCCAATGCAAGCAAAGCCAACATATCAAATAAGAAACAAATATCTCCACCACAATTGCAATCACAGGAGTTGAGATCAAGCTCTTCTCCAGGAGGCTTGCAAAGCAGCCGCAAATTCAGTTGGAAAAATGTGCCTTCATTTCCTCCTCTTACTCCATACAGCAAGTCAAAAGGTGATATTGGCCAAACTGAAAGTGATTTTAAAGGTGATCCCAGTTCCCAGTGATAACTGATAGGCAGAGTCAGAGAAAGGTTTGGTCACTGCAGATTTATTTCGATTGACATTGCAAATGGATAATCAAATCGTTGGGTTTTTCTCTCGAAAGCTCACTAACCCTAAACCTGTGAGTTGCTCCCTATTTTCCTAAGAAAATAAATAAATAAAAATACAAGAAAACTGCCTGCAAGCTTGCATCTGCATTCCATAGGATATGTAGAAAGCGTTCTTGTTCGAGAAGAGGTTAATGTTTGGCCTTTTTCTTACTCTCCTCGAGAGTTTAGTATTGTAACCGGTAGCCAGTCGTGAGAGAACACCATGTAATTACCATTCGTATAAAGATTTATATTTTCCAAATAATTTTGCAGGTTCTTGTTTGTCTTCTTTTTCCTTGCAATTATGTTTTCATGCCACCATTTAAAAAGCACAAAGCATTTCCTTCTATGCTTGCAGCTTTTTTTTTTTTTTAATTTTTTTGGAGTAATTTTCAAACGAATTTGATTCCTTAACCTGACCTGTGGCTCTATGCTGTTATAGTGTTATGGACAGGATCAGATTCTTGAGTTGATCTCAGAACATACAAACGAAACATCCTCATATTTACTAGGTAGAAAAATAAAGAAGAGAAGTTAATCGACAACGTCCATAGGACATCCTATTGCATTAATGAATAACAAAATGCTCCAATAGGTAGAATCCACTAGATCCATTATCATCTACACTCTACAACTGAAATGTAAGAAAACTGCACCCGAAATTTTATTGTTAGAACTGGCAAGAAAAAGGTTAAGATGCTTGATTTATCTATACCATATATCCCCACAACCATTTCTATCCACTACCTATTAGAACATATGCTTGTCTCTCCCCCAGTGTTATTGTTTCGAAGTGCTTCCTTCTCCTCACTAGATTCAACAAGAAACTGATGCTGTGCTACAGTTATGCACGGGAACCCTCAAGTCCCAGCCTTGCCATAAGCCAGTTGCAGACCTCGTCCATCTCTTTAGGGACCGTGTAATGACCAAGCCTGCACAGCCAAAACCAAACAGTCAGCTATTTGATTCTATTTTTGTATGTTAATCGTGAGTTTATTCTTGCTAATAAAAGAAATCGAATAGGTACCCTTCAAAGGATTTGAATGTGAGATGACGAAATCCTGATATACTCAAGCAGTTGGCAGATTTCTCTCCATGTTTATAGGGGACTACATCATCGCCTAGGTGAAAATGAATATGAAGATTAAATGAGGAGTTGCATTTAGTCATGGAAATAGCAAAAAGTTTGTTAGCCTTCATGGTTTTTTGTTTTTAATTAAAAAATAAAAGAAAAACAAGAACAATAATGATGCTATCATTGGAAGAGATGTGGATACTTACAAATTCCATGAGTGAGCAAAATGGGCAAGGATGCAGCACGCCTCGCTGCCTCATGTGATCCTTCTATTTTGTTCCTCAAGTTCCTGCATCATATAATATATCTTAATTTATATTTTGTTATGAGAATAGCTTTCAGATGCATTGAGCTCTATTGATATTTTCTTCACATCAGGTGTTGCTAAATAGGAACATGAGGCATAAATCAGATAATTCTTGCTCATCTGATGACAATCTAAGGGGAACAATACAGAATTTCTGGAGGGAATATTAACGTGGACAAAAGTTATTCATGCACACTGGTTTTGGGATAAAGGGTGAAGGCTTGTAAATTTCTGCATGGATGAGAACTTCTAGATAGAAAGCATTTTATTGTAGAAGGAAATATCTTAATCATTTCATACCTTGAACCTGGAAGCCAGCCACTTAATCCGACAACCGCCCTTAAGTTGACATGGTATGGAATTCCATTTCCATACCTACCCAGAGCAAAACACGTTGCTGAGTAAAGTGCCACTGCTGCACCCATGCTGAAGCCTCCGATACCAACTTTAACTGTCAAGTACAATTAAAAATGTATGATGAATTCCAGTTCCTAATTAAGACATGTCAAAAGTTATGAGTAAGAGCCTGGAAAATGATATGGGAATAGCTCCTGGAAATAATAAGTTAGAAACTTTCCAGTTGCTAACTGAGACATAGTAATATCTATATGATTAAAAGCCAAATCCTTCTTATAAATGTGCAAGGAACTGGACTTCATCTTTGAACTGTAAATTTTTGCTGGCATTGTATTTGAAATCGTGAGTTATTTGTTTTGGAAACAATTTGGCCTTGGGAAGTACCGTCAGCTGGTTCTGTTGACAACAAGTTTGCAATATGTGCTGCTGAAGCATCTAAACCCTCCCAATCTTCTGGACCATCATCTGAAAGCTCTCCCACATCAAACCCTGATGAAGATTGAAGAAGCAGTGTACAGGATTTCAATCAGTACCAAAACATTTAAAAAAAAAAAAATGACCACTGATAAAATATTCAAGTATTGTATTAACCAGAAAAGATCAATCAATCTTACATGCAGTGCATGGAAATCCCCCAAGTATTGCCACCGGACGAGTAGGAGCAGTCGGACAAATCCATTTTATCTGCAATGTCGACAGATTCATATGATAAATATAGATGTCATCATACAGGTCAGAATAATTGAAAATATACATTTTAACTGGTGTAGAATAAAGGAAAAAGTATATTCTGCATGAATGAGGGAGACAAATTTAACGTGCATGCGTCCTTACATTTGGTAGAGGAAGGCTTTCCAATAACTGGGACCAGCTGCAAACAAACAGAGCACTGAATAAGAAAACTAACTCTAACTGTGTCTATTATCTATATTATCATCAGTGAAGCAAAGCTCCCCCTTCCCCCACCCCCACAGGGAAAAGATAATAAGCAACATGCTATTTTTTTAATCTGCTAAACCAAGAGAATCCAATGGCGGAAGGAGCTTCTGTAGCTCCTCAGAAGTTGATAACCTCAATAGCAAAGCCTATGAGACATCTAATTAATATATTCATCTAGAATTATGGGACCACAATTATTGAGCAGCCACAAATATGTGCACCTTTATCTGCACATTGCTCAACAATGAAAGGAATAGCACGGGTTTCACCTTGGATTGGAGATGTGCATTCACCACGCTACACCTTGGAATCGTACAAAAATTCTAAAAAACCTCTATTAACTTGTATTAGTATGAATATCTTTTTGTTAAAAGGTCATGACTGGGTGTTTGCTTGGCAGGAGAGCCAAGTGAAGTAGTGGTCCCCCATACATGAATATGGCATATGCTCTTTTTCCTAATCAAGGCTGCTTTAGCTAAGATCGGCAACAAATGAGACAAGAAAAAAGAGGAAATAAAAAAAACCAATAATCAAATCTATATTATTTAGCGGCAGCACTGCTCTTTCCCATCAAACTTATGCAATTGAGAAAACAATGAAAAAAAAAAAACCCTCAACATTAAAGTTTTAATTTCACACGGCCCCTCAATTTGGAACATGCCAAGATGCTAACTTTCTCTAGCTCCTTCCTTTTTCTTTCTTTTGGAACCATAAGCCATCCTTAAAATAGAGGTTTTGTACATCATACAAAAGAAAAGGTAAGCATCAGATACGAACAATATCTTGTGGCTGCTACTAGTTTAATCACTTGAAACAGTGAGCAGCAAGTTTAGTTGTATCATAAATATTTAAGCTGAATACTTTAATAACCTAAGCTTAAACTAAATATGAAGAACATCACATTAAAAATTTAGAATATATCTACTTAGCAACTCAGTCCCTCTATACATGGAACATAAATTTCCCTTCTTAAAAAAATAGTTCCAGAGTCTACAATGGGTTTAAATCACAGTACACAAAAGAAGAACTGCAACAATTTTAAAAAGGAATAAACTAAAATGAAAAAATAGAAATAATACCTTGAGCCATTATCCCCCAGGCCATGCAACCAAACTATGGTAGCCTGGTGTTTCCCTTTGGGCCTCACCACATGAGTCCTTCCAAACTCAATAGTCCTTCTAGCAGTTCTGCTACCTAAAATTTGGAGCAGGAAAGTCACTTCTTAAAAAACATTGAAGTTCAAAGAACAACACAGTAACATGCAACCTCACTTAAAATTGAACTAGTCTATCTGAGAAACAGAACCCCTGACCACTGATATGTACAGTTCAGATTATATTCAAAACCGGTTTCAAAACACAGCGCACGCACTCAAAACTTCATGCAAGTTAACTGGAAAGAAACAAAAGAACTAAAAAAAAAATGAAACTTTTAGAAGAAGGTAAAGAAACAAACCAGAGCCCATAGTATGATGAGAATAGCTCATTTTCTCTTTGCTACAAACTGCACTAAAAACTCCACCTATGGCAAAGACTGAGAAGAGGAGCTACTGCAATGAAAAAAACCCAGAAAGAAACAGGTATTTATAGTGCCAAAAAGGAATAAAACAGGTGAATATGCATCACTCTAGGTATGTGTAGAGTGTACACCAGCTACACATATATGCAAAAACCACCTAAAAACTGAAAAGAAAAGAAAGCATCCATGGAAAGTGAGAGGCTAAAAAGACAATGACAAAAAGCAAGATATCTTTATATTAGCAGTAGAGAATCCAACCAGAGCAGCAGAGCGCATTAATGAGCACATTCATCCATTTTCTTGATTGGCAATTGCAACTTAATAAGAGAATCAATGCTTGTTGCTAGCGGCCAAAAACTAAAGCAAAACCCAACAATAACCGAAAAAATAAAAACAAAATAAAAACAGCAACCTCAAGAATATTACTTGAAATAACGAAGAATAACCCAAATTTGAAAAAGAAGATATCTTTCACTCAATCATTAGTTTATGAAATTTTTATGATTGATTGACACCCATTAACCATAAAGTTACGAACTTTCAAGTTCCTCATTTGTCTTTGTAAGCAAGAAAAGAACATGTGAAAATAAAAACTATCAAGAACTGAAAGATAACTAAGGCAAAAATTTTATTTTCCTTTTTCAATTGTATTCTTGATTATGTGTTTAATGGGTACCAACCTGGAAAATGATATAACTTATGCGCACGGGAAGCAAGAGAAAGCTTGCCAACTTTTTTCTTCCTTTCCGTTTTCTTTCTTGCTTGCTATTATTAGTTTTTTCAGCTGCTGCTGCTGGAGTCCCACCAATAAAAGTTTCTTTGTTTTATACTCCTTGGAAATCCAACATTGCAACATCCTCCTTTAAAAAAAAGAAATTCATGTGACTAGTTCTAGTTGAGATGTTTAGAATGGTTAAAACTTAAAAAACATTTTAAGAAAAGTGAAAAAACAGTAATCCATCCTAACATCCTAGAAACTCAATGAACTGTGATGGTGCAATTCATATATATATATATATATATACACACACACACATTATAAATTCAGAAAATTCTATAACAAGTTGAATCTATTTTTAAATATTTAAAATATAAATAAATAAATAAACTTCTACGGAAGAATATGAATGTCCAAAATCACACAGATAATTTACCATTCGACTATTAAATGATTCACCGATATTTTTTGAACTTAAATAACTATTGCTAAATGAGGAATCCTTCTGCATAATGAAGAATTTTGAAATCTATTATCCTTGAATTAAAATTTATTTTCCACACCCAATTTCAACTCTAAACCCCAATTGCAAGCACCAGATTCAAATTCAACTTTCATGGATTCGCACACATTGATTCCACTATATATATAGTACAAAGTTCCAGTAGTAGCGGCACAAATCCCAGTCCCCAAAAACAAGAAGATAAATTTAGATATGTAGAATGTCAATAGCTCTAGGCCATAATGCACCACTATGTATGGTTTCACCTATAAGATTCAGCCTTAATGCCTTGGTGCACTAGCAAGAAAATTTTTGGACTCTTATGGATATAACATTCAAATTTAATAGTTGGATGGTAAATCAATTCTGAGAAAAGGATTCGAGTCTCTCGAGTGTTTTAGTATAATGTATTTTCTTTCAGATATTTAGAAGTAGATTCATCCATTCTAAGCCCTAATACATATATACAATCAGTTCACGTAGTTGTTCTAAGAGTCATTACCATTATAACTAATAGCAAATTAGGATACTTCTATAATAGAACAAAGCGCACACATATATATACACAGATAATTTCCCCCAAACTCGAATTCAAGCATAATTTGAACCTCACATCTCTTCATTAATTAGTGGTCTTATTAATTGTTTCTTCATTTATTTTACCTTGTTCTATGAAAATAATTTAACCTTTACCCTCAACCTTCCTTTTAGACACAAAAGCTGTACTATTGTCCAATTCACAAAAGCTTTGGCCTTTTGTGTCTAATTGCCAATACCTTTTCATGTTTTTCTCATAATCTAATACAAAAGAAGATGATAAACTCTATATTTAACTCGTTGACTATGAAAAATCTGCCCACATGGCAGATGAAGATTGGTTAAAGCAATAAATGGCAGCATCAGATTTCATTTCCAAGTCAATTAGCCCATTTCCCCCCCCCCCCCTTTGTGGGAAACTTTTAGAGCAACCTTTTTGTTTGTCAACTCCTTCCCAACCCTACAACCATAGTTATTAAGACAAGAATCAATCTTTAATTTGTAGATTATAAAACAGGTTTTCTGAGATTAGACAGCAATATGCTGTTTGGCACTAATCTGTTATTGCAGATTAAAATACTTCAATGTGGCTTTATATGCTTAAATAGATGATCAAGTTAACTTGTATAGAAAACTCAGACTTGAAACCATTAGAATATATATACTTGGTATTTGAACTCAGTTCGCCAATTGAAAAAAACCGTTTGAAAACTATCCAACTAAATTTAGAGAGAAACCATTATAATGAAAAGGAAAATTATCTCTGCACTACTACAAAATTTTGATAAGTTCTTTACACTACTTTTATTTTTAAATGTGTATCAACTAATTACTTTGACACTAAAAATAATCATTTTACTCCTAAATGAATTAAAAAGTTATTTTATTCTACAAAATTTTGAAAAATAAAAAATTATAATTAATAGAATACCCCTAAACTTAATAAAATAAATAAATCACAAAATTTAAGATGTAAATATTTTTTTATAATTATAGTTTATTTAAAAATTATCATGTTAATTTTTTTAATTATTTTGTAATTATAATTTCATCTAATTCTTGTAATTAAATTAAGTATAATGAAGTTTACAAAAACTAACATGATGAGAAAAGCTCCCTATAATTATTATAAACTTTCCTATAATTAAAATTAAGAAACTTTCATATGCAAATTAAATGAAATTATAATTACAAAAAAGTAATATGATAATTTTTAATGAAATTATAATTATAAAAAATTAACATATTTAGATTTTGAGATTTATTTGTTTTATTAAATTTGGAGTAATTTTGTAATTATAATTATTTTATTTTTTAAAATTTTGTAGAATAAAAAAGTCTCTTAATTTATTTAAGGGTAAAATAATCATTTTATAATGTGAAAGTGGTTGATTAATACAAGTTTAGAAACAAACGCGGTACAAAGAATATGTCAAATTTTTATAGTAGTTAAATGTAAAAATGACAAAAGAAAGATGGTGCAGAGATAATTTCCCTAAAAAATTTCTGAGTTTAGATTTTTTTCCCAAAAAAAAAAAAGAAAAGAAAAAAAGAACTACTACCATTTAGTTATTTACTTATGAAGTTATGAATTAATCCATTACCATTATAACTAATAGCAAATTAGGATACTTCTATAATAGAACAAAGCGCACACATATATATACACAGATAATTTCCCCCAAACTCGAATTCAAGCATAATTTGAACCTCACATCTCTTCATTAATTAGTGGTCTTATTAATTGTTTCTTCATTTATTTTACCTTGTTCTATGAAAATAATTTAACCTTTACCCTCAACCTTCCTTTTAGACACAAAAGCTGTACTATTGTCCAATTCACAAAAGCTTTGGCCTTTTGTGTCTAATTGCCAATACCTTTTCATGTTTTTCTCATAATCTAATACAAAAGAAGATGATAAACTCTATATTTAACTCGTTGACTATGAAAAATCTGCCCACATGGCAGATGAAGATTGGTTAAAGCAATAAATGGCAGCATCAGATTTCATTTCCAAGTCAATTAGCCCATTTCCCCCCCCCCCCCCTTTGTGGGAAACTTTTAGAGCAACCTTTTTGTTTGTCAACTCCTTCCCAACCCTACAACCATAGTTATTAAGACAAGAATCAATCTTTAATTTGTAGATTATAAAACAGGTTTTCTGAGATTAGACAGCAATATGCTGTTTGGCACTAATCTGTTATTGCAGATTAAAATACTTCAATGTGGCTTTATATGCTTAAATAGATGATCAAGTTAACTTGTATAGAAAACTCAGACTTGAAACCATTAGAATATATATACTTGGTATTTGAACTCAGTTCGCCAATTGAAAAAAACCGTTTGAAAACTATCCAACTAAATTTAGAGAGAAACCATTATAATGAAAAGGAAAATTATCTCTGCACTACTACAAAATTTTGATAAGTTCTTTACACTACTTTTATTTTTAAATGTGTATCAACTAATTACTTTGACACTAAAAATAATCATTTTACTCCTAAATGAATTAAAAAGTTATTTTATTCTACAAAATTTTGAAAAATAAAAAATTATAATTAATAGAATACCCCTAAACTTAATAAAATAAATAAATCACAAAATTTAAGATGTAAATATTTTTTTATAATTATAGTTTATTTAAAAATTATCATGTTAATTTTTTTAATTATTTTGTAATTATAATTTCATCTAATTCTTGTAATTAAATTAAGTATAATGAAGTTTACAAAAACTAACATGATGAGAAAAGCTCCCTATAATTATTATAAACTTTCCTATAATTAAAATTAAGAAACTTTCATATGCAAATTAAATGAAATTATAATTACAAAAAAGTAATATGATAATTTTTAATGAAATTATAATTATAAAAAATTAACATATTTAGATTTTGAGATTTATTTGTTTTATTAAATTTGGAGTAATTTTGTAATTATAATTATTTTATTTTTTAAAATTTTGTAGAATAAAAAAGTCTCTTAATTTATTTAAGGGTAAAATAATCATTTTATAATGTGAAAGTGGTTGATTAATACAAGTTTAGAAACAAACGCGGTACAAAGAATATGTCAAATTTTTATGGTAGTTAAATGTAAAAATGACAAAAGAAAGGTGGTGCAGAGATAATTTCCCTAAAAAATTTCTGAGTTTAGATTTTTTTCCCAAAAAAAAAAAAAAGAAAAGAAAAAAAGAACTACTACCATTTAGTTATTTACTTATGAAGTTATGAATTAATCCTATTATAACACAGAATGTATTTTTGCACATTTTGAGCAATATAAATTCATTTTAGGTCATGTATATACCCAAATTTAGATGAAATATTTATAATTTCTACTTTTAAAATTTTATTTTATGAACTGGACCTAGTTGCTTTAACTTTTTTAACATTTTACCCCTTCATATACATACTTTTTTTTCTTTTCCTTATTTTATTCTCTGGCCCTTAAAATTTTGGCTTTGCCGATGCCCAGAACTCATAAAAGAGGTGCACATGAAGACTCAAATCGTAAGCCTCATAGGAGCAAAACTACGAGTCTATCCATGATTTTATATTTGGTGCAATCATATGAATCGGATTTAAAAGATGGTCTCATATTCATCTTTTACAATTGTACCTTCTCTAAGACCTTTTCTTTTACATTAAAAACAACTTTTATTACTTAAATGTAAAGAAATTGTAACTTTCGAATCACTATAGTTAATAGTAGTGCTTCCCAACCATGCATGCATATTTGCAAAGCTGGCCGGTGCATGTAAAAGGTCCACGTTTACCCTACAAGAAACATCAAAATCAAAAGGATCATAATAACAAAAATAAAATAAACATTATTGTGAATAAAGGGCAAGCATAATATTGACTTAAGGTAAGAAGGCAGAGTGGAGTCCTCAGTATCAGTCCTATATATATCTACTGACTAGACATTTGTGAACCATAGCAAAGTAGGTGCAACAAGTTCAAATATAGAGCTAGCTAGGGTTCCTTTTATGTCTTTCATTTTCATGCCATTCTGTATAAACTAAGTAGTGAACATGGATTAAAGAAGTTAATAACAAATATAATTAGGTTTATGGATTTGATGGGTAGGTTATGATGAATGTAAAAGTTCTAACCATATCAAGATAATTAATTACCAAATTTTTCATGTCAATTGATATGATGGTTGATGTGAATGTGATACTCCATATTCAGTGGTCATATAATCAACATTCCTAATAAAAGTAATTGTTTTTTTTGGAATAAAGATAAAATTCATTAACCAAAGACAAGAGTATAACATTGCTTGCAAATAGATATGTTGATCCATCTTTCCTTTTCTTGATCTTGATTCGCGTAGAAAGTCAGTAGGGAGCCGTGGAATTACTTAGTTGTTAGTGCTCAAGTACATATGTATGTACAGATGCATGCACTAATGCCTGACTTCATATATCTAATATAAAAAAGAGAAATTATTTCTGCACCATATTTTTTTTGTTATATGTACATCCAATCACTATAAAATTTTGACATGATCTTTGTACTACTTTGTTTTTAAATTTGTATGAATCAACTATTTTTATATTATAAAATAATTATTTTACCCTTAAATAAATTAAGAGACTATTTTATTCTATAAAATTTTAAAAAATAAATTAATCATAATTACAAAATTACTCTTAAATTTAATATCTCAAAATTCAAATATGTTAATTTTTTATAATTATAATTTCATTTAATTTGTATAGGAAAGTTTCTTAATTTTAATTATAGGAAAGTTTATAATAATTATAGGGAGTTTTTCTCTTCATGTTAATTTTTGTAAACTTCCATATACTTAATTGAATTACAAGAATTAAAAGAAATTATATTTACAAAAAAATTAAAAAAAAAGGAAAATGATAATTTTTAAATAAATTATAATTCTAAAAAAATTAACATCTTAGATTTTGTGATTTATTTATTTTATTAAGTATTTTAGGGGTATTCTTATAATTATAATTTTTTATTTTTTAAAATTTTGTAGAATAAAATAACTTTTTAATTTTTTTAGAGGTAAAATAATTATTTTTAGTGTCAAAGTGGCTGATTGATATAAATTTAAAAACAAAAGTAGTGTAAAAAATATACTAAAATTTTGTAGTGATTAGATGTATATATGATAAAAGAAAGGTAGTGCAGAGATAATTTTCCTACGTAAAAATTTAGCAAAATTTTGGCAACTGAAAATAATTTCGACCTTTTTGTTGTGAATTGGCCCCCAGTGGCTGGTATTGATTTCTTAGCTTAATGGTGGAATATATCATTTTCCGGTTAAAATTTTAATTATTAATGTTTCTAGTTGTCTCTTTCAATCTGTCTCTTATTCCATATCTACTGTCTCTACTGATCCCAAATGGAATCAAAATAATATCTTATCCTAATTCTCTTCTTTTCTGGGCAACTATGTATAATATAATGAGTATATTACATTGCATTTAAACCTCGAGAACTCCCTGATGAAATGGTTCTGTCACCATTGGGCTGCTAATAATTGATTGATTCCAAAGAAGCAATTGGAAGGTCTACTAAATTCTGGGAAAATTTGATCACCCTTTTCCGTGAATTTGCAGCAAAAAGATGATTCATCAAGAAAGAATAATAATGGTGGTGAAAATGTCGAAATATCGCAATATTTCTCCACGTATTTTTGCCTCTCCCGGTTTCATTTCCTGGGGTTAGAATAGAAGCTGTGTGTGTTGTTCCTTTCTCATTATTGGGAAGATTGTGAAAGGTAGAATTTTCGAATCAATTCTCTTTTGATTCTCATCAGATTTATTTCCCCAAGAAATTGATAGTTTTGGGTTGCTTGGTTTCTGATCTTATTTTGAAAGCAAAAATCATAAGATATAAAGTTTTTTAGTACACCTTGCAAGGAATGTGTCCTAGCTCCTGTTTCTTTGATTTCATAGCCTTGGTAGTAACCATTCCAATAAGCGTGACAGAAATGCTTATGGAAACTCATGAAGGTAATTAATTAAAAAACCATATAAATGACCAAATTTAATAATGAAAACAGCAAATACCATTTGATTTAAAATGAATTGATATGACCTCTATGGAATTCTTACACACACGGTAAATAAATAGAAATGGAAAATCCTTTTGAAATGAAGTATCATAATAGACGAAAATTTTATGATGCCGTGATTAAAATTACGGTATAAGAGTGGTAAATTAGTGTTTTAAAATAAAAAAAATACTTATAAAAATAATATAAAACTTGTAAATTAATATTAAATTTAATTTAAAAAATAGTTTATGTATTTAATTTATTTAAGCAAAGAAAAAAATTACTCATCAATTGAAAATAAAAAAACTTTTAGTAAAAACAATTGGAATAAATTTAAATTAAATTGGCTTAAACATAAATCATATATTCATGTTAGGACATTTATGATTTTTTTTTATCATAATATTTGTTTACTATACAAGTTAATTAAGCAAAATTATTTTTCTTAAGCAAAATTATTTTTCTTGATGTGGATTAAGCCAAAATAAAATAAAAAGACATGCTTATATTACTAGACATATGTGAAATAATTAGATCTAATTTTTAGTTTTATACATATTCCATGTAGTTTAAAACTTTGCTTCTTACTTATACTAAAAAATCATTCGGAGTTGTTGTCAAGGAGATTTTGAAGGATGTAAAATCACTTATCTTACAAATAATTTTGAAAAATGTGGAGAAAAAAAGTTTTTTAAAATTTGATTTTGACAATAAATTTTATCTTTAATAAAATTTCACATATATCATCACACGTATTACATAAACCCAAAATTATTATTATTCAATTTAGAAATAAAAAACAATAAAGTAAACATGTAAGGTTATCATTATTATAATATAATGAGTTTTTATTTTACATTTGTAAGTTTTTATTTTTTTCAATAACCCTTATAATATTTACTTGTTTTATATTTCATTTACAAATCTTCTATTTTATTTACATAATTTATATGTTAGTTTACACTTAATGCTGATTTATAAGCTTTATTTTACATCTGTAAGTTTATGTTTTGTTTACCAATAATACATTATTTTAGCACTCCCATGCTAATTTACTTGTTTTACTTTCTATTTATATGTCTTATATTTTATTTACTTTACTTATGTTTAATTTTACACTTGTAAGTTTATATTTTACTTATCAATAATACATTATTTTATCACTCTTATATTAATTTACTTGTTTTATATTATATTTACGAATCTTATATTTTATTTACTTAATTTATGTTTTATTTTACACGTAATATTAATTTACAAATTTTATATTACATCTATAAATTTTTATTTTGTTTGCCAATTATAGATCATTTTACCACCACTACGTTCATTTACTTATTTGACCTTTTATTTACAAGTCTTATACTCCATTTATATAATTTATATTTTATTTTATACTTAATGTTAATTTTAGTCACGTCGTCATAAAATGACCGCACAATGTAACATCATCTTTTATTTGGCCAAAAATAATCAACAGCAACGTTATCTCCATAGAGCAAAAGTGAGATAAATCCTGGAATCCCACCAAAGTGATCTATTATGGCCATTCTTGATGATGTATTTATGACGCAAAAGAAAAACGTTACACATGGCTTGAGGAGAACTAGAAATCAAGAATCAAATGTGATCATACCCAAAATAAAGGTTCCACGATTCCTTCAAAACTGGCAAGAAGAAGTTTCATGAAAGAATTGAAGCTTAGCCATCAATTATTTGGCAACGCATTAAAGCAAACCTAAAAAGATCCATAGCTCCAACAGATGACCGACCCGTGTCTAAATTATCACAAAAAAGATACCGTCCCAACATTGGGAAAGCAACAGCCATAAGAACTAGGGACCAAATAAAAACGAAGAAGAAAAAGCTTTTGAACTTTTGAAGCTGCAGTAGAGTATAATGGAAATTGTCTCATCTTCTTCTCAAATTTTTATTCCATCAAGGAAATTAACAGTTGCTATTAGTGATGATCGTCATCGCCATGTCCATCTGGAGGTCCTCCTGGGCCGACCACTTCCAGCTGTCACGCCATTAGTAAATTAGTAAAAGATTCATATGATGTTGCAAACAATTGGATAAATTTTCTTTTATGGTATTCCGAGGCAAAAGATATCTTAGTTCGTACACACAACTTTCATAATAGAAAAAAGGTACTGACTCATGGATTTCCTTAACATTTCAACTCATGTTACACCAAGGTACTAAACTTGATCCCATCCAGCCTCCACAAATCATATCAGAACCCTCAAAAAAGGACCTTAGCGGAGTATAAGATCACATTGAAAGGACACCTAAGTAATGATCTAGAGAACCATACAACCTACTACTGACTTAAAACAGCTCTGAAATATCGTACTTTGCCTCATTTCAATCCAAATAACCATACATGAGATATTTGCTTATGAGGCAACACCGACTATTTTATTAATTTTACTTTTTAGAGGGTTAATACAAGCAAATTTGAGCTGATTGATTACTTTACCATTATAACAGGCTTGGAGAAGATAAATAAGACACAGAATGGTAGGCCAATCATGAAGTTTTGGGACCTATGGGCAAGCAGGCAACATAATCTACACTGGGCTTGTGTGTCTTTCCATGTTTGAATATAGTTTTGCTGAATGCCCTATCTAGTTAACAACAGCAAATCAAGTTTGAACCTCCACTTACCACAAAGTATTGAGAGCACACCGGGCATTCCTGTGGCTTGCCCTTCTCCAGCCAAAACCAGACAACATCATGCTCATCCTCTGTGAATTAAAAAATAAAGAAAGGAAATTATGATATATGGATGGTATACATGAAATACTTTTAATTTGCTGTAAGAGAAACCCAAACGGAAAGAAAGAAAAAGATAAGAAAAACCCACCGCCTTCACCACCAGGGCATCCAACTATTCTCTTGTCATAGTATGACTTGACAACGGCTGGTGCTTCCTACAAGGAAATCAAGAGAAATGAATATAAAGATGACCAACTGTACCGGTCTAGATGTTAATCAAAGACTCACATCACCTCAACCAGAAAATAATAACACAGTAAAGAGTCAATATGCAACAGATCAAGAATGAATTCAAGTATTAAATATCTTAAATTGTGAAGGCCTGTTAGGTCATCCATTCACCAGATTCATTTAATTTGTATTGGATTCCAGGATATGGATCTATCACTCCAAACATTGCTACAGGTAACAGATAATGCCACCGTCAAATAAGATACATCCTCTGTCAATAGAAAATCCATCATAAAGCCATACGACGGAGGGAAAAAAAAAATTGTCCGTCAACAAACGACGCATTGGAAAACAATTGGTGGATACAGATTGGAATATTAATTAAAGCAGTAACAAAAACTTAAACATAAAGGTTTAATTCATTTTAGAAACTATTTAAACTTAAAAACACATGCCTATTTTGACCAAAATAGTGGACAACACTAAGCACACAAAAGTATTTGTTCCATGCAAAGATTTATATCCCAGAATATTGTAGTTGATATAAATATTTAGCACAAGAAGCTTTATGAACTTGTTCCAAGTAAAGATATATAAATCAGAAGACATAACTCAAAAAATTAGTTGCCACTAAAACTTTACAACCCTAGTAAGCTGCCGAGGTATGGTTAGCGAGTGTGAAAGATGGCAAGTTCAATAATTTAATATTTTAGTTTCAAATTTCAATTAGCTTCTCATCTTACCACTGTGCTAGCAACCTAATCCACTAACTTACAATGTTTTCTCTTGACCTTTGAAAAATATGGTTTGCATGGCCAAACTATAACCAATATACAAAATGAATTTTGAAGCATATCCAATTTATTTTTTGATGTCCAGACTTTAGTTATTTGCATACTAATGGATTTAAAATGGTAAAAACTACAAAGATGAACATCGTCTTATACAATGCACTCAGTAAAACACACTTACTTTTGTGCCAAAAGGCCCAGTGGGGTAATCTATTTCAAGAATGCTCCTTCCCTGCACAAAAGAGACAACTAAAAAATTCAGAAGAATCTCTTAACTGCCAAAAGCATCTAATCCTAAAAACAAGATGCTTGCAAGACATCACAATGTAAATAATAATAAAAATAAAAAAAGAACATGATTAAAATTTAATAGATATCATTAGTTGCTACCAAATACAACAGAAGCCTCCACTAGCTGTATAACAACATTTCATTTAGCACAAACGAAAATATTAAGTACAAAAAACACAAATCTAATACTTCCTCCCCAATATACTCATTCTCCGAGCAACCAAACCAAATGTTGAAAACTAAATTTCCCGACTAAAAAAAGAATTATAAAAAGTAAAATCACCTCAAGTTCAGCTTCAAGCTCCTCCCGCTCGTGTCCAGTTGCAACAGGATTAACATCCTCGACTCCCTTCTTCACAGAAGTGCCTGCTACAAATAAAACAAACTTACCCACATCAACCATACATCCTCATTTCTTAAGTAGAGATAGAGATACAAACTCCTGTGTCAATACACTATTGGTTGGATAAAAATAAAAAATTTAATGTAATTCAGGTAGTGATCCTATTTGAAAAATCATCAAACCAATAAAGGATTGACACGTCAGTTAGTACACGAGTTTTGTATCCCTATAACTATTGTTATTGCTTCCCCCATACACACTCATATTATCTGACACTTCAACACTTCTCTTGTCCTTTCAAAATCTAAAGATGTAATAAACAATCCTGTTCAATTTGGTACAGCATTATCCGCAACAACGCCTAATTCACTATCATAAATCATGTATTTAAATATCAACTAAAAATACATCACATGAATGATTACGCAAGTGAAGATCTAAGAGTTAAAAAAAAAAATTAGGGTTTGATGTGACAGAGAGAGAGAAAGAGAGAGGACCTGAATCAACGCTGAAGTGGCGAGATGTGAAGAAAGGACGAGTAATGAGAGATCGACTGGGGATTGAAGGATTAACTGGCGCCGATCGGCATGAAGATTGAGCTAAAGCAAGGGCTTGGGCTTTGAGCTGTGAAGAGCAGATTCTTCTCCACATCGTCGTCGTTTGGAGAGCTAGCTTAGGGTTTTGGTTGTTTGCAAATAAGTTGTGTTCTGATTCTCAGGTCGCTCCTTGTTTTCCCGGAAGAGAAGAAAACGACGCCGTTAGCGTTTACACTCTCTCTCAGTCTCTCCCTCTCTAGTACTTTCACTCTTTAATCAGTCCGAGTTGGAAATGAGAAATAAGAAACTGCGAAGCGAGCGAAGTTTTGGGGGGTGGCTGCGCTGGTGAGGCGCAGTTTGTTGAGTGTGTGTGAGTATTGACTTCACACGTGTGAAAAAGCGTGTGTGTGGGCTCGTGGCCAAAACAATTTTTTATTCTCAGCAGTCACTTTTGTATTCATTCGCATTTAATTTAATAGTCCAAATGCATTTTGCCCGTTTACGTTAAGTCCAGTCCTCGACAATTATTGGACTATACCAAGGCAAATTACAATCAATAAACATAGTAATTGTATATAACGAGTCAATTGATATTTATCGTGATTTGTCTTGATACAGATTACATGAAGCTTTACTTAAGAAATTTGCTTAAAAAATGGAGGGACTACCCAGTACCCTCTATGCTAGAGAAATAATATTCTCATAACAAATGTCGAAAGATTTGTACCCTCAACTTGAAAAATGAATCATGAAGTAAAGAAATCACAACCACTAGCTTTTGCACTTTAAATTCATATTAAAAATGGTCACCACAAGTTAAAGAACAAGAAGAAAAATTGGCTTTATTTTATTAATCAATCCCTTGAAAAATTTAGGTAGTGTTTGTTTTTTTTATCTAAAATCTGAATGGGTCTGAATTTGACTGAATTCTAAATAAGTTTGAATTCATATATCTGAATGACATGTTTGTTTTTCTTTTTTCAATATCTGAATATAAGTGTTATGTTGTTTGTTTTTAAAAAAGAAAACATCTGGAATATGATATTTTTACATATATAACCGCATAAATATTAATAATACTTATATTTATTGGTTAAATACATGACAAGTTATAAATAAATTATTTGATTAATAAATTTTTTTTGATAATATTTACCTTAACAAAGCATGAAAAATAAAATATATCTATAACACATGCATTTTTTTAATTATTATATGATACTTCTAATGTTATTTTTAGTATATTATATTGATATTTTTTCTTGTTAATTACTTAATCAAGAATTGTCTAATCATTTGAAATAAAATTAATGTATTAAATAAAATTCAAAATCTATTATAAAAATAGTAAATATAAATACAAATAGAAGGACATATTATAAAACATATTCACCTAAAGTTCTATTATGTTTAAATTCTCATTTACAAAATAATAATAATAATAATAATAATTGAATACATGTATATAACAAAAAAATGGATAAATAAAAAAATAATAAAAATATAATTTATATAATAGTAAATAAATTTATTTAATATGGGTATTTATGAGAGAGAATATTAAAATTTCATTCAAATGTTTTGCCATTCAGATGTTTTGTCATTCAAATAAAAGTCCGAATATTTAACTTTTTCTATTCAGACCTAAACATCTTATAATCAGATATAAGTGATAGAAAACAAACAAAATAAAAATTATAAATGTCTAAAAATAATTAAGATTAAGACTTCAGACAAAAAACAAACAACCCCTTAGACTCTATATATGCCAACATTAGTTTCACGCTCATCATTTCTTGATTAGACTGTAACCAAATAACTCAGATGATAGAAACCAGAAGATTGTAAGAACCAATTTAGACAACATGAAGATCACGGTTAAAATTGGCCAAAAATTGCCCAATCCTGTGGCTGTCTTAGATTCAATTCTTTGCATAGGCCAAAAATTGATTGAATCTAAAGAATAGAGATAAATCAAATTGTTATGCTAACAGAGAACAAAAACACCCAATACCAAGATCATACCAAAGAACAATGACCACATATAGCCCTAAAGAAAAGTGTTACATTGTACGGGAAGTGGTGATTATGCACAAGTTAGAAAACATCTCATCCAATACAAATTACCTGAATTTTATGCTTCTCATCTAGCGAGAGATAAATCAAATTTGGCAAGTGTAGAGGATAAGCCACTCATCTCACGTTAGCGTCGTGCATCGTGTTAAAGATCAATGATCTTTAAGCCAGCTTGTCAGCTTTTTTTGCTTTTGCCTTCTACCAGTTTCCTGGTTTTCCTCTCCCTCAAATTTTCTCCTTAAGTTTTTTAAATCGTCTTCACTCACCTGGCCATTCTGTTTTTGGTTCAACGCATAGGCTTCACCCAACTTCCTCTTGCACTCTTTGCTAGCAGAATCATGAGAAACCACTGAAACAAATTACGAAAGACAGGAACAAAGAAGCTGATGTAGGTCAATTTGTAATCAACTAAAAGAAATGCTATACAGAGAAAAGCAAGCATAAGAAATAATACATTTAGTACAGATGCTACAAGTTTGCCTAATGGGTGGCTCTAAATATGAAATGGATCCTATTTGGCGGCTTTTCATTTTTATGGGTGCAATGGATATCCATTAAAATAGGGATTCGTATAATTTGCCATATGCGAGAAGTTTGCATCAGTTCATATACTACAGGAAATATGCATGTTACCGACCAGTTCTCAGCAGCATAAGCCACAATAACAACAGAATTTCATTTCCTGCACATTTTATGGGAAACATAACAAAAACCCAATAATGGTTGAGGATGGTCTTTAAGCATTACCACTGCCAATATAAAATTCCCAACAGGTCCCATTTGACCAACCGTGGATTAACTCCATTATACAGACAGAGAGAGCAAAATAACTACACCCATTGAGACAACTGACCTGGTGTTGGATAATCTCTTCCAATGATGCACTTTGCTCTAGCTTGAATGTTTAGCGGAGCAGTCCATGGTTCATAAATGTATTCCTTTGGCATATCTGATCATTGTAACTTGTTCGTGTATCAAACAGCAGATTACACCAAGCCAAAAAAAATACCGTAAAGTGGGTGAAACTTCAACATACCTTTCAATACAGGCAGAAAATGCCTAATATAATTACCATTGGGGTCATATTTCTTTCCAAATGATACAGGGGAGTAGATGCGGTTATACTGATAGGCAGAAAATTTGTCAAAATATGAAGAACTTCAGTTAAAGGTTATTCATTGGCATCATAAAAAAGAATCTGCAAAAGGGAAAACCTAAGCACACAGAAGGCCAGATCTTAACAAGCACATAACTCTACCAAATGAAATAAACCATTCTTGCACTTCCAAGGAAAACAGGATAAAAGGAGGGGATCATAGGGTATTGAATGTTTATAAATTGGTAATGAAAATTAAGCAGTTACAATGACTTTCTGCATTCATACTATCTTTCTGAATTCATACTATCTTCTTTGATCAATTTGCATTGCTAAAAATAAATCACTGAAGCAGAAGTAGACTATAGAATGAGCATAAGATTGAGAACAAGTTGCTATTCACTAGCAGGCAACATTAAAAAGGTAACTTGTATATAATATTTATTAGATGGCTCATACCTGATAAAAGAATGATGAACATGATAGCCATAACCAATTTCCATTATTAATTGCCCAATCCGAATCAATCAGAAGTCTTTCAAAGACATCACGTCCTTTTTCCCAATGAACAAACTAACAGCAGGAACAATTCTGGTCAAGGAAACAAGAAACACAGAAGGATTCACAATGCAATAAGACATTAAAGCCATACCATATCTCCACGAGTTAGAAAACATGCAACAGAATGCCGTGCTAGATGGTGCATCCAACCCCACTTGCGAAGCTACAACAGAGCAGACATACAAACTTCAAAATACTCAGCCTAGATAAGGAAGTGCTCACCTAGATTAGAGCAGCATGCGCGGGGAGGGGGTGGGGGGGCGGGGAGGGGGGGAAATCACAGACCTTACCTGGACCATAATAGCATCAATCCAAGGATACCCAGTCCTAGCTTCCCTCCATGCAGCCAGCAGTTCATCATCATTACTCCAAGGAATCTACATCACCAGTTAGTATGTCATCAAGCTTAATAACCTATATCATATGCAAAATCTGAAAATTATGTAACAAGTAAATAAAATTGAATATAAAAACCCATGTTAGACCACTCTTAGTTTCGTATAAATAATAGTAGTCACATCATATGGAGGTAAACTTTATACAGGAACTAATCATAGAAAGTGAATTTTTAAAGTGGATAAATGATGGTTTTCCAACTTGATTAGCCACACAAATGAATTGAAGGAAAGGCTCAATAGCTTGGACAATTTGAGTTGATAAGAGCACCTCATATTAGTGATCAATGATAAAACTAGAGCTCCGAAAAAGACAACAGTGGTCACTTATTCTGATTGTAAAGGATGTTTCCGGGGGAGATCACAGTCAAAGAAATAAAAGTAGGAAATCTACAATATCATCACTTATTGTGAAAGTATAACTTTTTCCCTTGAACCCCCACTAAGAGCTAAGAATCTTTAGTTAGTAAATACAAATTAATATATTTGGAAGGGCAATATAACTCATAATCAGCAATAACACTAAAACGAAACTAAATAAATTATTCCATTTAATACAGATAATTATCAGTTAAACTACCAGCATTATTTACAATAAAAATTGTTCTCGATCCCTATACATATATATTTGATGGTTCATATTCTAATAGCATATTTCAGATGGCAAAACCAACTTCTAAGAGAATCTACAATGAAGATAGAAACCAAAAGAAGCTATCAGTTGGACTTACCTGCTTGCATATTCTATTACCCTTCATCTGATCAAAATTAGGTGTGCCAAAAGCTACAGTGTAAAAAAAATCTCGCCATAGCAACTGCAGATGTTGAACCAAATTTTAGCCACATCTAGAAAATATAACCGGCATTATCGAACAACATACATAGGTACACTGACCTGTCCAACGAGGGAAACTGGTGGTGATGTATGTTTTTTGACATTTTTATAAACATCTGTAAGGCACTGGTAAAAATACCTGGAAGAAAGACAGCCAAACTGCCAAAGAGATGAGTAAAACTGCAGAAAAAGAACTAGAAATAAAGAACGAAAGAGGTGCAGTGGTCAGCTTAGTCTAAATATAATAAGGACAGTAGTAACAAAATACATCCTCACAATCTCCTATGCAAACAATTCCAAATACAACTCACTTTCAAGTAAGGTGATAACACAGTTGTTGATGGCTTCAGATATGCAGATGGGTCACCCTTAGGTTTCTCAAAGTTTGCAACCCACTCCTGCAGTACAAGAAACAAAAAGAGAGAATGTAAATGAAACATACCAGTAGCAGCAGCACCAGCACCTTAGTGAAATCTAAGAAACAAAACTTTCAGTGTTTATGAAATAAGTGTAGGAATTTCCATGAACCGGACTTCAGTCCCAATACTTAAGTTAATATAATGCCAATTCTCACAAGTAAGCCAAAGCTAATGGTGCTTAAAATTTGTATTAGTTAAGTGAATCAATTAAAATTGAGACCAGGAACTTCTTCCGAATACTATATCAAGTCCTATAACACTCATGTAAGTGTATAACTTGATGATTTAGCAACCAAAATTTACATGTGCAGAGACTTAAGATCATACCTTGTCACTGATTGATTCCCTCAATTTCTTCAAGGCTTCTGATTCACCACCTCTAAATGGACTCAACCCTTCCTGCAGAAATATTACACTTCTATAAAGATTTATAAGAAGATACTCTTCAAAAATTATTTGCAAATTCAAACCTGTCCATAGCCTTTGTAGCCAAGTTCTTCAACTGTCGGAACTTCTGAAATCTCAAAATTTCCAACATCTCCAACGGGAGGCAGAGATGAGAGTGAGATTGGAAGTGGAGAAGCTGCCCATGAGGGTTGTCCGGCAAGCTTCAAAAATGATTGATAAGTCAGCGGTGGCTTTCCTCCATTCTTTTTGGTCATTCGTCATCGCAATTAGACAACATAGCCAATGGTCAGTAGAGTAAACACAAACCAACAAAAAGAATTGAACCTAAAATAAAAAAATCTTTTGCATGCAGACTTTTGGGGTCTGACCCAATTGTTAATGAGTTACTCCCATACCTTCTGTATGATATCTGCAGGATTAAACAGTGTATGACTCACAGGTGAAAAAACCTCAATCCCAGCTGTAGAAGCATAATCCTGTTGAAAGAAACATAATACTCAAATTATCTTGTATCAGCGACATAGCCACATCACCTTCGCACAATCTAACTTTTCTTGATATGAATACAAACTGTAAAAGAATACACAAATTGCGGATTTGCCATTTGAGGAACCTGAATTGATGTTTCTAAAGTAGGAAAATAATAGCTCTTACCTTAATCTTCATATCTAAAGCCTGATAATACGGATCCGTATCATACTCAAAACAAAGCTTATTGACATCCCACTGCAAGCACCCAAAAGAAAACAAAAATGAAAACTGAAATTGTATAGTTTGATAAAATAATTTTCCGAGAAATATTGTTAATAATATGCTCACAAGTTGTGATCAAACCTATCAATGAATGCCATATATGATTATTATTGTAATTTTGTAGCATGTCATTTGCAACATCACAAACTCTGTATTTGTAGCCAGAAACATTTTAAGTGATTTACTAACAAAAAGAAAAGACTTGAAGCATGCCTAAACTAAAAGCACTTCAGACGTTTTATTTTAATTAAAAAAGAAACACTTTCAAGACCACTAGTACCAAACGCACCTTTATTAATCATACTAAAACTAGAAAAATTTAAAATACAGTTATAAAGTAACGGTAAGAGAAACTGACTTCTTGTAAGCACCGAATCAAAATTTCACTTGGCTCGCCCTTGAAAACCAGCAACCTCGACCCGAGCTTCTTGAGAGACAAATCAAGATCCACCAGACTCTCAAGTAGGAACCGGATGCGGCTCAGACCCGCCCGGGAAGACCCGGGAGAGAACGCCGTCGGGTCCGGTTCCATGTAATGCGGATCAATGACGAACACAGGATAAACAAATCTCGCTCCCTTCGAAGCGTACTCTAGCGAAGGGTTGTCGTGGATTCGGAGCCCCTTCCGGAACCACATCAGAGAACCCGATCCGGATGACATAATCGGACTTGAAAACGGAGGTTTTGGAAGACAGTGTGAAATTCTCATGTAAGAGAGAGAAAGAATGTGCATGCTTTTCGAAATGGTGGTCTGATTTGGCGCGTTAAATTTGGGGGATCTTGCGGGGGGTGAGGCTAATGTGCGCTCAATGTGTGGGATAAGGAGGGCATTTAGGTGACGTGGCGTGACGAGATGAAAAGGTGGGGAGAGGATAAGTAAGTGTTGTGCGCATATAGGTATAGAATAGCGTAGCTCTTGCTGCGGTTAAAAGTGGCGCCACGTTGCGGCTTTCAAATTGCAAGACGTTGGTGGCCTTTTTTTTTTTCTTTTAAATAATGGGAAATTATCTAATAACTACCAGCATTTTTTTTAATAATGAGAAATTATCTCATAACCAACGTCGTCGTTGCTATCAAAATCTTAAAATAAAATAAAATAAAGATAAAGAACATAGCAACACATGGTTATATATGAGGTGCTCATACCGTACTTTATTATGAGTAAAAATGTTAGATTTATAATTTGATAACTTATGAGTGTGATTTGGATTCTAAATCTCTTTCAGAAAAGATAAGAGTTATGTTGAGGACTTCTGGTCTACTTAACTCATTTTAGGCAGAAGCAGCCAAAACCGCTTGTTATGTGGTAAATCGATTAGCATCCACAACAATTGGATTAAAGACTCCCATGAAAATGTGGACTGGGAAGCCAGCTGATTACTCTTACCTACATGCATTTGGATGTCTTGTGTACGTAATGTATAATGCCCAAGAAAAGATAAATCTGGATCCAAAATCTATAAAGTGTATCTTCTTGGGATACATTGATGGTGTAAAGGACTATTGTCTATGGGATCCCACTGCCTACAAGATTGTTTAGCAGAGATGTTATCTTTGTAGAATATCAACTACAAAGGAGAGATGGGGATGACAGAACTGTGAAGGAAAATTTAGAGATTGTGTCGGTATATGTAGAAAATAATCTGAAAGATTCAGATTCTTCTGAAGCAGCACCAGAACACGAGGAATAAGAACAAGTCAAGTCCGAGGCTCTAGATGTTTGGAGGTCAACTCATGAGAGACGACCGCCAGCATGGCACTCGGAATATGTTACAGAGATCAATGTTGCATACTATCTTTTAACAGAGAATAGAGAGCCATCAACTTTCCATGAAGCTTTAAATAGCTCAGATGTTGCTTTGTGGATGATAGCAATGCAGGGAGAAATTAAAGCTCTTCACAAGGATAAGACTTGGGAACTTGTACCACTATTACGTGGAAGAAAAGCCATAGGAAACAAGTGGGTCTACAAGATTAAACATGATGGCAAAGACCAAGTGGAGCGGTATCGTGTAGGATTGGTGGTAAAAGGTTATGCTCAGAAAGAAGGTATAGACTTTAATGAGATATTTTCTCTGGTAGTTCGACTCAGAACAGTCAGAGTAATCTTAGCTATATGTGCTACATTTGACCTACATCTAGAGCAGTTAGATGTGAATACTGCATTTCTTCATGGAGAATTTGAAGAAGAGATTTATATACTCCAATTAGAATGTTTTGCTGAAACAGACAAGAAGAACTTGGTTTGCAGGTTGAACAAATCTCTATAGGGTCTCAAACAAGCGCCAAGGTATTGGTATAAGAGATTTGATTCCTTCATCATAAGTCTTGAATACAACAGACTCAGTTCAAACCATTGTGCATAGTACAAGAGATTTGAGGATAATGGTTTCATCATTTTGCTGTTGTATGTAGATGACATGTTTGTAGTAGGCCCTAAGAAAGATCGAGTCTAAGAATTAAAGGCACAATTGGCTAGAGAGTTTGAAATGAAGGATTTAAGACCGGCAACAAGATTCTAGGGATGCAAATTTATCGAGATAGAAATAATAGGAAGATTTGGCTTTCCCAGAAGAATTACATGAAGAAAATCTTGCGGTGCTTCAACATGCAAGATTGTAAGCTATTTTCTACCCCACTTCTTGTTAATTTCAAGTTATCTTCAAGTATGTGTCCTAGCAATGAAACAGAGAGGATAGAGATGTCTCGAGTACCATATGCATCAGCAGTGGGAAGTTTGATGTTTGCTATGATATGTACTAGACCAGACATTGCACAAGCAATAGGAACAGTCAATAGATACATTGCAAATCCTAGTGGAGAGCATTGGAAAATAATGAAGAGGATTCTGAGATACATAAGAGGAACCTCGGATGTTGCATTATGTTACAGAGGATCAGAATTTACTATCAGGGGCTACGTGGATTCAGATTTTGTAGCTTGAAAAAAGAAAATCTAATTCTGGCTATGTGTTTACACTTGCGGAAAGAGTTGTGAGGTGGGTTTCAAAACTACAGACCGAAGCAAAATACAAGGCAGCTACACAAGCTTGCAAGGAAGCTATTTAGATACAAAGGTTATTGGAGGAGCTCGGGCACAAACAAGAGAAAATTTTCATGTTTTGTGACAGTCAGAGTTTCTTGCATATTGCAAGGAATACAGCCTTTCACTCTAGGACAAAGCACATAAGGGTACAGTACCACTTCATTCGAGAAGTAGTGGAAGATAGAAGTGTGGATTTGTTGAAAATCCATACCAAGGAAAACTTAGCAAATGTCTTAACCAAGCCAATCAACACTGATAAGTTTGTATGGAATAGATTCTCTTATGGCCTAACCAAAACGTAAGCAACATGACAATGGCGAAGCAGAAACGATTGTGTGGAGATTGATTAGTACTCAATCAAATCTCCAAGTGGGAGAATGTCAAAATAGTGGTTCGAGCATGTGAGGGATAATGACAAAAATGGAGCAACGCAAATTATGGAGCAAGTGGCATTTTTTATTTGTGGAGTAGATGGCTTACTTCCTCCATCACATATAATTGACATTATTGGCCAATTCGTGGCCACACAATTGTGAGCAAAGCTCACTATAAATTGAGGGTGTCCTCAGTTTTGTATCCCAAAAATTTGTAAGAGAAATAAAGCGAGAGAATTGTGAGAGTTTTAATAGTTTTAATACTCTTGGTTAATTAGTGATTTAAGAGTTTGGGTGTATTGGGATTCTGGGTAGTAAGCCAAAATTATTACAATACTTGTAATCCTCATTTTATTAGTAAAATATTTCATTTTGTCTTCGCCCGTGGACGTAGGCTAAAAGTCAAACCATATAATTGTGATGTCCCTGTGTGATTATTATTTTTTAATTTCACTTTAGTTACATGTCTGCTTCACCCATAAATTTTCCAACACAATGTTCATCAATAATAGGATAGTCCAAGAGATAAAGCCTGTACCCTCAAAATCATCTCATGAGGTCAAATAAGAGGTATGGCAATCCTGAATTTATTTTAAATGGCTGTAATATTCACATGAGATGTATGGCTTTTGTTTTCTAATAATCCCCATTATATAAGACTACATCACATGGCCATAAGTAACCATAGTCTAAAAAATAATTGGTCAAAATTATGTCTAATAAAATGCAAATAGGTTGTCCAAATCCACACCCTGAGGCATATGCAGATTATTTTAGTATAATTTTGCAGAACTTGAAAATCTAATATCCTAACCTTCAACATTATTTGGATCACAAACATGAAAAACAAATTCACCAATAACATTACTTGTTCACTAATGCAAGTGAGGCAGCCCTCTCAGCATATAACCTGAGTATCTTCATTTTTTGGGAGAATGTCATTTCCTCCTTACTGTAATCAGTATATACTATTTACCTCTTTATTATTTTTATAATAGTCACTAACTCTCCATGAAGCATAAATTTACAATATTACCCTTATTTTCAAATACACTTTTATTCATATTTATTGTAAATTAAATAAATCATATGAGTAGAAATTAAAATAAAAAATCAAGTATTAAAAACAAGAAATATATGATTTGATGTGAGCAAAAAATTAATAATTAAATATTTTTCTTGTACTTTTTTATTTTATAGACATTTTCTTATAATAAATATTTTACAATATTTTAAAAATAAATGTAAGTACAAGAAAAATATTTTATTATTTATTTTATAATAATTTTTATTTATCATTCAAGTTTTCTTATAATAATTTTTTATCATTTTATAATATTTCCTTATATTTTTTTATTATAAGAAAATGTTTATTAAATAAAAAAGGTACAAGGAAAATATTTAATTATTAATTTTTGCTCACATCAAAACATATATTTCTTGTTTTTAATGCTTGATTTTTTTTAATTTTTATTCATATGATTTATTTAATTTATAATAAATATAAATAAAAGTGCACTTAAAAATAAGGGTAATATTAAAAACTTATGCTGTTAAGAGAGTTATTGGATATTATAAAAATAACAGGCGAGTAAATAATATATATTAATTATAGTAGGGAAAAAATTGACAACATCCCTAATTTTTTTCAAAAAACAAAGTTCTCCGCCCGCAGTCTCTTCTTTTGTTGACTTGTAACTTGTGAACAGGGATAATTAAGGGGCATCCCTTTCTTCTAAAAAGTATTACCCAACAAAGCCGTTAAGAATTATTTTGCTTTTTCTTCAAAATAATGATTAATCATAATAGATTGGATTGAATTAATAATATTTGCTTGTGTCTGTGTAGTGTAAATTGTATAAGATTGGAATTTTTATACATAAATATTTTTCTCATTTAAACTAACGCTACCAAATAATTGTCTTGTATTTCAATAATATTTATTTTCTCAGATATTTTCATTTTAATGTATCATCACGCTACTCTTCCCCAGTTTTCACATATACCATGCCCGTTTGTGTGAGATTTTTTTGTACACACTACAAAGAAGGTGGCCTGATATGACGCTGGATTTGATGAATTTCTGAGCCGACGTAAATGATTAGTTTCCCGTTCAATTTCAACAAAATTTGCTGTGATTTTACCAGATCAATCGTTCAATTGTTGGAGTATAAGCTGATGAAACATTCAATTCAAGCCGACAATCTACCTAGCTCTCCTTGATTATTCAGGCTGTAGGTGATCGTCTATAGGTAATTTGGTCACCTTTCTCTATACTTCATCAATCACTAAATGATTTTACTGGTTTAATCGTTTAATTGTTGAGTATAATCGATAATGTAGTTAAAAAAAACTTTTAAAAAGAGTTTAATGCAATCAAATCTACTTTCAAGTTTTCTACATCCTTCTAAAATGACTCTGACTGTGAAATACATTCCAATTTAGGAGATTTAATCATATATCTGCAAGGCAACAAAATTTTTTAAGGTGTCTTAATACTCTGGAGATTTTACTTCAACTATCATCGCGTTATTCTAACTTCCTGTTACAATGAAATTGCTGAGCTTGGATCCTTACTCGAACAGTTTCACTGGCTCTATTTCGGACATATTGGGCAAGCTGAAGCAGTTGCAATTCCTGTATGATCATTTCCCCAAATATTATTATTAGAATGCTTATTTAATGCCGTTCATTCCTGTTCTGTTTGGTTGTTTAGTTTATTTAGTTATTTATCAGGCGATTCATTTCTCACTAGAAGCTAGAAATTTACCGATCAATGACTTGCAATTTTTTTCTTTTAGATGACAGCTTGCAATCTCTGGTTTGTATTGATAGTGCCTTGCATGGATACAAAAATGTAGTAGTTTTTTTTTTTTTTTTTTTGGGGGCGGCCTGTTGCAGTTTTGATAACAACTCAAATCTTTGCGGTCCAGTTACTAGAAAGCCGTGCCCCAGACCACTGCCATTTTCTACTTCACCATTTGGGGAACCTAAACTACTTACTTTTTGCAAGTTTTTCTTGAAATATTTTTGAGAAGAAAACCAACAATACATTTTATGATTTGGGTTGTTTCAAAGATCTTTGCTGCTGGTTTTCAGCAGAGTGCCCAAAAATAATCAGTGCATGCACCATAGGCTCTATTATTATCAGCGAAAATCACTAATGATGTGTTGGGATCGATTTTTTTACTTGGGAGTGGAAGCATGCTTGAAAGAGTAGAGTGGTGCATCTTGTTCAAACAGGCACTAAGAAATAGGAGTTAAGACTGAACAACGTAATGTCTTCATTATCATTTCAGAAGGAAATAGCTCAAATACAGCAATTGCTGTAGGAGTTGATGTTTGTGCTGCGATATTTTCTACAGACTCTCATACCAAGGAAAAACTCAGCTTCAAAGAATGGTATGATGCTTTGATTTATGAAGTAATTGGTATATATTTTGTACCTTCCGTACATTTTGTTCTGTTAATATTATTACTTGATAACAGGATTGTCGAGTTGCATATTGTTTAGAATTTTTTGATTAAGAAGAGTATAAATGCTATACATATACACTTCTTTCATTTTATACAACTTTGATTGATCATTGTTCCTAATTTACCTTAGGCATCAATGGAGACCATCCGAGTCTTCTTTGCTGGGGAATCAGTCAAATGACAGCACAGGTGCATATGTTCTATCTCTTTTCATTTGAAACTTCAATTGAGTTGCTATCTATTTAACTTTGGCAAGTGAGAGAGAGGGATGGGACCGTCCAATTAAATTTAAGTTTCAAGTGGCACCCCACCATTGTTGTCTCGTGTTTGTCAAATTCAAATTTGAAAATCTCACCGTCTCAGGATGGTGATGTTGTGGATTTTTCTGGCCTAAGTTTTAGCCTCATGACCTCCTTTATTAGAAAAAGTCTTGGGTGTTTTTTTTTTTTTTTAATTACAAGAAATTAATGCTCATATTACAACTCATATTACATGAGAATATTACTGATATTTATAATCAGACAATTACTGAAATTAATTTACCATTAAATCTTATATAACATTATCCAGATTTTACCTTCTCTAATATTTTAAGGACGTCTACTCCATACACTTTTTGAATGAAAGAAGATTGCCTTCACTCAAATTGAGAAAGAAATTAAACCCACACAATATTTTTTTAGGGGTTCGAACCATTACCATTTGGTAGTAGTTCTAGCCACTTGACTAAAGGCCAAGTGGTTGAGTCTTGGGTGTTATTAGTCGATGGTAGAATTAGAATTTTACTTCAATGGAAGCCATAATGATTAAATATACTCTTATTTGATTAATTGCGAATTTGACGTTGTTCTCTTTACCTTCATCTCCTTCTTTATGAAAAATTTGTTTTTAATACATGGAAGTAAATATTGCATTGAATAAAATAAAATTGTTCAAAAATTAACAAATTCAGCTTTATTATAATCTAAAATAAAATGAAAAGAATAATACCCATCACGTAAAAATAAAAAAATAAAAATTTTTGCACCACTTGGAATCTATTATATATTTTTTCATCAAATCACATAAGCACAAACTTTGAAGGATAATAATAGGTAAAAACTGATAATGTTATAATAATAGTAAAAATTGATAATGTTATAATAAAAAGTAAGAAAAAAATAAAGTTGATTTAACAAGTAAGAATAATAAAAGAAAAATAGAAAGAGAGAGAAATTAGTTTAGGCTTTGACCATTGTTACAGTAGAGAGAAAAAAAAAATAATTAATCAAGAGTAATTTTATGACTTTTTAGAAATGAGTGAATTAAAATAATAAGTTATAATTTGATAATTATCTTAATTAAAAAAGTGAGTGTTGAAATAAAATTAATGGATTCAAATAGCCACCCAAAATCCAAACTTGCATACCAATTATTTTCTAATTTACATAAAGTTTTTCTATATATTTGATAACATTTGTTTCTTAATTGGTCTAATGGAGAAACAACCAGCCAAAAAAAAAAAAAAATGAATGCAATCAAATGGAAATTTGAAAAAGAGCAGTAGATGACATTTATGTGCAAGCAACATTGCATTCTGTTTGTGGGATCCTTAAAAAACATAAAAGAAGGAAAACACAGTATGACACTGACAGCGTGCTCTTTAATATTTTTATAGATGCTTCCATGGCAGATTCTCATTGGTCCATTGGTCCATCATCGAAGACAACTTACTAAGTTACTCTTACAAATTATTACAAACGTGATTCACGAAACTAGACTTTATGTCTAAAAAAGGCCTAAAGAAACATGCCAAGCAACAGATAAAAGTAGTCCAAACGTGATTCATGAAAGTTGATGGGCACTATTTAAATAATATTAGCATGGCAACCAATAACATGCGAGCAAAGTGGACTTTCTTGGACGATCGATCCATGCCAAGCAACAAATAAAGTAGCCCAAACGTGATTCGCGAAACTTGACTAAACAAGACCAAAATTTGCATGCAATAACGATATGGTGGGCACAATGCACTGTTCAAGCCAATTTTAAACATTATCTCATTCCCCTAAAAGCTAAAATGCATGCATGAATCATGTTCCAATCAATTTGTTGGCAAGAACCGATTGGATCAGCATAAGGACAATGTCGCGATTCAAGATTCTCAGCGAGACCAACGTGCATCACTTTCCGAAAGTAATCTAGCAATTTGCAATGCCTTAGCTAATTAATGCCTTAGCTAATTTTGTTTGATCACATGGCAAGATCAAACAAAATATCACAGCCAGCTCAACGACTACTAGCCAAAATAAGAGGACAACTATGGCAGGTTACATCATTATTGCTACTGAGCTCTTTTACGAAAGGGAATATTGATATCTCTCTTAGAGTGCGTTTGGGATTGAGGTTGGGCAACTGTAATTTAAAAACTGCAGTATTAAAATATTTGATAAACATTAACTACTGTAATTTAGAAGCTATGTTGATATGATTTTTTACCTATCATATCTTTAATCATTTTATCAATATTATTATCTAAAATTATATTTACTACATACTATTAACTTTTGTTTTATAATTATAGCTTTTTTTTTCTACAGCATCTGTAGTTTAAAAGCTACAATACCTCAATCTCAAACACGACTTTAATCAATTTCCTATATTATCATTATTTTGTACATATAACAGGATACGTTCTCTCTTATAAAGAAGTCAAGAAACCGGTTTCAATTTTCATATCAACAATGGAATCCAAAATCTTTGACAGCTTGCTTCTCATATGGACGCTTGAAAAACTTTCTTACCCAGCTAAAACTCTGAAAATTGTCCAAACTCATTTGATTGATATCTTTCAGACACAATAATGTATATGAATGCTACATTTACGTGTGAAACAAAAAGGTGATAGCATTTGATAAATATAATTTGAAAATAAGAATTTTGATAAAAATAGTAAATAAATTATAGGTTTTAGCGGAAGAATTATAAGATAAAATCATATTTGCTTCCACGCCATATTTGTAAGTTAACAAACACTTTAGAAATGTTAATTAAAAGCTACAATTTCTCAACACTATAGTACTATTCTAGAATCACTAGGAATAATTGTACGGACAGGCTTTTGTTGACTGGAGTTTTGGCTTAATGCATGCGAGTCTTTTTCTCCTCTATTTTCTTAGAAATTTCGGTTTCATTATAAATACTTGGTAGCACATGTACACTTATCAGTGTTCTTGCATTACCAATCCAATTAAGCACTTACAATCTAAAATACTCTCATCTCATGGAAAGAGTTCATTCTCTCAATAAGATAAGCAGATTTCTCTTACTCCATTGTTTGATTCTTACCTCCCTATTTATTGCAGCTGCAGCAGCCAACACAAACAGTACTTCCCCGGACCAAGATGCTCTGATTGCCTTGAAAACTCACATAACTCATGATCCAGCCAATTTCTTGGCCAAAAATTGGAACACAAGTACTCCTTTCTGTAATTGGACAGGCGTCGCTTGTGATGTCCATAGCCATAGAGTCACGGTCTTGAATATTTCTCGCTTAAATCTCATAGGCACCATCCCTTCTCAACTCAGCAATCTTTCTTCTCTGCAATCACTCGATCTCAGTTTTAACCGACTTTTTGGTTCCATTCCCTCGGCCATCTTCACCATATATGCACTGAAATATGTTAGTTTCCGTCAAAATCAGCTCTCCGGCGCTTTCCCTTCTTTCATCTTCAACAACTCTTCTTTACAACATCTTGATTTTAGTTTCAATACACTGTCTGGTGAAATTCCTGCAAATATATGCAGTAATCTTCCTGTTTTAGAAAACTTTTCATTGTCCCAAAACATGTTCCATGGCGGAATACCATCCGCTCTATCAAATTGCACATATTTGCAAAAATTAGGTTTGTCAAACAATAATTTCTTGGGGGCCATACCTAAAGAAATCAGTTATTTGACCAAACTTAAGGGATTATATCTTGGCCGTAACAGACTCCAAGGTGCGTATGATCACAGAGTTTAATTATGAAAAATTTTCCATAAGTTGTAATATAATATTCTTCACTAATGATACGAATGTGTGACAACTTCATAAAATATTTTACATGGAATCACAAATTTTCTTTAAATAATTGGAGGTGCCATCACTAATAAATAATTTCTTAACAGGCACCATACCAAAAGAAATTGGCAATTTTACTAATCTTCAAGGTTTATATCTTGACTACAATAGACTTCAAGGTGCGTATCATGGCAGAATTTTTTATTTAGATAAATTTTTAGCCATCAATTGTGATATTTTACCTTAACAAATTAAATCATGCTCATTCTTAGAATATTGTGAAGGCTAGTAGAAGAATAAGAAATTTTTTTTATCATCAATTGCGTGATATTTTACCTTAACGAATGATGCAACCTTAGAATTTAGAATACCTTGTATGTTAATTGCTAGAAAAATTAGAAATTGTTAATTTGTTGAAAAGTTAATTTAGTGTTTAAGCATTTCAATTGAAAATTTTAAAATAAATATTGTTCAGAACTGGTCCTCGTTAGTATTTCAGCAGATAAATATGAAAATTATGTTAGAAGAAATTATTTTACTGAAATAATAGTTAAAAAGAGGGCAGAAGTACAGTATATATACACGACTTAGGCTTGCTGTGTGATTACTTGAGCTTCGGGTTCGGGTTTGATTTCTCGGTCAAACACTGACACTTAGACCCGTTATAATGATAGCATCCCCCCACTTAAAGGTATGTTTGGTATAAGCTTTAACTTTCTAAATAGTTACTTCTAATATAGATTCCTCCATAATCAGTTTTGTAAATAATTTAATTAGGTATTTGGTAAACTAATTATTATAAAATAATCACTTTTCAAATAATTTGATACATATGTTTGATAAATTAATTGGTTTGTACATGCAATTACAAAAATGTACATACTTAGTTATTAGTAATGTATAAATTAATTATCTTATCCAATAATATTTTTAATTTATTTGAAATATTTTATTTTTATTTAGACTGCTTTTGGTTGCATTAAAATAATAAAATTAAAATATTGTTTTTATTTATTAATTATTATTGTAGGGATATTTTTGAAAAAATAATTTTTTTTGTAAAGGGTAATATTGACATATTATCTAAACAAATGAGATTATCAAATAGTCAGGTTTTGAAAAGCAACAATTTCCTACTTCTGGGAATCAAAAAAAAAAAAAATGGAAAAAAGAAGAATCAATGCAAAAATTAATTATTTAAAAATTAAATTCCTTAATAATCACTTTTGAAATTAATTTACTAAATATATTTTGGATACTAAATTGTCAAATAATTACTTATTTGACAATCTAAAGTAATCACAAACATACTATTAGACTTTTACTTTTCACCACACATTTGATAATTTCTTAATCTTCCCAATTCGGTTGTCGCCATTTATATATAAATAACTAAAGCATACTAAAGCTAGCATTGACGTGCGGATGAGTGGTGACAAAAGTATGTCTGTTTTTATGTTACTATTTATTCTCTGAAAACAAATTTGAATATAATTCTTTCAAAATACAAATGAGATATCACATGAAATCGCTAATATTTTACAGCAATAAGAATTCATATATTCATTATAGTAGTAAATATAAAATAGAATAAAAATTTAGTTTCTTATAAATTTTACATTACTAATTTAAATTAATTAAAATATGTTGTCTCTTTCGCTGTGTTAATTTATTTAACAATGATGTGAATATTGGAATTAATAATTTTTGTATCAACTTAATAAAAACATAAATTCAACACTTTGTTAACATTTTATCTGCAGATAGTAATTAAACTTAAACTCGTATTTAAAAAGTTTTAGTTACACGTATTCATTTCGTGATATAAAAGTGTATATTTATGCTAATTTACCATTATCAATAAACTGCATCGAGACAAATAATTTAATTTATATGAGTATTTTTAAAATGCTTGCATTTGTTATATTTTGAAAAAATTCATTTGCATTTATTATAAACCTTTGGATTCAAATTTTCTTAGTTACTAAAATCAAAGGTTATAATAGTCAAAAATAGATTTTTGTGATCACTTTTCAAACCTAGGGAGTCAATATATACATTTAAGCAACTCGATGTCATCTTCTCTAAATTAAGGCATATGTGGAGAAATTCCATGGGAGTTGGGAAATCCTATAGAATTGGAAATATTATGGCTAAGGAATGATTTCTTGACAGGCAGGCTTCACTAATGATATGCATATGTAACAACTTTATAAAACAAATAATTTCTTAGCAGGCACCATACCAAAAGAAATCGGCAATTTTACTAATCTTAAAGGAGTTATATATTTATTACAATAGAATTCTAGGTATGTATCATGACAGAATTTTTAATCTAATTAAATTTTTAGTCATCACTTAATGGTATTTTATCTTAACCAAAAATGCTCATTCTTAAAATATCGTGAAGATTAGTAGGAAAATTAGAAATTGTTGATTTGCTCAAAAAAATTTTGTGTTTAGCATTTAAATTGAAAAACATGAACTAATTGCTGATAACTTAGAATGTCCATGTTAGTAGGGAGAAATTGAATTAATATATTTTATCTTGCTGTAATTGGAATATTGCTAGGCCCATTTTTTTCTATTTTACTGTTGGGCTCTCGTTGGGGTTTGATTTACTTTAATAGTAGGATCCACCGACTAAGAATTTTTTTCTTTTGGTGTTGTTTCTGGGGGGGTTTCATTGATGATGCGTAGCCTTTCAATATTTCATGAGTGGTTTTTCTTGTGTATTACAACTTGTAATAATTGTGTAATGTATAAATGACTTTTTATTATAAAAGTGTGCCCGTTTTATATATTATTTATTATGTGAAAAATAATCTAAATATAGTTCTTTCAAAATGCAGGGGAGATACCACCTGAAATCGGTAATCTCCGTAATTTGGAGAACTTGGTGCTTAGTCATAATAAACTAGTTGGTGTTGTCCCAGCTGCAATCTTTAATGTGTCAACACTCATTGGACTTGGGCTTCAAAATAATTCTCTCTCGGGAAGTCTTTCGTCCATTGCAGATGTCCGACTTCCAAATCTTGAAGGGCTTCATTTGTGGGGTAATAATTTCGATGGCACAATTCCTCATTTCATCTTTAATGCTTCTAAGCTCTCTATACTATCGTTGGGAGAGAACTCATTCTTTGGGTTTATTCCCAACACATTTGGCAACTTAAGAGACCTTAAGTGGCTGGGTTTAGAGAAGAATTATTTGACATCTTCAACTCCAGAATTGAGCTTTCTATCCTCGTTGTCAAATTGCAAGTCTTTAAAACGAATTGACTTATCAAAAAATCCACTAGATGACATTCTTTCTGGGACGTTTGCCGGTAATCTTTCTCATTCTCTAGAAATAATTGACATGTCCTATTGTCACATTAGTGGTGGCATCCCTGAAGAGATCGGCAACTTGACCAACTTGATAGCCATTGATTTAAGAGGCAATAAATTGAATGGATCAATTCCGATTACCCTTGGCAAATTACAAAAGCTTCAAGGTTTGAGTCTTAAAGATAACAAATTAGAAGGATCAATCCCAGATGATATTTGTCGTTTGGCTGAACTATATGATTTGGACTTGGGTGGCAATAAACTTTTTGGATCAATCCCTGCATGCTTTAGTAATCTGGCTTCTCTGAGGACTCTATCATTGGATTCCAATGAGTTGACTTTTATTCCCTTAACTTTTTGGAACCTTAAGGATGTCTTGTACCTCAACTTTTCATCAAATTTTTTGACTGGTCCACTTGCATTACAGACTGGAAATTTGAAGGTTTTGGTAGGAATTGATTTGTCGATGAATAATTTTTCTGGTGTTATCCCAACGGAAATTGGAGGCCTAAAAAATCTAGAATATCTCTTCTTAGGATATAACAGATTGCAAGGGTCAATTCCTGATTCATTTGGTGATTTAATAAGCTTGAAATCCTTGAATTTGTCCAATAATAATCTCTCCGGGACTATTCCGATATCTTTAGAGAAACTCTCATATCTCAAAGATCTAAATCTTTCTTTCAACAAGCTAGAAGGAGAAATTCCTAGGGGAGGATCTTTTGGAAACTTTTCAGCCGAATCATTTGATGGAAATGAATTATTATGTGGTTCACCTAATTTACAAGTCCCACCATGCAAAACTAACATCCACCACACATCATGGAAAAATGCTCTTCTTTTAGGGATTGTCTTGCCATTGAGTACTATATTTATGATAGTAGTCATTTTATTGATCCTAAGATATCGAAAGAGAGGTAAACAGCCATCGGATGATGCTAATATGCCACTAGTAATAACTTGGAGAAGGTTTTCATACTTAGAACTTTGTCGAGCAACAAACGGATTTAGTGAAAACAATCTAATCGACAGAGGAGGTTTCGGCTCTGTTTACAAAGCAAGAATTGGGGACGGGATGGTGGTTGCAGTGAAGGTTTTCAACCTGCAATGTGATAGAGCATTGAAGAGTTTTGATGTTGAATGTGAAATGATGAAAAGTATTCGCCATCGAAACCTTATCAAAGTTATTAGCAGTTGTTCAAATGAAGAGTTTAAAGCGTTGGTATTAGAATACATGCCTCGTGGAAGTTTGGAGAAGTATTTGTACTCAAGTAATTGCATTTTGGATATTTTTCAAAGATTGAACATAATGATAGATGCTGCATCAGCTTTGGAATATCTGCACTTTGGTTATTCGACTCCTTTAATTCATTGTGACATAAAGCCCAGCAATGTATTGTTAGACGATAATATGGTTGGTCATTTGAGTGACTTTGGCGTCGCAAAGCTCTTAACCGGAGAAGATCAATCTATGACTCAAACACAAACACTTGCTACAATAGGCTATATGGCACCAGGTTTGTTCAATATAAATATTTTATATTTCTTGTAAACTTCCTAATAAGTAATCTTCATTGGATGAGGAAATTATTATTACTGATTTATCTTACTATGTAACTATTGCAATTCGTAGAGTATGGAAGAGAAGGACGGGTATCTGCAAATGGAGATGTTTATAGCTTTGGAATTATGTTAATGGAAACGTTTACAGGGAAAAGACCCACAGACGAAATTTTTAACGGAGAAATGACATTAAAGCATTGGGTCAATGATTGGCTACCCATTTCAATTATGAAAGTTGTTGATGCTAATTTGCTAAGTTGGAAGGACATACATTTTGTTGGAAAAGAGCAATGTGTGTCATTTGTCTTCAACTTGGCTATGGAGTGCACTACAGAATCCCCTGAGCAGAGAATCAATGCAAAAGAAATTGTAATAAGACTCTTAAAAATTAGAGACTCGTTACTTCAAAATGTTGGAGGCAGATGTATAAGACAATCAAATTTAAATTGATTATGCCCCTCCTTCATTGCTAGCTATCCTTTTCAGAGACTTGAATGGTTGTCCTTCATATAAGTTTTGTTGATATGTTTCATTATTGGTCTTGCTCTTGTTTATTTCTTCTTTCTTGTAATTTGCATGCATGCATTTTTTGTTCTTTTCCTATTTGCGTTGGTTTGTATGTAGTTTGCTTTCCAGGGGTAAAGCTCATTATATTCATTCAGAAAAACAGGCTCATTATATCCTCCCCTAATTAGATGTACCCTTTTTATTTTTATTCAATAAAGCTTCGCTAGTACTATCAAAGTTCACCAAAAGAAAATTTTAAATTGATTTTCTTTTCTTTGACTGGTAATGAAAATTGTAATCTTTATAGTGAATAACTTCAATAATAGAGTGTAAGAGTACTAATAGTTATGGCTGTTTTCTGAACCTAGATTCTGAGTAATTTAACAGCAACAAGTCTTTTGTTATAGGAAAATTCTTTTTATTAATCTTAGTTTGTCTTCATTTTCTCTTATTTTCTCCATAAAACTTTGCTCAAGCTTCATGTCCCCCCCCCCAACCCTTCACTAAAATTCATTTTAGATATTTATGCAAAATTAGTTTAGAACATCAATAAATTTTTATTACATCCAAGAGAAAAGACAATTACACTTAGATCAGTCTTATTTAATTAAATTATAGGTAATAAAATTAGTTTAACAAAATGTGATTCTTAATTCTTGTAGCTAGGGGTAGGCATAAACCCACAACCCATGGGTTTACCCAAACCAAATCAAATAGTTTGCGTTGGGTAAATCATGAATATGGGTTAGAATTGAGTTTTATGTAGGAAACCATTTCATTATGGTTTAGATATAATTTACCCATGGGTCAATTCCTAACAAAATAAATGAAAATTTACATGTCTTTTTCAGTAGATAAAGACAATTCAAAACAAAATATTTGAGTAGATGAAACCAAAATAAACAAAATAAATGAAAATTTTATTGCACGCCTTTTTCACTAGATGAAGATAAATCAAAACAAATACAACTCCAAATGCTGCAGTTCGTAATAAATATTGCTTTGGAGGCTTTGCTCAAAAAATAATGATTTTCGTGAAGTTATTGTAAAATTTATAATTTAACTTCATTCTTAAATCAACAGCTTAGTTCAAAAAATAAGGAGTCTAAGACTCCTTCAGCTAAGGACAAATTATAATAAATCTACTCATTTATTGAGAAATAAAGATTTTGATGATTAAATTTTATTTTAATTTTTTATTATTCTGTAATTTAACGATGAAGATATTATAAAACTTATCATTTATAATTTTTTATCCATTATATTTTTTCATATTTTAATATTCATTTGATAATTGAAAATAATTAATAATTATTATGATTTTGATAAAATTAAATTTATCAAAATAAAAAATATTTTGGATAATAAAATTCAAACCAAAGCTAAGCCAAACTCAAATGAATTGGTTTGGATTGAATTAAAAATATTTAGATTTATTTGGTTTGAGCCCAAACTTTTATAATTTAGCTTAATTTGACTTAAAATCCGATCCAAAGTAATCCATGCCCAGCCTTACTTATAGCTCAAGGTTAATTTTCATTGATTTTAGTGGTGTAGGGCTTATCTTGGTTATAAGTATGCGATCATTCTCAATTCTTTAGAGTCTCATAATTAAAAATTTTGATATCACAATTAGAATTTACAAACAAGTCAAAGTGAGTCAAATCAAACTTAGAAATTTGAGGTCTACCATAAACTTTTGATAAATTAAATTTAAGGTGACTTATTAAATTCTAGACAAAACCTAACTTATGAATTTACCTTACCATATGATGAACCTATTTGGAAAATCTTAATTTACACACCAATTAATTATTAATCTACATTTTCTTCATCATACATCGTTGAAACTTCTAGCTTCACAACACACTGTTCTTAATTGGCCTAACTGTGTTTTTGTCAACCCATGTGATAAAATGGATATGAGTGGAGCTTTCAATACCTCTACCAAAATCCTTATGACTCTACTTTTGAATTTTATTTTCTAAAATACATCCAATTTAATTTATAAAATATAAATTTATATTAAAATTAATCATCTTCCCATAAATTTCAACCAAAAAATATATTTCTTTTAATTTTTTATTATAAAATACATACAAATTCTAAATTATTAAATTATTTTCTTTTTATTATATAACTTATATCTCTATATCTCTAAACTCCTATAAATTTCTTAAAAAAATATTTTTTCAATTTAAAATATAAATATAAAATACAAAATGGAGTGAGTATAAATTTTTTGTTAAAAGAATAATTTATTTAAGTATTTAACTGAATTTTTATTTAAAATAAGAAATAATTTAATTTATTTTCTATTATTTATATAATTTTCAATTAAAAGAGAGCGTTATGAGAAATTTGAGGAAGACATTACCTACGAAATGGATTTATCTCATGAAATTTGATTAACGAAAGTGTATGAAAATATATGAAGATAATAGTTAAAAAAAAAAAATTGGTTGCGTAAATGCTATATATATATATAGGTGATTTTAATGATGAAACAAATACAAATAAATCCATGTACGTCAATGGTAGATGGTTCCATATTAAACTTGTGGAGTATAGAAAATAAGCAAGGTTCGAAATAAATATTTTAGATAATACATTGAAAATTTTCAAAAATATTTTAGGGGAAAAAAAAGATACATACATGAGACACCAAGACCGACACGCACAAACTCAAACATTAACATATTAATTGAGGGAAAAATGATCTTCTGAATAATATTATCGACATATAATTAAAATTCTTGTTAATTAAACATTTTCGAATAAATACTAGTGATATTTATAGAAAAATTGAATCTACATACACTCCAATATAATTTCACACATGCGAATTATGAACCAGTGATCTTTAAAGCATCATAAAATTGTTTCAACACAAGTAATTAGTTTGAAAAATTGCCCATAATGTTTAAAGTGGGAACGAAAATATTATAATATGTAAGTCATAATATCATTTAAGGCGGCTTACAAATTATGAGAAATATATCGATCTTACAAATAATATTTAATACTTCAATTAGACTGAATCTAAGTAATAAAAAATTCAAATTAAATAATAAATCCTTAATTTTCTTATAATCATAATTATGATCTTAATTATTAAAGTCATTTAATGCCAGTTACTTATTCATTTTCTTAATTTTCTAAATACATGTCATTTCAATAACATACGTTAATAGTTAATTAACTAAAAGATGATGCCATACTTTTGAGCTCTCGTGACCACCGCTTTTTCTTAAGAAAACTCAAGGAGTTAGTTACATGTCGATTTGTCTATGTTGTTATTAGACTTAAGGATTTATCAATAGTTTTTTGTGCAAACGCTATAGGATCCATGTAAAAAAGCTACAATATAATTGACAAAATGATCAAGATAAGGAAAAAAGAACAACATTTTAAATGATGAAATCATTTTAAAAAATTATTACCTCCAAAAATAGTACACAGCTATTAACAACTTTTTGTTGTCCTGCCTTAAACTTTTGTATGCACTCAATGAGCCATTTAAAAGCCCACGTTGCCTATTTTTTTTTATTTATGACACTGGTGTCTTTCAAAAAAGTCAGGTTATAAGGGGCTAAATTCAACCCCAATTTAAGAAAAATAAGTGTAGCTATAGCAAACAAAACAAAACAAAGCTTTTTTAAAGTCATCATTCACATCCCTTTCATTTACCAATTTTGTCTCCAAAGTTTTCAGCTTAATGCATCCACTATTATCACAATATTTATCCTTAAATATATATCTACATCATCATCAATATCAATATCTACATCAATGTTGACTCCACCATCTTTTATTCCCATAATGTATTCAAAATCTTGAGGTGAGAGATTGATACTCCTCCCATGCGAAAAAAATATATCAAATGGACAAAATTTTGAACTAATCATGAACATAAATCTCGTTTCAGTCGACCACATTTTCTGTGCATAAGACTTTCAAATCCCAACTCCACAACAGCCTTTTTTTTTTATTCTTTGACAATTTTGCAACCAGTTTTGCAAAACAATCTGGAGCCCATCTAGTTTCAATGGCTTTCTTATTTCCATTCACAAAATCTTCTTTGTCGTTATTTTGTGCTATATCACTACCAACCCTTCTATATTTAGCCTTCTCTTCTTCACTCAAATTTTTCAAACATTTCCTTAATTTAATTCTATTCTAAAAAAAATTAAAAAATATTAACAATAAGTTATTGCTTGAAACATGACCCAAATGTAATGGAAATTAATTGATTTCGTAGCTGCACTTACCACTTTTTTTTCCTTGTTCTCGTAATATTTTTGCTTCTTGCTTGCTGTAGTCAATTAAATATTTTGAAAAAAATATAATCAGTGCACTGTCACATTATTATGCTTCACTTAACATTCATATAACTACCAACAATCAAACACATAATATATAATGTAAGAAGACTTACAAATACTCAATGAAAGGTCGATTTTTTCTTAAATTTTCATTTTCCTGGTTTACGTTGACATTCTCCTTCAAATCATCTTGTTACACTTATCCACATTTTCAGCCATTTTCAACACAACCTAGGGAAGGTGGTTTACATGAAACTACCATCATCAACTTTATTCAAGACATTTCAAGTTTCAACAAACAAGCTTCTGCAATCATTTTAAAAAAAGAAAGAAAAAGGAAAAATCCTGAGCCAAGCTAAAGACATAATGGACATCAGTTAAAGATCTTGACTTCTACTACCATTACTTGATCTTTCCATTAGTTTTCTCAGGATCCAAATAGAAAGTTTGGTAATTTACATATATTATATAACAAAATGAAATTTATATATGTATAGACAGCTTTGTTTCAAACAAAAATAATTAATCTGAAATTAATTTAAAAAATATTAATAAACCAGTTTAGAATCAAAGAAAGATTGTTTCACAAAACTCTCATAAAACGAAAACAAATGCTGGCTCTTCATCAATTCATTTCAAATCAATCTAAAGATTTGACCTTAGTCGTCGACTTCATCACTTGTGTCATTGAAAACGTGTCAATTCTAGTACATATGTTCAATATTCATCACCATCCAGTGGTGCAAGCAAATGAGAAGAGTTTTCTTTAACTAATAGCAAATTCAAAGTTTTATATATTTGTCATGAAGAACAAATGGAAATCATTATTATGCAAAAGACTAATAGCATCAAACATTTGGCATACACTATATTCTATAATTCAACTTCAAAATATGTGATACTATATATATATACTTTTATGTGTGAATCAGGTTTTTCTTTTTGGGCTAAGAAACAAAAGATTATATATACTTTTACATGTGAATCAGTTCATTGATATGATAGAGCTCAGAGTAGACCTATTGTTTAGGAGTTAATTAAATTTCTGGCCAAATATAACCTGCAAACCAACAATTGATATAATCAAATCAGCCAACTTCATTAATGCATCTAATAAATAAACATTTCAATCCTGAACTGAATCCCTCAAGTAAGAATTAGGAACACCTTTCAAGAAAAATTAAGCTAGTATTTGCTTCCAAAACAATTACTAACAATAACCATTTACATCATTAGTTATAATGAGGCTCTGCCAGTTAGCTGACCTCACAGTATTACACATTTATGATTTACTCATAGTAGTAACTCAAAAACGGTGACAACTCACAATGTACATAATGTGTTCTTGTAGAACTGTATTTTGTATAGAGAATTAATTTTGAGTCAAGAAAAAAAATAAAAACCAATATAGAGAAACAATTACACGCTATATTTCTAAATGAAAATCAAACCTATAACATTGTGCTAAAGTGTTGGTCAAAGGTAGGCTTGGCATGGACCAAAAATTCGGCTAGCAAACTTTGAAAATATCGCAACCTTTGCTGTCATCTTTACTGCTCTTCTAAAATTTTTCTGCAACTTCACCTAATTCACTGTCACTGCAATTAAATTTGAAATAAGAACCCACTTCTAGTTTCAGAATTGTGGGCCCTTACACTTAGCTTATTTGCTTCTGTCTGATTTATATTTTCATTTCTTCATCATCCCCATCCATACATCTATCCATGATCCACCGCACATTTGTTTATCTACCCATTTGAGAGCAAACCATGTGCAAACTTATTGTAATTTTCCCATTTTCTGGACCCAACACAACTATAATTCTGTGATCATATACTGGAAGTAAATTAACTTCTAGCCAAAAAAGAAATCAAATATCTAACTCAAAATTTTTGAATCAGGTATATTTCTAAGGTGATTGTTAGGACCAGCTAAACCTAGTCATCACTGTAATTAGATTATATGTTGAAATTATTTGTAGCAAACAAACAAATATATCAAAAATAGGCTTACTTGGTGGTGGCCGTTCGGGCATGTCGCGGCTTATATTGATTCTGTTCTGTGAATGGTCACGACGGATGGGTCGAAGAATTTGGAGGTGCAGCTCTTAATCACAATCTAACAATCTGATTAATTCGAAAATATGAGAAATTAATCCTAATAAGTTTTGTAAAAAAATGTAAAGAAAAATTGCAAAATTGTGCAAAGAAAACCAGCTGAGAAGATGGAACAACTTAAATTTGCTTGATGCAGCAAATTAAATGATCGGACCAAGATGCTTGATTCCCCAAAATTCAATGTCTTGAAAGTGTTGAAACTTGAAAGGAAAACACAACCCTTCACTCCAAAACCAAGAACTAGACTGATTAAGATAGCCATTTCATACAGATGAAAGAGATTATGAGGGCTAATTTGCTTTTCTAATAATCTCTTTCTTAATGATGGCGTTTTGAGTTGTGTGGGAATGAAGTGGAAGCAATGATAACGATGGAGAGAATAATGGTACGAGGACATGATTATTGATGTTGGCTTAATTCTGCTGGCGTTATTGAAAGAAATGAGAGAGAGATGATGGAAAAAATAGAGAATTCATTCTTGGGTCATGTCAGAGGAGAGAAACAGAGATGATGAAAAAATAGAGAATTCATTCTTGGGTCATGTCAGAGGAGAGAAACAGAGATGATGAAAAAATAGAGAATTCATTCTTGGGTCATGTTAGAGGAGAGAAACAGAGTGAGGATGCAAAATTGAATGAGAGATCTGGAACTAAATTGCCTAGAAAATTCAAGCAAAGAAAACTAAATTGCTTAGCATAACATGAAACCCTCGACTCTCCAAAGGTGGAAGCCAAGGATTAGACTTACCTTGCACGAGTGACGACGGACAAACCAAGACGGAGGGAGCGACGACAGATACGCAGCAGTTGGAACGAGGCAGAAAATCGACTCAAGGATGGCTGCAATCTACATACGTATTGTCGGCGCACCCGAACGGAAGTGAACGCGGTGGTGGGGGTGGCTTTCTCTTTTGCAATTCGTTGATTTGGGCTTGAATTTTGCCTTTACATTTTTACGTTCTTTTAAAAGGCAAATCTTTTTCTTTTAATTTTAAGCAATAAAATTTTACTTTAAAAACAATATTTAACCGGCTTGAAACCGGTTAAATATAATTTAATTAAATTCTTTTATTATATTATAATTATTGTGAATCATTGATATAATCTAACAGCACACAATCATTATGGTGGCATGGAATTTTCTTTTTTATTATTCAACATAATTTTTCATCCGCACAATATATAATGTTATGGGCTAATATTAACCTATTTCCTCGTAAAATGACAATCTTTAAATTATCTTTCTCATTATTAAAAATATTAAGTTGTCCCCTAAAATTTGTTATCTTTAATTATTGATTGCCATTTACTTGTGAAAATACGAAAGCACCTCTATCCTAACAGAATATTTTTACAATGGTATTGTGAGGCTCAGCAAAAAAAATTAATGTATGGCTAATCATTGAAAAATAAAAAAAGTTAACTGTTAAAATATTATTATGTAACCAGTGAAGAAGGGATTAGAAATTTTAACTATAGATATGATTTAATGGATCTAAGTAAATTGATAATTTTTCATGGTAGTTAAACAAATAATCATGCCATCATATACAAATTACCATAATGCTATAAAAATCAAAATTTAAAATTACAAACCATGCCATCTTCGTTTTTTTATATTTATTTTTGCCCTTCGCTTAGAAGTTAGAATCTATAATATCCAAAACTCAGAACAACCAATCAACTATTAAGAGGTTGAAACTATTGGGTGAAAGACACATGCAAAATAAAATATAACAATAAGCATTAAATTTGTTGAAATTAACAAAAGAAGGTATAATTAGAGACTGTCTATATTTGTGCAATTGTATTTTTAAAGTTATCTTCAGCAAAGAATTTGAAGATTTCTGGGTCGTGTGTGATAAAGGTGGTTTGGACATTTGGTGAAACTCTGGTAGCATTTTTCTTTGATTTTTCTACGTCTATATATATTTTTTAAAATACCTTTGCAAAATGAAAAGAGAATAATAATCATAAAATAATAAATATGAAAAAGATAAAATATTTTTCTTTTTCCATTTAGCTTTTTTAATTAATTTCTTTATTTATTTATTTTTAAAATAAATCTTTTAAATACAAAAAAGTAAAATTTAAATCGTTCAAAAAAAAACTAGTCATATAGGTGGAAAATGAAAATGTTTTAGGGTATGTACTATAAATATTTAAAATATTTATGTGTTTTTTGAAAAACTTATAAAAATTAGTCTACTTAGGTTTGAATTTTTTCAATCGATCGGGAATGTACAAATAATATTTTACTCTTTTGATTATTAAAAATAATAATTTTGAGGGTTAACTTGATATTTTAATAGTAAGAGGGATAATAGAACAATTATCACTTCACGAGGGGTAACTTAAAATTTATCCTAATGTTATTAACTTATTACCTGAAAATCGAGGTAATAAATTAATAATCATGCTACGTGATTAAAATAACATTAACCAAAACGTTAAATTATTAATAAAAATTAAAAACATTTTAGGCAGTAGAAAAGTATAACATGGGGCCTGCCACCATGCCACTCCACCAATTTTAGGCCGTTAATTTCGAACGATGATAGGCTCATACACATTTCACTGCCCTTCTCCGTTTCTTCACTCCCCGCCTGCATTACTCTTTTCATTCTTCGCTGCAAGAACATCATGAGTACTCTCTCTCTCTCTCTATCTTTCTCTTTCTCTCTCTAACTCTAGCGTTTGTTTTTCCAATTTTAACTTCAATATTCGTCTTTAATCACAGGTATAGCCAGGAAGATCAAGATTGGACCTGAAGGTTTGTTCCACTTCTTTGCTTCCTTTATCTTTTTTTTTTCTTTTCAATTTTGCTTATTCAGTTTCTTTGCGTAAATTGAATTATATTAATAGTGATAATAAATTATATTACCAGGGTATGGAAGGTTCAATCGGTTCATTTCCAATCTCTCACGTCGAAGTAGAGACGATGCCAAGGCACTTCTTTCTCATTTCTTCTTTTTTTATTTTTTATTTTTTCTTTTAGTATTTTCCATCTATATCATTTTCCTGTTTTGGTGCATAATAAGATTACTATTATGTGTGCTTCTGAGTTGGATGCTTAAAAGAAAACAATTTAGAGAGTTACGTGAAAAATTTAAGCCAATTCCGAATGTTGAGTTTTAGAATTTGCATAATGTGGAATTTACCATTCAAAATTTGTTGCCTGAAAGCAATAAAGAGCATTTCTTTTATGCTAACTAGGCTGAAAGGTAAAACTTGAGTTTATATGCATTAGTGATACAGCAGATGATAAGCGTGGGTGGGTTATGGCTGTTTAAACTGGGTAAAACCTCTTGGGGGTGGTACAGTATGTCAAGGGTTCAAAACCTACTCACACCAGGGTTGTAGAGGGGTTTGGGTTGCATCTATGGAATATTTAGAAACCCAAAAAAAAAAAAAAAAGAGGAAAAAGAAAAGCACTTGGCGGCTATTGGCATCGTGGAAATGAACTATGTTAATCAATGATTTGAATTACCCATGATATTGTTGACTACATAGTCTCTTATCTGGGTGAATATGCATTTTGAAGTGCAAGTACTTGACATCCTTAAGGAATGGTTGACTTGAAAAAAATGTGGACTGTAGAGATTGGCCTACATATTACATTCATTGGAGGAACTTTGTTAATCTTTGTACGAAATCGGGATGTGCATTTTAAGCATGATTGTGTTAACTTTCATTAAATTTGTTGCAAATTCATTTTGAAAGGCCTCCAGAAGACTTGGTCGAGTTTGGGGATCAGCTGACATTGACTTGTGGGCAGTGACTGTTAGACTTTGTATAAACAATACAATCTTATTTTTAACAGATCTACAATACCACCTGCAGAACATTCCAGCATTGACCAACCTTTTTACGAAGAACAATCAAGATGGATTTGGATCTAGTGGCACAAAGTCCATAGGGATGCTTGCTCTTCTTGGGGCTGGTGCTTCAGGGATTTTGAGTTGTGTGACTGTAGCTTATTCAGACGAGGCGGAAGAGGGGTTGCATTGCCCTAGCTATCCATGGCCTCATAAAGGCATCCTCAGTTCATATGATCATGCCTCGTAAGTTTATTGTTTGACTCTGCTGATCTGTTATAATCATTTGTGGAAAAAGGTTCTTTCACTTGCATCGGTCAATAGGATTAAATTCAGAGGTTTTGCTATCTCATTCACTTTTAAACACCACAAGGAAATGCTGTATGCTTTTGTCAGCACCAGAAGGCAAGGGGAAACTTTATAGTAGTTCATCAATGTCTTCATGTGGTTTCAGGCCTTAAGTGGATGTTCACCCACTATCAGTTGATTGTTGTCTCCTGATTAAGTACACCCTGAATTTTTATTCACTCCATTAGGATATTTGTTATGTATATATTCAATAACACATGAGCAGGATTCGAAGGGGTCACCAGGTGTACCAGCAAGTTTGTGCATCATGTCACTCAATGTCGCTGATTTCTTTTCGTGATCTTGTGGGTGTGGCATACACTGAAGAAGAGACAAAAGCTATGGCAGCAGAGATTGAGGTGGTTGATGGGCCCAATGATGAGGGCGAGATGTTTACCCGACCTGGCAAGCTAAGTGATCGTTTTCCTCAGCCATATGTGAATGAACAAGCAGCCCGGTTTGCTAATGGAGGGGCTTATCCTCCTGATCTCAGTCTTATCACGAAGGTATTGACAGTGTTCTGAACACATGCTTAGGAATGAAGCAACCATAAGCCCTTGCACGGCCTAACAGTTTGTCTTTTCAGGCCCGTCATAATGGTCTGAACTATGTATTTGCTCTTCTAACTGGTTATCGGGATCCTCCAGCTGGTGTCTCGGTACATTCTGCTTCCTATTACAGGCATTTTCCTTTTAAATACAGAAAATATTATCTGAAATTTTGTTGGTGATAGTAAAATTACTTCAAAATTTACCTGTTATGGAAATTGCTGAATACTTCTTCCAAGGCTTCACAATCTGATTGCATTTTGGATTTTGAACTTTTTTATGTGGTACTGCTGTAGATTCGAGAAGGGTTGCACTATAATCCTTACTTTCCTGGTGGCGCTATAGCTATGCCAAAAATGCTAAATGATGGTGCTGTTGAATATGAAGATGGTACCCCAGCAACGGAGGCTCAGGTAATCTCCTAACCTTTCAACTGCATTTGATATTGCAGATCTTACTTATGAAAGAATGGATTCTCATATTCTTTTCCCTATGTTGGCACAGATGGGGAAGGATGTTGTAACATTTTTGACATGGGCTGCTGAGCCAGAAATGGAAGAGAGAAAACTGGTAATTGCTTATTTTATTTGATTTGCTAATAATTTAAAAGAAATGTGAACACATTCAATAATGCCTTGGAGGAATAGAGAAATTTTCTTCTTTTGATTGTATGCATTCCATAAGTTCACACTCAATAGTATGTTGGGAATATTATATTTGAAATCTAATTTTGTAAAGGAAAAGAATAAGTACTTTGGATAATGATCTTAAATTTTTTCCATCATCTGGTGAACAGCCGTATCAAATGTGGTGAATGCCATGTCAGCTGGTCCATTATATATGATCCTGATGACTTATTTCTTGTGTTAATATTTATAGTTGCTTACCAAAATGGTAGTTTTTTTTTAAGGTGTAATCTGTTCAAGTGTTCTTAATGCTGCACTCCCAAAACTATTTTCCAGGTCCAACATTTGAATGTGAGATAACTTAGTAACAATAGTGATTACATTCTACTTTAATCCTTCTTCATGATAAATTTGCAATCACAATTATTGGAGATTGGAGACGGAGTTAATGTGAGACATTTACCTCTGTCTAACTTCATTTTGGTTTAAATATCTGCAGATGGGATTTAAATGGATATTTGTGTTGTCGCTCGCGCTTCTTCAAGCTGCTTATTATCGACGATTAAAATGGTCAATCTTCAAGTCTCGAAAGCTGATCCTTGATGTTGTCAATTAATCTCCCAGCTGTTTCTTTAGTTTATGTGTGTATGTAATAGAACTTCGGTTGGCAATAATGGTTTGAATTATACAATGTAGTTATTTATTTTTCATCTTTGAGAAGATGAACTAGATAGATAATAAATACCTGATGGGGAAGAATCTACCTGATTCTTCTGGAAAGAAAAATGATCTTCGATTATAGGAAATAAATGATATGTTATTTGTATATGCTAGTGGAATGAGATTTTCTCCGAAGTTACTTTTCACGTTGGTTTATAACCCTTTGTTTAGAACCCGTTGCGTGTTCCCAGATACTTTGTTGATTTTGCTGAGATGCAAAATCATCAACATCCTGAAAAATCTCGTGCAAGATGCAGAAGAAGTTTTCAAAAATTAACAGGAAAGGAAATTAGTAAACGGCAATAGAAAAAGATGACAACGCAACAGGAGCATTTACATTATATAGGATGAGGATTTTCTCCTTATTTTTTTCTTATTCTACTCTCTTCTTGCTAAATGAGTGGTCAAGATTGGGTTTTGAGTTTTGAAGTTAACAATTAAACAAATTTTTTTTCTTACTTTATTTACAATTAAGTCAGTTTTTAAACTATAAAGTGAAAAAAGTTGGACTTAATTGTTAACATCAAATTTTAAAATTTAATTTTGGCCGAGAAAAAAATGAAAAACAATGAGAAGATCATAATCCCAAAAAATAATACATGGAAAAATACCCACAACAAATCATTTTCAAACTCTCTGCAATTACCTCCCAAAACTTAAAACACCTTTAAACGCATCATCCCCCAAAATGCTTCATGTTATGAACAAATATTGAACATTTTTGATAATGTAAGCTGGAAAATTTCAACACCAATGGAATTGTATTCTTCGGTAACTATAATTACTACAGTTTAAAACAAAAAAAAAAAAAAGTGACCAAGTTAGTTAATAGGAAAAATGATCATAACTCAACTTTAAAAGCATAAACATGACCAAGGTACGAGTACCTTGGCTGGTTTTACTGCAGTATAGTTTTCTGAAAGAATTCTAAATTCTAAATTCTTTCTGAGTGTTCGTTTTTCGTAGTAGAATATCATCTATCCGAATGAAATTGGCTGTAGCTATAACTCAACAAATCCTAAATGGAAACAGTTACAAACCAAAGTAGGTTAATAATCAAGAATTAATTCAAGATTTAAACAAATAAATTGGAGAAATGACTTATATTCGGAGTTTAAATACCAAGTGAAATTTGTCAAGTAAATGCAGGATCTGCAAAGCAAACTATGAGAAAGTCCATAAAGCAATTAGCAAGCAACTTGGAAGCAAATACCATATCCAATAATTCTTCAACTTTAATAAATGGAAACAATCTGGAAATAGGAATACATTATACAAGCAAATATATGACAATACAAGTGAAAACATGTATAGGGAGCTGACTTTAGACCAGTCAAAACAAAAGAAATGAAACAATTCAATTTACATTCCAGTCTGCTACGATTAAATCTCCACAATGCCATATTAAAAAATACAAGTTATGCCTCACAATCATGATTCTCTGTATCTTCATCGGAATGAAGTTCAATGTCTGCTGCAATGGCTTTGAAACAATGATGAAAAGCATTGTTGGTGGCTTGATCGTCCCATTGCAGCTCTCTCCACCAGTGTTCTTCTCCCCTGATAATAATCTGATGTTGCTTTCCGCTGTTGGAATCAAGTGGAAGTTTCTTAAGATTTGGACATCCAACCACAAAAATTTCCTTCAGATGGGGAAAGAGTAAGGCTTTCCTACATATGCTCTTCAAATCTGGTAGATGTTGTAATCTTAGAATTTCGAGTTTCGCAAATGGGTTTCTTCCAACCTTTCTTCCAGCTTTGCCCAAAATTTCGAAACATAAAATTTCATTCACCGGATAGCAATATGATATGTGAAGATTCTTGAGGTTTGGAGCAAGAATAAGCCATGTCAACTCCTTCACTTCAAAGCAAGACTCTATGTAAACAGTGTGAAGGCTGTCAAAAATATGAGATTTTCTTATTTTTGTGAGTTCCCCTTCAAAGTCAACATCCAATCCCTCCAGACATTTACAATCCCATATCTGTAGCGTATCCAGATACTTCAAATTTGCCGAAGATAGAAGATTGAGCGACCTTATGTCCAACAAAAATTGAAGGCATAGAGACTGGGTACGACTCTGAACCTTAGGCAAGCTCAAAAACTCTTCAATAGCACTAGAGCTGTTTAAGGTGATGGTCAGCACATTTAGAAACTCCAAAGAAAGCAACTCCTCTACCAGCAAATTAGCTGAACATCTGAACATTCTCAATACTTGTAACAAGCGGAGACTAGATATTAGTTGCTTTGGAATTGATCGGAGATAAAATGTATTATCCAAGTTTAAACATTTTAGGTTTATCAAGAATTTTAACTGCTCTGGCAACCATTTTATTGCAGTTCCAGATAGATCTAGATACTGTAGCAAAACCAACTTCGAAATCCCTGATGGCAGTTTGGTTAAATGATCATTATATGACAGGTCTAATACTTTGAGACAGGGCATAAATTGGAACAAGTCGCTGTTAATCATCCTTAAATGATTGAAGCTGAGAAACAAAGTTTGTAGGTCGGGACATACAGGAATCTCCGATAGAATCTCAATTTTATTTTTCATCAGCGACATCTTTCTTATCCCTTCCCATTTTTCAACCTCGGGTGCTTTAGTTAATTCGGCACCTGCAAGTATCAGAAATTCTTCTTCCTCCTTTTCAATGTCACATGCCACCCATAAAGCCATGTCCCGAACCACATCATGCATTTTAATGCAATCATCTCCTTCTTCTTCCAATAAACATGCGCGAATAAGAATGCCAATAATGGAGTATCCTTGATATCTTCCTGCACTTCCGTCACTTCCATCCAAAAGTCCCTCGGCAAGCCAACAATCAATCAAGGAACTTTTACTAATCTTATAGTCTTCGGGAAACAAAATACAGTACAAGAAACAAGATCTAGTTCTTGTGTCTGTTAAACTATCATAACTGAACTTTAAACGAGGATAGACTTTCTCCATACCTGGAAATTCTTTGATCGATTTCTTTAAAAGCTGAATTGCATAGCTCCACTCTTCAAGAGTCTTCTTGTGAGCCATGGCTCGACCGATTGTTATTATTGCAAGTGGCAGACCATCGCACTCTTCGACCATTGCTTGGGCTAGCTCAGCAATACCAGTATGACTGTCAAGAATATCTCTTCCGACCTTCTCCCGAAAGAGTGTCCAGGCTTCATCATACATCAAACACGTAACTTCGAACTCCTCATCAGCTTCCATTTGGCCGCAAACATCAAGAGAGCGAGTTGTGAATACTATCTTGGATGCAAGTTTTGGGCTTCGAAGGGGGACGCCCAGTTTGGTTAGATCTACCGGCTTCCATATATCATCCAATAATAATGCAAACTTTTTCTTACTCAAAATGCTGAAGATGTCCCGAGCTTTCTCTTCAAGATCTTTCCTCTTCCAAGACTCGTTACACAAGCCTAGCTTTCTCCCGACATCTTCTTGGATCTTCTCAAGTTTCAGTTCTTTGGACACCGTTGCCCAGATCACAACATCAAAACCTTGTCGTTCATGGCAAAACTTGTTGTTAATTTGTTTCAGTAGGACAGTTTTCCCGACTCCCCCTTTGCCGTACAAGCCAATCATTCGCACTTGGTTTTCTCCAAGACATCTCCAAACTTTGTCAAATATCAGTTGTTGTCCCACTATGATTGGCTGATCAATATACACTTCTTCCACAGGATCCTCGGGTATCTTTTCGGCTACCTGTCCGAAATTTCCTTCTCCCTTTAATGTAGTTGCAACTTGTAGCAATTTAGCCACTTTTTTCCCAAACTTGTAGCTTGACTTGTAGCTCAAGGAGCAGTAATCTCCAAGACACAGATTCCCTAGTTGTTGGGAGCTATCATTCATTACTTGTCCAACATCATTTTCCAAAGCTTCCACCCTTGAAATCCAGCCTTGGACTTCATTCAGCCGTCTCATCAGCTGTTGTTGTTCCGCAATCATCACTCTCGTCAACACATCGTCCCTTACTTCACTTAGTTGTTGCAAAGCTGTTTGCAAGGCAACCAGATTATTTTCCAGCTCAGATACATAGGCTGCTTTTCCGGCAGTGCAATCTAGACAATGGGCACAGATTTCATCGCACGATATTGAAATCGAGCAGATGTTGCCCATAGATTGTGTAAATTCCAAGAGAGGAAGAAGAAGAGCTAGCAACAGGTATAATGGAAAAAATTAAATATTATGCTTCACAGATTGGTGAAAACAAACTCTGACTGAGGAAGATATCATATATCAGAACTCACCTAATTTTTTTTTTTTTTCTCTTTTAAGCCAACTTTACAGGAATATAACAGGCCTTTTGATACGAAGCCAAGGTTAGCTCTAGTGGTAAAGAGCGGCAGAATGAGTTCACATTTGCTGGAATCTTGTCTCGGCTCGGGAACAAGAGTTTTTTTCAATATTAGAATGTCAACTGGAACGTTCCGCGTCACTTGCATTCAGGTCAAATGAACAGCTTGTACAGCTTCGAATTAAATAGAGAAAGACAACAAATGAACAACTTGCATATATATAATGGTTAATTTAATCCACTTGACTTTGTTAATTCTTTGCCTTCCTTCCCTCTAAAAGTCAACATTCCTATCATTATAAAGTTACATGTCCCAACATACCTTCTTGTTCACAAATTATGCTTCAAAATGAAATTCCCTAAATGATTTATTGAATAATAAAGGCATAAACAAATGCCAATAGTAGTGACACCAGACAACTAGAGGCTTACACCAAACTGCAAACCAGAAAGAAGGAAAACAAAAATACAACACCACCAGTCAACCAAGTCTATCGGATACATAAAATGGGAAAGCACCAATCATAATCTTCATGGTTGCTGATTCTCATTAATAGGTATAGAATGGATTTTTAAACTGGGAAGGAAAGCATTTTAAGTGTCTTTATCCTCCCACTCCAGACTTTCCCATCAGCTTCTCTCTCCCTTAATTACAAGTTTACTCTCCTTTCCGCTTTCCGAATCAAGTGGAAACTTCTTAAGATTAGGGAATTCATGCACAAGATTTCCTTCAGATTTGGGAAGGGCAAGGCACTCGAGTTGATGCTAGCTTCTCAAACACGGCAGATGTTGTAATTGAAGAACTTCGAGTATCGCGAATGAGTTCATAAGTTCTATCTTAGAAACCAGCCATGTCAAGTCCTTCAAGTGGTAGTTCGATCTCCACCATCTGATGTTAAACTACTAATAAATGAAAATATGAGTACTCATCATTTTGAATTAAAAATTTGAGTTAAAGAACCCAACTCTTATAATACAAAACATGTACAATTTCAAATTAATGACCATTTTCTCTTTACTATTGTATGTATCAAATCACATTATCATACAAGATTTTAAGACTAATTCAAATGCAGATTAAATGCCATGCCTAAACTAATGGTGTATTTGGAATGTTTAATTGGTCCAACAGACCCGCTAGCAAAGCCAATATCTAAATCTATAGAAGTAAACTAGAGAATGAACAACCCAAACAAATGACAAGAGAATTGAAGTTACTGTACAACAACATAAGGGCTACAAATTCATCATTAATTTACAGTTTTCTACACCACGAAGAAAAATGAAATAATTACAACAAATATTTGGCTGCCATAAGATGTCTGTCAAATGGATTCGAAACAAGTAAGAAAAGTATTTTGGGTGGCTTCATCCTCCCATTGCAGCTCATTCCACCAGTGTTGTTCTCCCCTGATAACAACTTTGCGTTCCTTCGCGCTGTTGAATTTGAGTGGAAGCTTCTTGAGCTCTGGGCATTGAGATACAAACAATTCCAAGAGATTTGGGAAGAGCAAGGCATTCCAGTAGATGCTCTTCAAATTTGTCAGAACCTGCAAGCGAAGATATTGGAGTTTTGCAAAAGGGTTTACATCTTCACCCACTTTGCAAACACTGATTATTTCTTCCATCTCATCACAACTTTCTATGTGAACAATCTTGAGATTTGGAGCGAAAACAAGCCATGTCACCTCTCTTAATTTAGAGCAACTCTTTATTGTAACTCTTTGAAAGCTGTTGAAGACACATGCTTCTCCTGTCCCAATTTCTACCTTCAGCTCCTCCAAACTTCTACAATGCGCAAAATCTAGTTTTTCAAGATGTTTTAGATCTGCCAAGGACAAAATATTCAATGACTTGGAGTCCTCACAACGTCGAAGCTGTAAAGCTTTTGTACAACTCTGCAATATTTGGGAGCTCAATAGTCTTCGTAATGCATCAAAACTTCTTAAGGTGACGCTTAATACGTTTAAATGTTCCAAAGCAATCAATTCCTCTACCAAAATTTCACTACCGCCAAATAGAACACTGTCTTCTGGTACTGGTAATGTACGAGTAAAACCACAATCTAGCATCCTCAGCACTTGTAACCCTGAAAATTTACAAATCAGCTGCCGGGGAATCCAATGGAGATAATGCGTGTACTCCAGGTTCAAACACTTAAGATTTGTCAAGGCCTTTAACTCACTTGGCAGCTCTTTTGTGGAAGTCCCTGAAAGATTAAGATATTGTAGTGAAAACAATTTTGAAATTCCTAATGGCAATTCGGTCAGGGAGCGATTCTTTGAAAGGTTTAAAACTTTGAGAGAAGGCATAAAATCAAAGAAATCACTTCTGATAGTACCCAACCTATTAATACCAAGAAACAAAGTTATAAGATGAGGGCACGATGGAGTTTTTGATAAAACCTCAATTTTATTTCGCATTAGGGATATCTTTCTCCTAACTTCCCATTTTCTAACTTCTGGTGCTTTAGTTAATTGAACACCTGCAGAAACCAGAAAGTTTTCCTTCTCCTTCTCAACTTCACAGGCTATCCATAAAGTCATATCCCGAATCACATCGTGTATTTTTACATAATCGAATCCTACTTCTTCTAACAAGCATGCTTGAACAAGAACACCAATGATGTAGTAACCTTGGTCATGTACTCCGATTCCTTCATCTTCATTCAAAAACCACTCCCCAATCCAGCACTCTATCAATTCAATTTTACTAATTTGATAGTCCTCTGGAAATAAACTACAGTATAACAGACAAGACCGAAACACTTCACTGGACAAACTATCATAACTGAATTTTAAAAGAGGATACACCTCTTTCCCCAAACCTGGAAAATCAGAAGCTGATCTCCTTAACATCTCAATTGCATATCTCCATTCTTCAGGTGTCTTTTTGCTTCCCATGGCGCGACCGGTGGTGATTTGCCACGGCTTTGGCTAACTTTGGAATGTCTGGATGTTTGTTAAGAGTCTCTTCTCCAACCTTCTCCAGAAACAATTCCCAAGCTTCTTTATCTCTCAGACACTCCACCTTAAACTTCTTTGAGCTTCCATGAGGTTACAGACATCCTGAAGACGAGTGGTAAAGACTACCTTGGAAGCATTTTCTGAACTAGGAAACGGAACACCCACATTGGCTAAATCAATTCTTTCCCATATATCATCCAACAGCAGCAGAAATTTCTTCTTGCTCAAGATCTTGAAGATACCCGATGCTTTCACATCGTTCTTTGCCTCAATTAATTTTTGCAATTGAGTCTGCAAATCAACAAGATTATTCTCAAGCTGGCTAACATGTCCTACATTTCTGTGAATACAATTTATGCAACCAGTGAAGAAGGCATCACAAGAGATTTGGATACCCAAAACATTACCCATAATTTGGAATGAAAATGAGGAAAAAAGAGAGAGGAATCAAATTATGAGTGCAATGGAAAGAGAAGATGTTTTAATTTTTCTGCTACAATAATGTTAATGGTTGCTTTGAATAGGTCTATACTTTGAGTAATCGACCATCCTAATGTTTGGTCATTTTAATAGATGAATGTCAAACTTGGTTGGTGTACATGTTCTAAGAAATACATTCACAACAAAAATTTAATATTGTGACCAAACATATATGTTCCTACCTAAGAAACTACATTGCAATTAACCTGAAGCTGACTTGAATTAATGTCTATTTGGAGTGATAAATGTCAATTTCCCCCTAGATTTGAAAAAGATTAAATGTCATATAGTTGCCATTTTTATTTTATAAAAAGGTGTTCATATATAGTACATCTTAGTGCAAATAGCCTTATCCGTAATGATTGGCACCCCAAAATTTTATTTTAAATTTCATTTTAAACCATGTAGTATATGATGTATTATTCATTCAATGGTGAATAATTTTTCATGAATTCTAAGTGAACTAGTTACATTTTCTCACTAACAGGTGAATGAATGCCAAGTCATTTGAGAAGTAATTTTAAGATAAAATTTTGAGATGTGTAGCACTGTTTAAATATAAGCATCGGTACTAGTCAATTAAGTAATGAGTGCCTTAGCTTGCATCGTCAGCTGTTTCATTCATAAGAATCCCCGATTAAGTACTTTTTGTGCGTTATGATTTATGACTTCCTCTCATTGGACTAGTAATTAAATTTCCAAATAAGCTAAGGGCCACCATATACAGCTAACATATGATATGTCTAATGGTCCTGACAATATTTTTATGACCAAAGTTTCAAACGGCCGGCTAATTATTATAATCTTTCAAGTACGAAGCTTCTTGGAATGAAAATTATATATATGTGCTGTCGTAAATATTTAGCTCAAGCTAGCGTCATTCAGTCATTCTACATAAGAGCAACGAACAATAAATCTTTTGGAGTGATACAAGAAATATCAATATAAGTCATTATAAGTGTTTTTACTACATATTATTGATTGTCATTGTTGATGAACAATTATATATATATCCTCACTAGGATATATTTTGGATTACCTCTCTCTTGCATTGATTATCTTCAAATTATCCCCTTAGTTTTGGAAACCTCAAATTACCCTTATATTTGGTCAAAAGATAAGGAAAAAATAAGGGTGGGTTGATGATCTTTTTTTTTTTTTTGGTCTTCTTATAAAAAATGGGGGGTATATTTGAGGTTTTCAAAAGTAAAAGGATAATTTGAAAATAATCAATTCACGAGAATTATTCGAAATTAACCCTTATTACTAATAATAATAATAATAATAATAAATTTATTATTATTATTATTATTATTATAACAACAACAACAATTAAGGGCACTTTTGAGGAATCAACTCTCTGCATGTGGGGTCTGTCTCTGTGTGTGTTTCTCTCTCTCTCTTTGAACTTGTCAAGATAGGTTTGCATACTGATTGAAGATATCATTTTTAGGGGGATAAAGAAATAAGGTTTGCATCGACATGCGGGGTTGTCAAATTTTAGATTATCAGAGTAATTGATGAAATGAGGTTGGTTTTGGATGATCCACGGGATGTTTTTGCGTTGATGTGAATGTTGGATTATTTAATTCAATAATGTTGGATCTTTAATCAAACGTTGGGCTTATATGTGAATAATTATGTGTTGTGAACTGTCATATAAGGTTAAGCTCAATTAAAAGTGATCTAATAAGGTTTTCAGTAATTTGGGTTTTAATGTATCTAATAGGGTGTGTGCCTTTAATGTGTAGAGACATAATGATATTATAATTCTATGATGGGCAGAATTAAGAATACCTAGTGACAACAGGATAAGTTGTTTATATAAGTGGTTTTGGTCCCCAAGTCACACGTATCGTTCTATTCTTTCTGACATCGCATCATCAGAGAGAGTGCACAGGGAGAATTAAAGGGCTCTCTAGGATATACGTGCTGATCTGAAAGGCTGACCACATAGATCTAGAGGACAATTCAGCGTTATGGATTCAGGTACGCTTCCGTATATTATGTTATTGATTCTTAATGATTTAACATGAATGTTCCTGAGTTTATATGTGATGGTTTTCACAAAAAGATTTATTCTAACAGTGAACCCCAATTGATGTTGAGGGGAGGTTTGGCTACTTAATGTAGAACGTTATTGGTTGATTTATCTGCAATTGATGATTGAGTATTACTGGTGCTTCTGTAGTATATTGGTTTTCATTTTGTGAAGTTCTCTTACTAAGGAAGTTGCGATGATTGCAGTTAAGCCTCTTAGTGGAGGATGCTTTGTATTTACTCTGTGAGTTTTTTTTTTCCTAAATCATCTGGTATCTAGTGAACACATTGGGTCCTGACTAATTCAGATTCGAGTCAGGTTACTCTGTGAGTTTATTTTCTTACACAATTTAATAATTTTCAGACACAAATATACCTCTAATGTCCTCTTATATTATGACAAGTGGCATTATTTACAATAAATTATTATTATCGGTTTTTCGGTTTGGTAACTGTTGGTTTTTTGTGGGCAAGAACCGAACTAAAACTGAAAAAAACCGAATCGCACTGGATTTTTTTGGGAACCGACTCGGTTATTCCCACCCCTACCGGTATAGATGCATAGAAAGTAGAAACTCTCTCCAGCCCATAGCCGAATGAAATGTAAGAGCCAACGCAAGGAGCCCTTTTTGAAGAAACTTATAAGACAAGCTACCACTGCCTTGTTGATGAAGAAAATGTAGAGAGCTGGGTATTTGAAGACAAATAACTGCTGTCTGCACAGTGCACACTTAGTACACAGTTCAATGAAGGCATCTTGATGGTTGGATTAAGACCAAGGTGATCTTTAGTAGCTAACAACTCTAGGTTACTTGGGGAGCACAAAAACAACTTGTATACAACTAAATATTTCTACGTTGTAAAGAATACAAGCAATGAAATGAACTCTCTCTAACAAAGATCTATGATCATCTTGACTCTCAGAACTTTACCTTGTTGAAACAGAAAATAGAAGGAGGAATTGAAGCTAAAAAACAACGACCTGGTCATCTTCAGCTTCGTCTTCATCTCGGCCGGTTGCTTGTGATATTTCATCTGCTTCTGCTGTATCATCACTACACGTGTAGAATGTGGATATCCACCAAAAGTAGCAAATATTGATAAAACTAACAATGGTTAACATCTTATAGTACTTGTCCAAGCGACTGCGGTTCAAAGTGTTGGCAAAAAGGCTTTTGTTGAAATAGACGGTGACTACGCTTACGAAGCTTGAAAATCCAATAACAAATTCAGTGATTGCTGATACATAGTCGTGCATTAGTTTGAATTGATGAGCAAGAAACTTATTTATTCCATATATAGTAAGCCCTTCCATAAGACCTAATAGGCAAAACTGCGGGGCAAGCCAAAAGATGCTCATTGGTATAACTTCGTTGGTCTTGTCCAGTAATCCTTCATTGTTAATTATTTTCAACCTGTGAACCTCAACCCGCCATCCAACGGCACAGCAAATTGTTGACAGCGCCATTCCAGCCCATATTCTCACTATTTTAGCTCCTGTCTGTTTAGTTTCTGGAACTCTTTTTGAAAGTAACCAGTTATACAGAGAGGAGCTAAATGCACGAGATACGAATTGAATTACAATAAGTAAAAGAACCATTCAGTTGGTTTCCCTGCTCAGGGAAAAAGGTCTGCCCTGTTGATATAACCAGACCAAACACAACAAAAGTAGTCCACACGGGAACCATTTTCAACATAAGTTTTGTATCCCTGACCTGTGCAACAGTGCAAAGCCTGCCCCCCTTTTCCTGCTCTTCTGGGCTAATTAGAGTGGAGGGTTCTATAATGGCAGCTTTGTCCAGCCATCTGCTTGCAATTCAGAGTATTTACACATGTCAAACAATTGTTTTACAAATACACACACACACACACACACACACACACACACGAGGATATCGTCCCTGTTAGAAAAGAACCTTTTTTTTTAAATCCAAATCAATTTTTCTAACCCTTTTTTTTCCCTAGGATACGAAGTCAGTAGTCAGTTAAATGTTAAATGAAACTACTTAAAAACCACTCGATTAAATTCGTGGGGACCAAAAAAAAAAAACATTTTTTAAAGATAAATATAATATTTTCGCATGCAAATTGATTACTTGAGACCTCTTAAAATTAAAGCTAATTATTTTGTTTGTTAAACAATCACATTTATCCTTAAACGGTATGTTTTTCTGTTGAGGTTTATTAGAGACGCAAGTGTGGTAAAACAATAATACTATCATTTTATTTGTATTCACTCCATAGGTTCTTTGCAACAGTACCTGAAGAACTTGACTTGAGGAGACAAGTGTACTTGCTTTTGATAATTACGATAGAGCTGATTCGAAGAAGAAGGGTTACTTAGATGTCTTTTTGATAGAGCAGCCTTGACGACGCGGAAAACAACAGTAAGAGAACAGCCTGCATCTCCCCCAGTCATTTCTGTACAATGGAAAAAACGAATACCCAACAGGAAGATGAACAAAGTGATCCCCGTGGCCGATGCTGTGAATATAAAAGTTACTCTCCAGCCGGTTAATAGGCCTGAGGCAATAACACTAAAAAATAAGGGAATGAGCCACCAGACTATTTTTCGTGCCCTTACTCGATCTTCACTTTTGTTTTGTTTTGGTTCATGGGATCTTAGTTGATCGGCAAGAAATGCACCTAAGAAACGCCGCATTCCAGCTTTACCAACTGCTAACAACACCACTCCAAATAAGATAAACGTCTTCAACAAGGGGTTTGCAGCTTTCTCAAAGGCTGTTATGCAGAACAGCACCAGTCCCTGAAAATTTCATTATTTTCCATTTTTTTTAAACAAGTTTCATATGAACGGTGGCATGCTAATTAAGTAACAAACACAAAGAAGAAATTCAGTTATTAATTTCTAACTTGTATTTGTTGAGGGCGTCATCTCATATCAGCTGAGAATAATTCCTGGATTACTAATATAAACTTGAGGTAACTTTTAATTCTTGGTCAAGTTAGTTTTGAGTATGAGTTAAGCTCATGAACTTCAATAGTGTTGTGAGTAGTTTTTTTTTTTTTTTAAAAAAAAATTGCAGTTGTAATATGCTAATTAAATGAGCAGAGAGAAGCCACCATGATGGATTCTTTCTTTAGGAAACTATGAAGAGTGTCGGACCTCATATGTATCAAAAAGCTGATTTCATCTTTGTGCTGATTTCTAAATGCAAGGTGGATCCGGAGCTCCCTTAAGACTATCAGGTGGCACTTACTAGTTTTAAAAAAAACTATTTTCATAATTTAACTCAATACTTTCATAATTTTCTCAAAGGAAAAAAAAAATTCAATACCTAAATATATTTTTTGACTTTAACCCTACAAAATTTCCTAGCTCCGCCCTTCTCAACAGGCACATTCATTAAGACATAAACTAACAAACTAACTTTGCTTATGATATACTTACTGTAGCTTTATTGTTCTTTAAAATGCATTTAAAATGAAATTAATAACTTACTAAGATGCAGGAGATGGTGGAATAAATGATGATATTCAGGCTTCCGGAAACGGCATCCGAAATACAAGTCATAAAAATCACCATAGACGCTGATATTCCTTCCTGTATATTAACAAGTCTAGCAGCTTCCACAACATTATAATTCCTTGGAGAATCCGTGAAGTATGTAATTAACACAGCCACTACAGCTATGTCTACCAACTTGTGGCTGAAAATTAAGCCTGCATATTAATCAATATGGTTACTATAAGTGTCAAAATAAATAATATGCAAATAATTTAGTGGGTAAAAGCAAACAAAAATTACCGGCGAGGATCAGGGAGGCCTTGCAAAAGCAAAACGAGCTGCGAAGCTTCAAATCCAGAACAGCAATTAGAACCATTTTGGTTGGCGAAAGGGAATCTATGAAGATGACGAATTAGCTACTTAATTTATATAATGTACCACCATAAAACTATAAATAGTTTCTGTTATTCATTCTCTTCGCAAAGTCAATTTCTGAGAAAGTGATTGAAGCGCGTTGTTATTTCGAAATCAATTGGGACAGAGAGTGTGCTCCCTCGTTTGAATGGGACATCATTCTTTATCTTAACGGTTAATAGTAAAATAATAAAAATTGATTCGTTAACTGAAAAAATAATAATTATTTAAAAATTTTAATGATAAAATAATATATCAAAAAATATTAACTCGTAAAATGATAATTTTTTTTTCTTTACCTTGATGGCTTGATGCATGTATCATTTAAGCTTTCCCAAATTTAAAATTGTTTTATTTTAAGTTTTTTATTGAAATTAAATGTTTAAAACTTTAACACCGCAGGGGCATTTTAATCATATTTAACTGTGTGGCATGTGGTTATTCCTGTCATTTCGGTTAATTATGGTTATTTCTGTTAAATGTCAGAGAAACCTTTTGCTTTCTACGTATGAGAAGCCTTTTGTTTGTCACATTGAACCGCCGCGTGGAAAGGTCAAAATGAATATGAAGTTTCCTACTTTCCTTTCCTGCGCTCCTTAAGGCCGCGTTCGGAAGATGCATGGGTTTCGGACAAGTTTCGTTGTTGGTAACATGGTTTTGTCTAGCCGACGGGGATCCAACAACCTTGTAACTGTTGCAAAGTACCACTAATTTTGTCTTTTTCTGATTTTAATGTATCACTGTCGAATCTAATGGAAAAATAGTTTCAAGATGTGTTTGGGTGTGTTTGGGATTGAAGTTTAATGTTTGGTAAAACACTAGTTGCTGTAATTTAGAAGTTATATTGATATAATTTTTTACTTGTATGATAAAAAATCTATCATATCTTTAATAATTTTGTTAAAATTATTATTTAAAAATTATATTTAATATATATTATTAACTTTTGTTTCATAATTATAGTTTTTTTTTCCATAACAGCTATAGCTTAAAAGCTACAGCACCTCAATCCCAAACGGATCCTTAATCTATTAGCATTATACTCCCCATTGTCTATGAAAAATTCTTAAAAATCAAAGAGATAATATTTCTAACACAGCTCGGATTATTTATCATTATAAATAATTAGACAATTACAAATTATTAACTTATTTTTTTATATCTTATTCAATTGAGAAATTACTTTACAAAAAATATACAAACATTTCTTTTTCACTAATCTACCTGAAGTTTATATATCACTGCTCCACTTTTGTCTTAACTCTGTTAGAGAAATTAACAAATTATTGATAAAATGTCTATTTTTCCTAACTAAACGACAAAAAAATAGATGATATTATTTTTGTTTACGACATGGTTATTAAGAGAAAAGGAAATTGAATAGTTCTTCCTCTAGTGAATTTAAATAATAGCTGCAAAAAATAAGTAATTATTAATCATAAAAAATAAAAACCCAAATTAAATCTGTAGCTTAAAACTAATTGAACTAAAGGTCTGTTTGGGATTAAGGTGAGATAGATTTTAAACTGCATCCAGTGTCAAATAAAGGTTATAGTTGTAAAACACCTGACACAGCTCAAAAGTGTTATACTCCCAACTATAAGAGTGTCTAGTTATAATATAACCCGATGAGTCCGGGTCGAACTATAGGGAAATGATTTAATTTGTTTTTTTTAATTTATCTAAAAAAATGAAAATAGATTTTATTTTACTTAAGAATTTAAAATAAAATTAAAATATATGCAATTTAATTTAAGTGAAACTATATAAATAATTAGTTAGGGTTATGGATCCACTCTTAGTAGTAAATATAATTTAATAAATTCTTTTTTTTCATATTTCCTTATTGCCCAAAATATTAGTTGTATAAATTATCATTATTTTTCCATTAATTTTATTAAGGATTAAGTACTTAATATGACAAAATTTAACTTGTCTACAATAAGTTAAATACCATTTTACCATACTTTATATTAAGATATTACGAATTTATTATACCAAACTCCCTTGTTTGTCTACAATAAATCAAAATTTCCAAATATAAAGTGTGGATAATATTAATTAGAAAATAATTTAATTTATATAATTAAAATAGCATTTAATTAAATCATATTTTCCTACTAAGAGTTTCACTTTACCCTAACTATTATTATTTAGTTAGACATAATTGAAATAAAAACATTAATTGAAATGAAATTAAACATAATTAAAACAAATAAAACAAATAAAATAAGAAATAAAACTAAATCTATATATTAAACTAAGCTACTTACAAAGAGAGATTAGAAAAATAATTTTTGGAAGATGAAGTGAAGAAATATATGTAATTATTAATATTAAATTAATATAATTAAAAATAAAAATAACTAAAATTAGAAATAAAACTAAATTTATTTAAGAAATTAATTAACAAAATTATTACAAATAGATAAATGAGAAGAAGAATTCTGGAAGAAAGAAATGAAGAAAAATATGTGGAGATGTGCTCTCCCCTTCCTTAATTTATACTAATCCATAGTTAATCCACTCCATACAATTAATTAAATCCTAATTAATCACAACCTTACATTTTTCCCACTAATCAAACACAAATGACCCACTAATCCAAACACAATCTGAACCCAATTCTCTCAAGCATATCCACTCACAATTACCACACTTAACATGGTAAAACCTTTTAGTTTTATAATTACCACACGTAAAATGGTAAAAAATATAATTTTACAATAAAAGTCTTGGATCCTCTTCAATAATGACCTAGCTTTTCGGACCTTCGAAATCAAATTTGACATCCATTTAATTGTTTGGAGTCTCGAATTGCATGAAATTATTATTTTTACCTAATAAACACACAAAAATACACATATCAAATATTTAAAACCATAATTTGAAATTCATAATATATTACATAATTACAAATGTAAATCATAATATAAGCACAAAATAACATTTTTATCCCATAGTAAACATACAATTTTTAACACATATTACATCCCCCAACCAGCTTATTGCTAATCCCTAACAATAGAAGCGCTATAGTAAATTAAGATTTACAAAATTCACATGTGTTGTGCAAATTTTATTGAACTCGTAAGGCACGGTACGGCACAACATGCATGTGGGTCAAGTTGGGTCTAGAGTTTTAGGTACACGAGCCTTAAAGCACGGTGCAATTTGAGATGGATTGTACGGCACGTAAGAAAAGCGTGGTTTAAGTTTTATAACTAAATTTTATTTGAATATACTACTACATATTATTTAAATAAATAAATTTGAATTGAACAACATTAAATCTAATGATATTTTGTTTTATTTTAACTAGGAAATAGAACCGCACTTCACGCGATTTTGGAAAAAGAATTTAGAAGGATTTTGTTAACTTTTATTTGATATTTTGTTCATTCTACATTTCAATTGGATTTAGAGTGATTTTCATTAATTTTTTTTTCATTAATGCTTGTTTTTCTCCTTTCTTGTTCTTTGATTAATTCACCAGCAAACAATTCTAATTTGTCCAAATTTGTGCTTTCCACCAATTTCTTTCCTTGAAATAAAACCGACTCGTAGATTTTTTCGCATAACATTTCTTCAACCGCTATCAATATTTCCGACTTATCATTGGATTTCAATGCCTTTTCTAAACTCCTTTCTTTTTTGATACAATCCCATTCATTTGCAAAAATACTGAGAAAGGACAAGTACATGAAAAAAAAAATTCGAATTTGTTTTAGTCAATCAACAACTAAAAGAATTTGCCAACTTCAATTGAATTCTGCCTTAAGTTACTCATGGTCCCTTCCGATTTTGGGGAGTGGAGTGATAATTAGAATCTTCATCTGCCGACATTAAGAATTACAAAGTTGAAAATGTTTGCATAAGACCTTGAAATTTGTTTTCCTAAATTTTTTTCCTTAAATTACTTAATTAGTTATGACCATGAATCCATAGAAACCCTTATATGCCATAGGACATCAAAATCGCCTCTGCCTTACTATATATATACGGGTCACAGGACTGCAAGTATTTGACCATCTTTGATTTTGAAGTTTGATTTCTCTTCTCCCAAATTCTTACCATTTTACATGATGTAAACCCAAAAGCTTATCTATAACTTCCAGTATTGATCATTGGAGTATGCCTCCTTTATGAAACTCAGGGGTTGTCATTCATGAAGGTACTTTTGCCATTAAGTCATAATTTCCTGAAACTGCCATGCCCAATAATGGTTGGATGTGAAAGTATTTAGGTGGATGGCAATGGATGTGGAAGTATTAAACATAAAGGATGTGTTGTGGGTTGTGTGAAGAAATACTTCTCTGTAAATTCAAGGTACAATATCTCTCACACTCTCTCAGAGATGTTGTGTTGTTTGAAGAATTACTTCTACATTAAATGCTAGGTATGTCACTCTCAAAGATTATCCCTTGTTTCAGTGGACCCTATCTCATGAACTAAAGCGATTGGAACTTGAAAACGCTCTTCTTTTTTCTTTCTTTCTTTCCTTTCTTACTTTTGTTTTGGGAGTTTAAAATGATCACTTGTTGGCTCACTTGCTTGGATGTTAGGTCAACTGGTCTAATAATCTTGGACAGTTTAGGCTTTAACGCACTCAGTATTTTGGATGCACATGAAACTTCCGATCTCCTGTGCTGTCTGTGTTGTTAGCCAAACATTAAATTATTGTCTTTGTTGATTTCTTAATTTTTTCCTTTATTTGTGATGTTTATCTCACTACTTATTTTATTGACTACAACATTAATGCGGTATGGTCTCTTTTTGACAGATTGAAGCTAACAAATTGTCTGAGGAATATTAATATGATGTAATCTCTTTGTCCATCTAAATCGTCTAGATTTTACGGATGAAGGTAAATTGTATTATTTAATTTAGTCTATTAATCATATGCGTTGTATTGATCTATGTTTTGATTTGGTATAGAGCAAGAAGTGGGCCAGACAATTGTTAAATTATGTTTGCAGCAGAGGACTGGCAACAGACCAGATTTAGAAGAGAAGAAAATTCCAAGTGAAAAGAATACTACAGAATTTCTCATAATTTATGGAATGCACATAAAAATCTCAAACACACCTTATCAGCCATTCTGAGGTACTCCATCAAGATTCTGTGTATGGTAGAATGATCCACAATACATTTCTCTAGAATTAGTTGAATTATAAAAGCCATATCTCTCAGCACTGATGCTTTCTGCAGGCCTAGCTTTGAAATTACATCTACCAACCTACCACAGATTAAAGAAGATTAAATAGTTGACTACAGAACCAAGACCTTGCTTGAGAATTTCCAATTCCACATGAAATGGCCCAGTGAAAAAGTTGTGAGCAAATTTTAACTTTTAAGAAAATCCATACATGCCCATTGCAATACATTATAATTAATTCTCACAAGCATTTACAAGGGGAGAACAATGAATCCATTTAATCATCCATTAAATAATTTTCTTCAAGAACAGAGTTTCGATAATGCAGTCTTCTTTGACAAATGCCAAAGAACGGTACACCACTACAATCTCTTTTTTCAATAGAACAAATGCCCATGACTATTCAATGAAACTTAATTGTAACCAAAAAGAAAAAAGGAAAATTTAAAAAGGAAAAGAAAGTAACAGAATCCTCAGAGTTGCACAAGATATTGCTGCAACTATCCTACTGAAACAGATCATCAATTAATTGATTCATTAATGAAAGAATGTTAATTCTTTTATTTACCTGCTCTCTTTGATTGACACCAGGTCCTTAAACAACTGAAGCTCTGTAGAGTACAATTCTCTTAGAAGCTCTTGTTTTTGAGTTGCGTTTCCCAGTTGGTATGCATGCTCGACAACTGCAAAGAAAAGAAAAAGAGTGAGAAACTTTATAAAATAGAAAAGGTCAACGATAGATAGACCAGATTCCTACCAGGACATCATCAAATTTCTTGCAGATGAATCAATTAGTTAAATCATATTATAGTGAGATAGGTTTCATTTCTTTATAAGTCCCAAGAAACTGCAAGTCTATCTAAATTAAGTTAAAGAAAATTACTCCAGCAAATTAGAATAAGGATTTTCTTTTTCTTTATCACTTAATAAAATATTTTTAAACCAAAGACTCCTAGCTACCAAATTCCCAACCCTCTAAAACTTGAGTTAAAGCCCAGAGGTAATATTTGTATGAGATTAATAACATAATTGGTCCATTCTACTCTTCACATTGAAAAGAAAAAAGCAAAGACCAAGACAGTAATAACGTACCAACAGATCCAACCGTGTGTCAAAGAAGGGAAGCAACATGCCCATGGAGTGCTAAAATAAACCCTGCCAACTGCTTCTTTGAAGCTACAATTAGAATATAAGAGTATCATCAAATAATCACAAAATAGAGGGTTACACGACCAAGAACACCATATACGAATTAGTCATTCAAGCAAAATCCTTAAGTTTCTCTTTTCATTCTTAGGGACTAAATCATACCATTAACTAATATTTTCTTCACGAGATGAACTGCATAAGTGTTGTCAGCTAGGGATAGAAAGTGTGGCTGAAGCTCCTAAAAAATGACATCTCTTTCAGCTTGTGAACAATACTTGACGCAAGTCTGAGGTGAAAGAAAAATGAAAAGAACACACTTAAGGGGAAAAAAATTAGAGATGTAAATACAAAAAATCCCACACAAAGTTTCAATAATTACCTGAAGAACACGAGAGGAAACATAGGAGCCAGCAATTTCTGGGATCTTTCCCTTCATCTTCTGTAGAGACTCACTTATCAATTTAATCAAAAGAAAGAAAATCATTCAAAATAACACAATTAATAATTGTGAATATTACATTTGCACCAAAATACATACTTTGATCTGGCTTTTTTAGCGATATTCCGTTGCCTCATCTTCTCCCACAGAGAGGCTAGCTCCTATCAAGATTTTTAAAAAAAAATTACTTAGTCACCATAAGCTCACAGTCTCAGCTATTGTGCATGTTTTAATCTCTCTTTGCTTGATTCTCCATTCTCAGAAACAGGCTACAAATATGAAATCGAAATCCCATCAGATGTAATAATGAAAAAAAAATTGGAAATGGTTGAAAGAGAGTGAATGTTTTAAATAGAAAGAGGAAGAGACATGAATGTTTTCAATGCTTTAAATAATATAGGGATTCCCAAAAGTCACTATTATATAATAAAATTAATTGATAGAACATAAAAAAGTAAAAAATGATGAAGAAATATAGAGAAGATATAGCATATTTATTAGATTAAAGATAATATGAAAAGAAGAGAAATGGTGATGCCACATCACCTCCCCCAATTCCCAGCTTTATATATATATACTATAAAATAGAACCGCGCTTTGCGCAGCTTTGAAAAAAAATTTAGAAAAATTTTATTTACACCAAAAAAATTATATCATGAGCTCTTAATGCTATTATTGGAATGTGAACATCATATTGTTCTTCCTCTTTTCTTATCAAATGAAGTAGCTTCGATGTTTAATAGTACTAAATAGCACAATTACACAAATTAAAACTGAGTAATTTAAATTTCATCCAATTAATCTAAACCAAAAGGTATAAAGATTGATTTACGTTAAAGAAAATGAGAGCAACTGTAAAAAGAAACATTTATTAATTATAACTAAAAAAGAAGAAAATAATTGCAAAAGATTAAAAGAAAATAATTACAACATCCATAAGAATCATTTCTGTCACAGATCTTGCTTCCGCTTTCTTAGTTTCTTAATCGTTACTTCTTGAACAACATCCATAAGAAGCCTTCCTGTCGCACATATTGCTTCCACTTTCTTAGTTTCTTAACGTAAAATTCTTTTTGTTTAAGATATCAACCTAATAATTGCTCTTACAATGTGGCGATTGAAATGAGTATCAATTTATAGAAGCATGCATTTGAGACAGTTAATGTTCTCTTCATTAAACTTTAATGCTATGGAGTGGGGATAACATTAATTTTGATGATGAATCCCAGGCGTCAGAATTAAAGATTACTCGAGCCATATATATGCATGAACCTTTTAATAACTAAGTTCATAAATTTTTAAGCTGTGCCAAGAACATTTTGATGAACCCTATTTGCCAGAATTAAAGATCGTATCTCTTTAAATGAGTACATATTATGATTACATAATATCAGCATATTATGAAAAGATATTAAAACAAAAGAATATTGATAATTCATATTGCCATGGCTAATTTAATTGTACATAAAAAATATATTTTACCTAAATGATTAAATATTAATGGTGCATTTAAAAACTTGTAACCTCCTATATCATAATAACAATTAATTTACTATTGTAAATTTGTAACTAAAGAAAACAATTAAGGGTTTCTAAATCTTTTACTCTTACATTAAATTAATTAAGGGTTTCCATTCATTATGAATATTAATGTTTTTGTTGAGGGAAGATGAAAGAACTTCCTTTCTATATTGATTAAATAGTCCATTTTTGTATCTTATATTTGTCCTTTCACTATTAGAAACTCTTAGATAATTTAATGTGTTATTTAAGTTAAAATTTTGTTCAAACTTTAAAACATTTGATATTTCTGGAATTCTAAAAGTCAAGGGAAAACAAATAAACAGTCCATTCATTACATTATTAATTTAATATCACAACTATAAATGCTCACAACCCACCAAATTCGAAGAATAATAACTAATAAAGAAGTAAGCGTCAATTTAGTATAACGTCAATTCAAAAAAATTAATGAAATATTTATTAAGAAACCTTTAAATGGATCATTCCATTAAATAATGAGAAACCGAAAGAAATAGTTTAAAATAATTATCAAGTTTAATTAACCATTAAAAAGCAATGATTAATATTAATTGCTTCTAATAAAAGCTAAAAAAATTAATATATAAACACTACATAATAAATTACATTATTCAAGTTAAATAAATAAATAGATCATAATAAATAAATTATTTAACTATTAATTTTGTGAATAAATAAAAAGATAATTTTATTTATCATAATAAATGAATCATTTAATATTATTCATTATTATTTATTAATAATTGGCACGCTCAATCCATATTTATGTTTGTGCAATTCTTCATATTTTTGGCTTATGTTAAAGTAGTGCATGGGATTATGGCATTAAAATTAATATTAAATACTTAGTGGATACTTACCTATTGAATATAATGAGTAAGTAATAATAGCAATAATGTCTAGAAGATCATGAGCCGTCTCATGGATAAAAAACCGGCTATGCATCAATGAATAAGTAAGTTTCTCCATGCACTTAATATTTGATATTATTGTGAGAAATACAAAGATAATTTAGTGATTAATTAAAAGTTAATTAGGATAGATATTGAATTAAAAACTTGAAAGTGGACTCATTTAATTCATGCACGTTTTCAGAAAAATATAAGATTTTTTTTTCTAATACTAAGAACAAAACTAATTAATAAGGTATTAAAATTTTATCATGAAATTTAAATTAATGAATTCTTCATCACTTTTCACCGTTTTATATTCTATCAATTAATTTTGTTATATAAAAAATCATTCAACCGTTACAATTGAAGGAATTTGAACATATTTCACAAGAGAGAAATGTTAGTTATAGCATTTAATTAGTTTAATCTGTGATATCTCTTGAATTGAATATATAACTTTTTCACAAGTTATGAAAAGATTTAATTAGATAATGGAGAATATAAAAAGATGATATACAAAAAATCATTCAACCGTTACAATTGAAGGAATTTGAATATTAATTACTTAATATAAACTCCAAGCATTAAAACAAAAAGGTTGTATAATTAAATATGGGATTATGACATTAAAATTAATATTAAATATTTAGTGGATACTTACCTATTGAATATAATGAGTAAGTAATAGTAGCAATAATGTCTAGAAGATCATGAGCCGTCTCATGAATAAAAAACCGGTCATGCATCAATGAATAAGTAAGTTTCACCATGCACTTAATATTTGATATTATTGTGAGAAATACCAAAGACAATTTAGTAATTAATTAAAAATTAATTAGGATAGAGGTTGAACTAAAAATTTAAAAGTGGACTCATTTAATTCATGCATGTTTTTAGAAAAATCTAAGATCTATTTTTCTAATATTAAGAACAAAATTAATTAATAAGGTATTAAAATTTTATCATGAAACAAACAAATAACTTTACACAAATTTTAAAACAGATGACCCACACCCAGTTTGTTCAATTATTTGCTTAAAATACAAAATGGCGACATTGGATAACGTAATCATGATTTCTGAACAATACCTCCACGTATTTGCATCGTTTGTTTTAATGAATGATGCGAAAATTAATTTATTTTTTACATCATCTCAATAAGTCATTCTTTCAATTTCAAGAGCAATGAAGAGAGATAAATGCAAATATTATTTAAATATCAAATAAATCATTATGATACATGCCACTAATTTTACTTGTATTACACTTGCTACACACACATAGAAGAATATTGTATATAATTATCAAACTGAATTTAATTCACTTCAAATCTTCCAAATCGGGTGTGCTCGATCACTGTGTGTAAAGGGTCATGTACTTTATACAACACTGTATGAAAGAGGAAAAGAAAAAGAAAAAAATAAAAATAAAACAATTTGATAACACTTTCTTATTGTCCACACATTCATGTACAAGTTTATTAATAAAAAAAAAATAAATTCAATGACTATCAAATATCAATCAGTTCAATTACGCTTTCTTCTTGGCTAATTGATGTTCCTTTTCCACATGTTCAAAGAGGCTTCCATCATAAATAGCTTTGACTGTGCAGGCAGCAACCCTGCAAATTGTTTTAACATCTTAAAGTTCTTATACAATGCTATCCTCACTATATGATTTCGTTAAATTGATTGTTGAAAATTCGAAATAGAGTAAAAAGTCACCAATAAATAATGTTAGGAATTCCCAAAAGTCACCAAATTGAAACAATGAGAACACTTAAATGATAACTTCCTCTCTTCTTTAATAATTATATTATTTAATGGTAATAATAATAATAATAGAAAAATATTAGTATTATTATTATTATTATTATTATTATTATGTGCATCATTAATTTGTTATAATAACATATATATTAATAATAATAATATATATGTTATTATTATTATCTAATATTTATATATTATTTAAATTGGCTAGGTGAATAAACAATGAGTTGATATTTATATTCCAGCAACTTTAAATTCGAAGAAAAAGAAAAAACAATGCTTAGCCAAAGTGAATCAAGTAATAAATAACATATTGCGTAAAGCAAATTCTCAATCCTTCGTTCACATCCGTCAGTAACAACGGCCTAGAATTAACAATAAAAAAATTAAAAGAAAAATTGCATGGGTATCAAAAACTAACAAAAACGATTAAAAAATTTAAATGAAAGGGACTATGAATAAGAAATACCCATCGAAATTCAAAAGTGACTTTAGCAAAGAACATGCAAAAATACCTCGTGAATGATGGCGGCCAAATTGGCGGTAACTTTGTTATTAGCAAATGTGTTTTTGGCTGTTCGATCATCGAGGCTGATTTTTAAGAACAACTCTAGGATTTTCGATTTGTCGTCTTTGAAACCCCAACTATTGTTTAATTACTCTTTCTTTGCGCTTTGAAATGCTACAACGGGAGAGAGTCGAGGTTTCTGATTTTGCAGCGAATATTTGAAGGACCAAAGTGTTTGATTTTGAAAGTAGAGGGTGGAATTGCAGGGAGCAAAAACACAGTGCAGCCATAGATCGATATTTCTCTACAAACAAATGAAGAAGACAAATAAAGGGATTATATAGTGAGAAAACGAAAGGAAATTGCACAAAAGAAGCTGAAAAAGGAAGAGGAAAAGACATGCGCTGAAATAATAAAAATAAAAAAAATAAAAAATAGAAAAAGAAAGAGAAAAATACATGAGCTAAGATAATAGATAATTAGGAAAGATGAGCAATGGTGATGCCATCTCACCTCTCCAATATTCAGCTTTATATATACATGTAGATAGGTATCAATTTTATTAGGGTTATTATCTTTTTATTGCTTCAACTACGTTGAAATTAAAAAATGATTATATGAAATAAAACCCAAAAAGATTGAAATTTAACGGGCAAAACTATCTTTTTAATCTCAAATATTTATCTACTAAAAAAAATATTTTTTATATGAATTTTTAGTTTCTTAGATTTATTCATCATGGACAATATTTACAAATTAACTAATGGAAAAATAGTAGAATGTTAATTATCTATACAAAATGCAGTAAATTTTATCAATCGACCGTTGCTGATGACACACTTTGATGGGCTGTTCGATAGGTATTGGATTCACGAGATTTGCCATGATCCGCCCACGGATCTGCCGTTTCAGCTACATGGTCGAAATTTCCGTGAGCCCGTAAGACGGCCACAAGTTGCAGCATTCGGACCACTTCTCTTCCGAACTTGTAGCATGACTTGTAGTTGTTGCAGCAGCAGCCTCCGAGACACAGTTTCTCAATTTCTCCATGGCTACGTGTCATCAGCTGACGAGCATCATTTTCCAGAGTCTCCACTCTTGAAACCCAAATTCGGACTTCAAATGTCATCCTCATTCGCTGTTGTTCGGCTTCAGCCTTGATTACCCTCGTCATCACATCGTCCCTTGCTTCACTCAGTTGTTGCAGTGCTTTCTGCAAGGCAACCAGATTGCGTTCCAGCTTACATAATCCTGACGCCTTTTCACGGGTACGATATAGGCAGCCGAAGCAACGTAGACAACAGAAGAACGGGCATGAAAGAAAGAGGATGTTGCCCATAATCGTCTGCGGAAGAAGCTAGAGTAACTAAGAGTACAATAATGGAAAGATAAAAACACTATATATGCTTAATTTGGAGATGATCACTTAGAGAAAGTTGTGGCCGAGGAAGACAGAGTGGATTCTTATATATTCAAGTTAATTGCAGCAAGAAATTAATACAATATCAAATGTCAATTATAAATCAACTGAAAAAAGTAATATTTCAACTTTCGTGTACTTATATATGTAGGATTATATATGATGTCAACTTGTTAATTTAAATGAAATAGCAAACAATATTATATAGATTATGTCGTTTGTTATAACCAACAGAAAATTTGGTGTTATATATATATATAGTCCTTCTTTAGTGCGGACGCCCTCATTTTTTTTTTCATGCGGACACACTTTAAAACCGTATGGTTTAAAAGAGTTAAGTTTTAACTCTCTTAAACCGCACGGTTTTACAGTTCATAAAAAATTAACTCTCTTAAACCGTGCGGTTTTAAAGTGTGTCCGCATTTAAAAAAATAAGGACGCCCGCACCTGAGAATGATTATATATATATAATTCCAATCCGGAATTTTAAAGTGCGGGAACGTCTGGGAAAGCTTTAAAACCGCACGGTTTAAGTGATTTAAGTTTTAAGTCTTTAAAGCCGTGTGGTTTTAAAGCTTTCCCGGACGTTCTCGCACTTTAAAATCCTGGACCAGATCCAGACTATATATATATATATATATATATATATATATATATATATATGAAAGGATTTCCGACAAGTCAACGAATAATTAAAGACAGGGTATTGCTCACTAAGCAAGGTCAATAGATTAATTTACACAAAAAGTTACAATTAAACATTCTCATGAGTATAATAAGTTTAGAATTATTGATAAAGAAGAATAAATCTTAATCTTATATACAAATGTAACTTATAATGTACAATGTCTAAGCATATGTGTAATGGAGCAATCAGTACGAATAAATGCATGTAGGCCGGGCAATGGGTCGTGTTTTGGCAGTTTGTGTTATTTTCATATTAAAATTGTATACACCCAAACTTATCCGTTAACTTATTTAGGTCAAAATATACAAACCTGAATCCATTTGATAACATTATTATATTACTCAAACCAATCCATTTAACCCACTCTTTTTGGTAGACTTAAAATAGTTCTTCAAAGTAATTATTACATATTTTTAGTTTAAAACATATAATAATTTATAAACCATGGTTTTTAAAAAATATAATATCAAACGAAACAAAATTTTAGTATTCTTAGTATTTAACATGATCTAATAATATAGCCACAAATAACCAATAATTTAGTTCTAGGCACTAAAATCAATTATTAAAAATCTTAAGAGAAAAAAAATCATAGGAAGAAATTTGTCTTACATGAAAAGATGGTACAATGAGTCAATGACGGCTCTAAGTTTTATAATAAATACTTAGAGATTTTAGGATTTGTGATAACGTCATATAATTAGTCAATTCAAAGCTAATTTATATTTTGTTACATATAATATTAAAAAATTAATTTAGTTTTTCTTCAAAAATTTATAATTTAAATTATTAAATTTATTATTGGGTTGGGTGAAATGAGTTTTGATGCTTAAATTCAAAACCTAACTTCTTATGGAATGGGTTTTAGTTGGGCTGACCCATTAACGACTCGACACGATAAAGATCAATCCGACAATAATTTTTATCGAATGGGTTCGTATTAGTGGATCGTATCAAATTTTGCTAGGCCTGAATGCATATTTATATGTACAATGATCCCTCAATTGATTTTGATACATTAACAAACCTCTGCAAGCTTGATAATGACATCCTAAAATATTTATGTCATCAACTCGGTCTTGTTTTTCTGAAATAGAAGTCTAAAAGTCTGCTTGCAAATTGCAAAATAATTTTCCTATAGATTTCTGTACTTTGTTTTTAATTTAATTAAAACTTCCGAAATGTAAGCATTCAATAACGTCTTTGAACATCAAATGGAAGATATAGTTAAATTGTGGATACGCTGACATAAATAAACAAATCATCCAATGGCCTGTCTCCGTTGACCAGTTTTAGACAAACAATCAAACTTTCTAAAAATTAATGGCGAAATTTACAAAATTGACCACAAAAAAATTATGTATTGTAGGAATTTTTTATATTTCCAATGTTATGATTGGTTACCTTAATTTAATTTGGGAAGAGGGTAACACTTTGATACCTCTTAAGCATTGTTTACCAGCCACTTAGGAGTATGATAAAATTTTTAATATTACATTTCATCCTAATGTCGATGGTGCAACAGAAAAAAATTTAGCTCTTGAAAAAATTTTAGCATACATTTCATCATTGAAGATTTTTCTTTTTCTCAAAAGAATAAAGACCTTAAATGGTAGAAAAAGCACTTATAATAAACAATTGTCAATTCAATGACGCTTGAGCTAAATTATAGGGGCAACACCTATAATTTTTCAATCTAAGAAGCAACGTAAAGATTATCATAATTTGCCTGCCTTGAAAGTTTCAACATAAAAAATACAATTTTTTTTAAATGTGTTTTTTCTTCTTGGTCAGTCACCTACAAATCAAATAATTTTACTGAACTCCTTGTGAACTTCGCAGCCCTTTAACCCTCTGTTTATGTCAATAAACCTCTTGCTAGCTCTTTAAACTAGACTTTTTCTTTTCCTGTCCATTTTATATACTCATCATCTATTTCTCCTTCTCTACACTGAATCTTAAGGCAAATATGGGTAACATATTAACAGTTCAATTATCATGTGATACCGTTTTCACTCGTTGCCTAGATTGCAGCGTCGGAAGAACAACATATGTATGTAATATTGAGGACAACCTGGAGGCCTTGCGGACCAAGATGGATGATTTGATTGAGGCAAGAAATGATGTAATGAGGAGGGTTACCATTGCTGAACAACAACAAATGACACAGCTGAACCGCGTGCAGTTGTGGCTTACGAGGGTGCAAGGTCTGGCAATTGAAGTTGATGAACTACAAGAAGTTAAATCTCAAGAAGTCGAGAGATTATGCCTTGGAGGCTTCTGTTCCAAGAACTGCAAGTCAAGTTACAAATTCAGGAAAAAGGTGGCTAAAAAGCTGCGAGAGGTGTCCACTTTAATTGATGAAGGAGCTTTCCAAGTGGTGGCTGACAGGCAACCGGAATTTGAAGTGGAGGAAAGGCCTATTGAGCCAACTGTAGGCCTGGAATCAACACTTGATAAAGTTTGGAGCTGCCTTGGAGAGGAGAATGTGGGAATTATTGGTCTATATGGTATGGGGGGAGTTGGAAAAACTACCCTGTTAACACAAATCAACAACAAGTTTCTTGATTCGCGGAAAGATGATTTTGATGTTGTGATATGGGTAGTGGTGTCTAAAGATCTGAAGCTTGAAAGGATTCAAGACGATATCTGGAAAAAGATAGGCTTGTCCGACAATTCATGGAGAAGTAAGAGTCCCGAAGATAGAGCGGTGGACATCTTCAGGATTTTGAGCAAGAAAAAATTTGTGCTCTTGTTGGATGATGTATGGAAGCGAGTTGACTTAACTCGAGTTGGGGTTCCTCTTCCAAACCCAAGGATTGCATCCAAGGTGGTCTTTACAACTCGTTTTGTAGAGGTTTGCGGGGCAATGAAGGCTCATAACTATTTCAGAGTGGAGTGTTTGGCACATGAGGAAGCCTGGATTTTGTTTCAGGAGCATGTTGAAAGACAAACTCTTGAAAGTCATCCAGATATTCCTGAGCTAGCTGAAACCGTGGCGAAAGAGTGTGGTGGCCTACCACTAGCACTCATTACCATCGGTCGAGCCATGGCATGCAAGAAGCAACCTGAGGATTGGAAATATGCGATTCAAGTTTTGAAAAGATCAGCCTCTGAATTTCCAGGTATGGATGAAGTATATCCTCGTTTAAAGTTCAGCTATGACAGTTTGCCTGGTGAAAAAATAAGATCTTGCTTCTTGTACTGTTGTTTATTTCCTGAAGATTACATGATTCGTAAAATGAACTTAATAGATTATTGGATTAGCGAGAAAATTTTGGATGACAATGATAGATCTAGAGCAATAAATGAAGGATACTATATTATTGGTGTTATGCTTCATTCATGTTTATTGGAGGAAGCCTTGAATGACTCGGTGAAATTGCATGATGTTATCCGGGACATGGCTTTGTGGATTGCAAGTGAAATTGAAAAGGAGAAGGAGAATTATTTGGTTGAAGCAGGTGCTGGATTAACAGAAGTACAGGTACTACAGGGGATTGAAAGATGGAAAGGTGTAAGGAAGATTTCATTGATGCAAAATCAAATTAGGAAATTATTATTCACTCCAATTTGTCCTGATCTCCAAACTTTGTTTCTTAAGGATAACCACTTAGCCATAATTACTACTAGCTTCTTTCAATATATGCCTTGTCTTAATGTTTTAGACCTGTCCGAAAATCCGGAATTAAGGGAATTACCACAAGGGATTTCAGAATTAGTCTCATTAGAACATCTAGATCTTTCATCCACTGGCATCAAAGAGTTGCCAAGAGAGTTAAAGGCGCTGCTAAATCTCAAGTATTTGAACTTGGATCGTACAACATTTCTCTATCCAATTCCATCGCGCCTGATATCTAATTTTTCAATGTTACTTGTGCTGAGAATGTTTGATTGTAACTTTTCGTCTGAGTCTAATGTTGATGGAGAAGTTTTGATAGACGAAATACTGCAGTTGGACCATTTGAATCAGTTGAGCATGTCCTTGCATAGCATCCGCGCTCTTGAAAGATTTTTGAGCTTCCATAAGTTTCAAAGTTGTACTGGATCTCTTTACCTTAATGTTTCGGAGCATTCCAATTGGCTTGATGTTTTACCCTTAGGAGAGTTGAAGAATCTTCATACACTGCACATGCAATTTCCATTTTTGGATGATCTGAAGTTTGAATGTGTAAGAGTGGGAACTCATGCTTTCCAAAGCCTTCACACAGTTCACATGCGTTTTTGCTCAAACCTGAGGGATTTGACATGGCTTGCCCTTGCTCCAAATCTAAGGAAAATAGAGGTACATACTTGTGCTAATGTGGAAGAAATAATCAGTCCTGGAAAAGTAAGCCAAGTGCAAGATCTAAACCCATTTGCAAAACTTGAGTATCTTGTACTAGAAAATCTAATGAAATTGAAGAGCATCTACTGGCGCCCCTTGCCCTTTCCGCAGCTGAAGGAAGTCAGAGTAAATGGATGCCCAATTCTTCGGAAACTTCCACTCGATTCCAGCAGTGCAAAGGATCGTAAAATTGTTATCAGGGCAAAGCAATATTCCTGGTGGGCAAATTTGAAATGGGAGGATGAAGCCGCTAAAAATGCTTTTAGCCACTGTTGGGTGCATGCATGATGATTATCAGGCATCAACATGGATGATTGTTTATTTGTTCTGCTTGTTTTTTCCCAATCCTAATCGACTGTATCATCTGCTTCTTTGTATTGTTGTCACTGTTAAGAATGGTTGAAGAGATGTTTGATAAAATTCTTGTGAGTTCATAAATCCAAATTTTGAAAATCAACTTGTTCCCCGAAGGTTTGAGGAAACATGATTCCCTATGTTTTTAGGCAATGAACCTTTAACATGATATCCTCTTCTGGCACAAAATTATGTAATTTGATAAATTAAATACGATCTAATAATAGTAACTTGCTAATCTTTGATTCTAAAATTACAAGACAGTTTCTCTAGCAACAAGCAGCCATACAAACAAGAAACTGAAACTGTGAAGAGGAAAAAAAAAAGAAAAAGTCGACCAGAGACAATGTATTCGTCACAGATTCCGGATACTCACGGTGACAATATTAGATGATGAAAAGAAAATGTACGAGAAAATTCCAAATTCAAGAATCCAGTTTTTATACTTTGTGAACTGGAAAAGAAAGAGCTACTCAACAATAGAGCGTATGATATTACAAGTAACATAGTTCTTTTGAATCAAATTACACACCAGAAGAAAATGTGTGTAGAGACACTCTTACCAAGGCTCAAATTTGAGCCCTCCTTCAAAATCTCCAATCTGTGTTGATGCCCTCATCAGAAAAGGACATGAAACAGGGCTGGAAAGCATTTTCAGTGGCTTGATCCTCCCATTCCAGCTAATTCCACCGTTCTTCCTCACGCTTTTATAACTGTTTTACGCTCCTTTGCACTGCTGAAATCAAATGGAAGCTTCTTAGCTTGGGCCATTCATCTACCACCATTTCCTTCGAATGAGGAAAGATCAAGGAATTGCAGTAAATGCGCTTCAAATTTCAAAGATTATTACAGTTCGATTAGCAGGGCAATTAGGAACTTTTGACAGTCCTTAATTGCATTTACCATCAATCATATCCTTCTCACCAACTCTGGTACCTCAGTTACTCCATCATTGATGTAAACAAAAATTCTTCCCTCTACATATCAATTTACTCGCTATCCGCAAGACATATCGAATTCACATTTATTTTTACATAATTATCATCTACTCCTTTCAACAAACATACATGAATAAGAACAAAGTATCCTTTGTTTTGGGCCCCACTTTTATCACAATGTACCTCACCGATCCAACCAATCAATCAACCCTCCTATTTAGATCTAGCTGTCTCTAGGAAAACTATCATAACCTATTTTACATCAAAGTCTACAAGTAAATTCAATAATCCCCTAGGCGAGGAAGTAGCTTTCATATGCTCAGAATGGAAATTAAATATAATTCTAAACAAACGTGATCAAACTGACAAATTCACACTTAGAATGGAAATTAGGGACAATTCTTTACAAACGTGATCAAACTGACAATTCTTTATTAAAATGCTTGAAAATAGCATGTAAACAAAATAAAAAAACAGCAATAAAACCACTGAAAGCCGATTTTGATGAAGAGGAAAATAATGTCGAGCCAATTGTGAACATCCATGTTATATTTGTACGCAACTTCTACTCTAGACAATCTGCTAGCCGAAGCGACCCTAAAAATGGATTTTTTTTTTCTACTCTAGACAACTAAACCAGTGAAGTCTAAGTTGGTGTCATCATCCACAAGCTCAAATCCTTGAATGTCAAGAGTTGTAATCTCGGACTCCGTTTCATTTTCCATGGGCCTGTGAGTCCACCCATTGAATATCACCGCTCTTGTGCGGCGATAAGTTAAACACTGTAACCGAAGAAAAACAGATAGAAGAAATTAGCGATAAACAGAGAAATTTTTTATAAACAGCTATTAAGCAAATTAGCATCTGGTTTTGTGGACTCAAATGAAAACATAAACACCTTTTGGGCTTTTTTGTAGATTGACTTCAGTGGAAGCGGTCTTAGTGATATTTTACGATGACATGGAAAAGTGTTATGCGTTTTCCAGAAAAATATCAGGATTAAAAGGGGCTGATGAACAGCACCTGATAGGAGCTCATTTTTTTCTCTGTTATTACTCTTTTTTCTTAAAATTTTGTTTCTTTGTGATCTATGCAATCTCTTCTGAAATTCAATTTGTAATTTGATTGTTTATCAATAAAGTGAATAGATTTTTCCTTCTTAATTTTGTTGCATACAACTGTGTTCATCATTTTCTGTTCTTTGTTTTTGGTTCTGTTTTGTCACTTTGATTCGTTTTATTTGTGTTTAATTCATCAAGATTCATAAGAATCAACTCGTAAAGCCTTCAAAGATTCAACACAAATATGGTAGACTCTAAAAGATTAAAAGAAAATGTGAGAGAAATTAGCCAGCATGCGCTGTAAAATATACTAACATAACATCACAAGGTTTAAAAAGATAGTAACAATCATCCCTCAAGTAGCCTTTTGAAACTCAAAACACCATCCACCTTCTCAAGCACCATATTTCTATTTTCAGAAAAGAAACACCAAGCAAAATACATCCTTTTGTAACTTGGACCAATAGGCACGATACTTATCCGACAATAGAAATTAGCCATAAATAGAGAAATTGTTTTCTGAACAGCTATTATGCAAAAATGGCAGACTCAGAAGATAGAAAGAAAATGCAAGTAGAAATTAGCCAGTCAATGACAGTGGGAAGCCAGCTCCAGAATTTTAATCAAACTGCAAACAGTAAGCTTCTCTGTATTCATACCCACAATATTGAAAATGAATGTATTGAAAGAATGGAAGTGGATGTGTGTGATTCTGATATCATCGCTATATCGGCAGCGGTCGCCAAGAAAATCCTACGCTCTAATAGTCAAGCCACGCTGACATTTATTAACAAAAACAGTAATGCTTGAGCCACATAACCAAATTAATGAAACAGTAATGCTTAGTCACAAACTATATATTGTGCAGACTAATATGACACGATCATATTATTTACCCAATGTAAACAATAACTTCATTCCATTAAACGATTCAAATTAGAGCACAACGCAAACATGATTCTGAAATTGATAATATATGCAATTGCGGATTTGCCACATAACAAGAAAAATTAAGAAAACCTCAAGAGTGAGGAACAACCTATTTTTAAGGTAAAAAGGAAAAATGAAAGGTAGCAGTTTCAGCTTTAAAGTTAGTGTGTGTGTGTATATATATTTATATTACAGGCAAATCACAACAAAGATCAAATGAGCTTAGTTAACTGACTCCCATTTAAGTCCAGTTAGGAATATATATAATTATGGTGAGCTATTGATTAATGTGATTAACCTGGTCAGTGGCATCATGGGGAGCGAACGTCTCGAAATATGTTTGAAAACTTTCCTTTTCAAATAGAAGACCACCACCGCTGAGGCGAACGGTAGAGGTTGGACAGTTGCCAAGTGCTCTTATGCCAAAAAGAGAAAGGCCAATAATTCCACTTCAACAAACGGAATAGCCAATATCGTCCTACATCATTATTTCAACTCGGTCTCGTTTTGCTGAAATAGATGAACAAATTTTTATTCCCAATTCTAAAATGATTCCTAGTCTAAAAGTCTGTTTGCACTTGCAAGATAATTTTTCCTAGCGCTTGCTCTAATTTAAAAAAATAATAATAATTGAAACTTCCGTAATGAAAGAAATCAATATCCTTGAATAATTATTTTTTTTTGACCAGAAGTCTGATTGGGCATTCATGACAACCGACAACTGCAGCTTCTTTGACATAAACCGATCGAATACTATTGGTTAATGGAAGATTGAGCTATATATGGATAAGAATTTAGAATTATCTTGACAATGACATTGTTAAGAAATTAATTAATTGTTGAGTCCATCTCATTTGGGTAGTCTAAAAGTCTAAAGTCCAAAGGTTTGCTTGATATGCTATTATCATTAAGTTTTGGACTTGGATGCAATTAGCCAATGCCGCGGTGGAGATATTGAAAATCGCAAAAAAAAAAAAAAAACGAGAGAGAAAAGATAGATAGTGGCGTGATATTAATTTGTGGACAAGGATTTTAATCTTTGATTGGACGATCAGAAGATGATTTTAACTCCGTTTTATCCCAAAGTTAGAGAGTAAGTTCTTAGCATCGCCCTCCACATCTCTACTGGTCTTGATTTTTGTTTTATCGTTTCATTGGCTATTATTTAAGATATCCACATGTTAGAGAAATAGATATTAAACTGTTACTATGAATCAAGATTGTTGAGATTCTTGATGCTGTTAGCCTCTAGTATTATCTAGAGAAGAATTGATATTGTAATCCCATTATTATATAGCAGAAGATTATATTAGAGTACATTCCCGAGGCTTTTTCCAATTTGGGGTTTCCATATAAAAATCTGTGTCTGTTATAGTTAATTTATTTCTTTAGATTGTGTTGGTTTATTTTCTGCTTATTTATTTGTAGTATAAATCTCATTTTAATACAAAAAGGGAAATAGCTAGTTTTCACTTAATTTGCAGCTGCTTGTGTGGGTTCATTTCCTAAAAGAGTAGTATCGAAGCATCAGGTTGCATATTTTTATTACTTATGTGGTTGAGATGGAGGAGTCTTTGGCATGCATGATTAAATTGAAGTCATGGATATATGGTAGAATGGAGGATTTGTTGTACATGAAAGACTTATATGAACCCATTAAAGGCGAAGAAGTAAGTCCCACCAATTTAGATGATAAGAAATGGGCTCATTTGAACCAGAAGACAGTGGGTACTATTAGATCATGGATTGATCAAAGTGTGTACCACCACATCGCGAAAGAATCTAAGGCTGATACTCTTTAGAGGAAATTGGAAACAATTTATGAGCAACCGATAGCACAGAACAAGCTGATTTGATGAAAAGGCTTGTTAATTTGAAATACGAGGAGGGCCGCTGTATAACTGAACACACTAGAAGGTTTCAAGGCTTGGTTGATCAATTGACTACTATGAATATTATTCTATATGATAAGTTGCAAGCATTATTGTTGCTTAGTTCTTTGCCTGACAGTTGGGAGACATTAGTGGTTTCAGTGAATAATTCAGGGCCGAATAGGGAATTAACTTTGGATATGGTTACAAATAGGTAGCAAAATGAAGAATCTAAAAGAAAGAGGGTTGAAGTGGTTCCCTTTAAGTCAGATGTATTTGTTTCAGAAAAGCAAGAAAGGCGGAGGAGAAGCCAAAGCAGAAATTCCCATCAACAAAATAATGATAACCCCAGAGGAAGAAATAAGTCCCAGAGGAGAAAAATCAAGTGCTTTCATTATCAGAAAATGGGTCATATAAGAAGGAAGTGTAGATTGTGGAAAAGAGAACAGGCGAAAGAAAAGGGTGATGTTTAGAAAAATGACAAAGAGAACACTGCAGCGATAGTTAATGGTGATATGGGTATTAATTATAATGAGAGCTCTGTAAATCTCACTTGTCATACCAGTGATTGGGTAATTTCGGGTGCTTCATTTCATATTACTGCACACTGTGATTACTTCACATCCTATGCTAATGGTGATTATAGCCATGTTCAGATGGAAAATAGGGGGCATCCCAGATTGTGGGCATATGAGATATTTACTTGGAAACTAGTGTTGGCTGCAAGTTATTACTTAAAGATGCCAGACATGTACCATATATTCGCCTTAATTTGATCTCAACAGGCAAGCTTCATGATGATGGTTATACTAACCAATTTGATGAAGGAAAATAAAAGCTCAACGAAGGCTCCCTAGTGCTAGCTAAGGGAAAGAAAGTAAAAGGGTTGGTCACTCTCCATGTGATAGAAGCCAAGATTAAGAAAGAAAATTTGAATATGGTTGTAAAAGATTCTGACATTGAGATATGGCATAAAAGCGTTGGTCACATTAGTGAGAAAAGGTTAGAAACTCTTGCTAAAAAAATATTTTTACCCAGGTTCATAGGTATGTCCCTCAAGACTTGTGTTCATTGTTTAATTGGAAAGATACACAGAGTAGCTTTTAAAAGCCTTTCTCCATCTAGAAAGTCACATATCATTGATTTCATTCACATTGATGTTTGCATGATGTAAAGTAGATCAATAGGAGGTGCACTTTATTGATGACTGCTCTAAAAAGTATGGGCTTTTGCTTTGAAATCTAAAGACCAGGTGCTTGATATGTTTAAGTTTTTCCATGCTTATGTTAAGAGAAGAAGAAGAAGAAAGTTGAAATATGTCAGAGTAGACAATGGTGGTAAATTAGAGGACCATTTGAGCAGCATTACAGATCCATGGAATAAAACTTAAGAAGATTGTACTCAAAAGCCCTCAGCAGAATGGTGTTGCAGAAAGGATAAACAAAACAATTGAACAAGTATATATTTTCTAATGCCAAAATTCCTAAATCATCTTTAGCATAGGTTATACGTACTACAGTTGATTTGATTAACCTTTCTCCTTCAGTTCTATTAGATGCTGATGTACCTGAGGGAGTTTGGATGGGGAAAGATATTTCTTATAAACATTGAGAATGTTTGGTTGTATAGCATATGTTCACATCCCTAAAGATGAGAGATCGAAGCTTGATGATAAGGCCAAGAAATGTATTATCTTAGGCTATGGATATGAAGAATTTGAGTACAGATTATAGGATCCAATGGCAAGAAAATTGATTAGAAGTAGAAATGTTGTGTTTTTTGAAGATCATATAGTTAGTGATGAGTCTCAATCATCTTCAGAGATTCTTATTATTCTAACTTCAGTTTCTTCAACTGTAGCTCATGATGATCATAGGAAAGCTAGAAAGAATAATAATGATGATCCAGCAGAACTAGTCGAGCAAGTACCTCCAGAACCATCTACACCACCAGTTGAGCTAGAATTGAGGAGATCGACCAGAGAACGGTGACCTTCCACTAGATTTTCTCCACATGAGTATGTGATGCTTACAGATAAAGGGGAGCTAGAATGCTTTGAAGAAGCTATGTCTCATCAGCATAAAAATGAGTGGGTTAAAACCATGCAAGAAGAGATGAAATTTTTGAATGAGAACCATACTTATTACTTAGTAAAGCTTAATAAGGGAAAGAGGACACTGAAGAACAAATTGGTTTACAGGTTGAAGACTAAAAATAACTTACAATAGCGGTACAAGCCTAGATTAGTTATGAAGGGTTTCAGTAAGAAGAAAGGTGTTGATTTTGAAGAAATATTTTCTCCTATGTTGAAGATGTCTTCTACTCGAGTTGTTCTGGGATTAGCAACTAGCTTGATTTTGAAGATTGAACAGCATGGTATAAAGACAGCTTTCTTTAATGGTGAGTTAGATGAGGAAATATACATAGAGCAACCTGAAGGGTTCAATGTCGAAGGTAAAGAAGAACTTTATGTAAGTTGAACAAAAGTTTGTATTGGTAGAAACAGTCACCAAGACAGTGGTACAAAAAGTTTGATTCTTTTATGGAGAATAATGGTTTTAGCAAGAATATGTTTGACCATTGTGTTTTTATGAAGAAGTTTGGTGGTAATGATTTTATCATTCTTTTGCTTTATGTGGATGACATATTGATTATTGGCTAGGATAATTGTAAGATTAATAATATGAAAAGAGAACTTAACAATTCTTTTGAAATAAAGGACTTGGGAGTTGGGACTGACAAAACAGATTCTTGGCATGAAGATTTCCCTTGACAAAAAAACCAAGAAGTTATGGTTATCTCAAGAGGCATATATTGAAAGAGTTCTTGAAAGATTTAACATGGGCAATGCAAAATCTATTTGTTCTCCACTTGCAAGCTATTTCAAGCTTAATTTTGAGTATTGTCCTACAAGTGAGAAAAAGAAGCAAGAGATGAGAGGAGTTCCTTATGTTTCAGCAGTTGGCAGTTTAATGTACGCCATGGTTTGTACAAGGCAAGATATTGCTCATGCAATTAGTGTAGTTAGTGGGTTTCGCTTTAATCTAGGAAAAGAACACTAGACAGCAGTGAAGTGGATTCTCGGATATCTCAGAGGCACTTCCAGGGCATGTTTAAGTTTTGATAGTGACAAACTTGTGTTACAAGTGTATGCAGATACACATATGGTAGGAGATATTGATTCTAGAAAATTCCTATCAAGATATTTGCTCATCTTTGCAGAGGGAGGAGTCTCATGGCGGTCCAGACTTCAGTAGTGTGTTGCTTTGTCTACCACTGAAGCAAAGTATAATCATTAAAGGTTACAAAGAAACCTTGTGGATAAAGAATTTCCTACAAGAGTTGAGTGTGAAACAAGATAGTTATACTGTGTACTGTGACAGTTAGAGTGCCTTTCACTTGGCAAAGAATTAGACATATCGTTCGAAATCGAAGGATATTGATGTCAGGTATCTTTAGACACGAGACGTGCTTGAGAAGAAATAGCTGTAGCTTGAAAAGATTCACACAATGAAGAATTGGTCAAATATAATGACAAAGTCATTGCCCAAGGAGAAGCTAAAAAACTATTAAGTAGAGAGCAAACTTGGTGTGCCCCATATGATCTCATTTGGGTGGCCTAAAAGCCTAAAGTCCAAATGCTTGCTTGATGTGGAATTTTCGTTAAGTTTTGGACTTAAATGAAATTAGCCAATATAATATATGATTTATATATGTAAAAGCAAGCGGCAGTAGAGAGATTGAAAATCATAGAAAAAGACAAGAGAGAAAAGAGAGACAGTGGCGTGATATTAATTTAGGGGCAACGGTTTCAATCTTTGATTTGACTATCGGAAGACGATTTTATTAATTTTCTCCAAATTTTGGAGAGTAAGTTTATGGCATCACCCTCTACATTTCTACTGGTCTTGATTTTTGTTTTGCCCTCTCGTTGGTTGTAATTTGAGATACTCACATGTTAGAGAAATAGATATTAGGCTGTTAATGTGAACCAAGATTGTTGAGATTCTTAATGTTGTTAGTCTCTAGTATTACCTAGAGAAGAATTTGTACTGTAATCCTATTATTATATAGTGGAAGGTTATATCAAACCATGATCCTATGGTTTTCCCAATTTGGAGTTTCCACGTAAAAATTTACATCTCTTGAGGTTGATTTATTACTTTAGATTATGTTGGTTTGTGTAAGGGTGGGCAAACGATTCGGTTTTTATCGAACCAAATCGAAATAGTTCGGTTCGGTTCTAAGGTAAAAATCGAATGGCTTAGATTTATTAGAACCGATCGATTTGTATTCGGTTCGATTTTAAACCGAACCGAACCGACAAACTGATTGGTTCAGCTAATGAATTAAAAAATATTTTTAATTTAAAATATAAAATCTTAATTCTAAAATCTAAAATCATATTTCAAATCAAAAATCTTAATTCTTAACCTAAATCGGAAACCGAAAATCGCAATTCGCAACTTCTCATTCTTGTCTCTCCCTCTGGCTCCAGCCTTGCCTCCAGGTGTCCCCCTCAGCTCACCTATCTCTCTTGGTCTCTCCCACTCCTCACGGTCAGCGGTGGCACAAACCCTCAAGCACGGTGACGCCGTCATGAGCTTAGTGTCTCTTACGCCTCACGGTCACCGCTCGTCAGCCCGTTAGCCTTAATCTTCAGTCTTCACGCCGCATGGTCAACCGCCGATTGTCGTGTCACTCTCAGTCTTCACGCCTCACGACGTCCCTCTCGGTGGTCCAAACCAGCTTCCTATCATCTTCAGTCTTCACTGCTGGGCGCTGGTTACTGTAAGTGTTCTGTTTTTTTTTTTAATTATGCTGTGGCCGGTGACAGCGAGTTTATTTTATTTTGTTTGAAATTTGAATTGAATCTTATGAGGGGTTGATTTTGTGCTGGTCTATATTGATTTTGTGCTGGTGTATATTTGTTGTTGGAGAATATTGAAATCAGTAATGCTTTGTGCTGATTTTGGCCAGTGAGTATGTATATTACGATAATACTGATATGTAAACATTAAATCATTGATGTTTTGTGCTGATTTTGGCTAGTGAGTTTGTATATTGTGAGAATATTGATGTGTAAACATTAAATCATTAACACCCATCACGTTGGCAAGGGTTGAATGGATGTATAACTGCATATTACGAGAAGCTGAGAATATTGATACGTAAATTGTAAACATTAAATTATTAGCACCCTTTATGTTGATGTTTTCGGAATTCGGATACATAAATTTTTTGAGGTTTTTTGTCAATGGAAATAAATAATATTTGCAATTTGGTAAAATAGCATAATGCCTTAATGAATTTTGTAAGATTGCAATTGTTTTTTGACTTTATTATCATGGATTTACAATTTGTAATAGATTTTAAATTTAGGTGCATTCGTGAATCGTAACTATTCCATATCAGGATTTTTATTATTTTGCTTTTGAGTTATGGACTTTGTATTTGTTTAATAACTTTGTATTTATTTATTTATATCTAGTGTTAGTATGTGTTTAGACTTTAGAGTGTAGTTGATAGTTAATATTATAGGTGTTAATTGCAAAATTCAGAAAATTAGGTGAAAATTGTAAAATCCTGTAGGATTTAGGGATAAAACCGTAAAATTAATAAATGTAAAGTCTGAACTGATCCGAACCGAATTTGAGAACTGAACCGAACGGAAATATTTCGGTTTGGTTTGGTTCAGTTCTTAAATTCGGTTCATATTCGGTTCAGATTCTTGCGAACCGATCGGTTTCGATTCGATTCAATTCGGACCCCAAACCGAACCGAACCGGGAATTGCCCACCCCTAGGTTTATGTTATGCTTCTTTATTTGTGGTATACATCCCATTTAATCACATAAACAAAGAAAGAGTTAGTTTTTACTTAATTCGCAGTTGCTTGTGTGGCTCCTTTCTTAACATTAATGATTAGTAGTTAGTAGACAGTTGTTAGAAGTCAACAACTTTTATTTTGTCTAGCTTCTACTTCCTGCAATTTTGCCATTTATAAAAAAATATCAACTTAACAAGAAATTTTAGAATATATCAAAAGTATTATATCAATTATACAACAAATCAATCATGTTATATTATGTGTGCATTTATTTTGAAAAACCACTATATAAACGATAGTTATATTAAATTCAACTACACATATGCATTAATTAATTATACTATTTTGATGTATTTTAAAATTTCACCAATTTAACAAACATAAATTAACAAATTATGCAATGGTTGTCTCTGTTCACCAATTTTAGACAAACAATGAAGGGCAGTGATATTCGGCTCGAAGCAATACACCACGGTGCCATAATTTAATAACTTACAACTCCCTATATTTTTTCTAAATTACCTTTTTACCATATATTTTAGACTATTCTTATTAAGTCCTTATCTATTTGAAATATTATTTTATCAATTTTGTATAATTTGTCATTCCATCTATTCTACATCTGATTTTAAAATTTTTTAGAGTTTCAATAATATTTTTATAAAGATTTATATGATTATCATATTCATAGAGATCTATAAATTCTAGATAAGATCCTGCGTTAACAATTATTTGTTTCTCCTAAGACAAAGACCAAATCTTTTCTTCTAACATGTCTATATATATTCCTAAGCTATCTTCCCAACTTAGATACATTCCATCCATGCTTTCACATAAATATTGTAATCTAAATTTTACATTTTAAATTAAAAAGTTCATATTATTGTTATTATTGTTATTCATTATAGACGATCTTGAGTTTTATTGTTAGTTCTACACCGTCTTGAATTATTTCAAAACTCTTTAAAATTGATTCCATTAGTGCTATCCTATTTTCTTCTTCAAACGCATAAACTTTATCATATTCATTTTCAACATTTATTCTACTCATATTTCTATACCAATTTTTTTTTAGATTTAAATGATCTTTAATCATAGTGATAGCATAAATGATTTGGTATTCTTGACTAAAATCTAAGTTATCTATAGCATCTAAAAACTTAACAAGGGACCTTTCCATGTTTTATGAATTTGAGTTACTTTTACGACTTCCTATCTTATAACATTCAAGAAAACAACCAAGGCCCAACATGCTTCCGTTTGTTGCTAAAATATAAGAAACATAGTTCAAGATTACTAACCAGTGTACTATCTCTTTGAATTTTGAGATAGACTCACTAATTGCCCCAACCATAGAGAGGTCCATGGTCAGAGCCGCTATAGCTCCACACGTCCAGCAAGATCACCTCAGCGACTGTTCCACATGGTCTTACGCAACACACAGCACCACGGGCTAAAATGATCTGTCTGAGTGCTTTCCTTACAAACGTCTCTGGAAGACTGCTTGGTAATATGAAATCTTCTTCATTTAGCACAAGTGCTGGCATGTAAGGTTGTTGATTTATTTCTTAGAATATATAAGATATTTGGAAGATGATAACTTCACTCAAAAAGTTTTATTTATTTCATAACTGGAAATTTTACAAGGAGAAAATTACAGAAGCTTATGAAGGAGTAGAGATGGCTAAGACGATTGCCCTCTCCTTCTTACATGATTTTATTTATATCTCTAAAGAGATAAGATTACATTACACGTATTACATTTTTGTGAGATATAGTAGATTCTTTAGGATAAGGTGACCCCTCAATCTTTATCTTTTGTGGACAACTGGTATCTTTTCTTGTAGCTGAGAGATTCTTGATAAGCTTTATCTTTTCATTTTGGAATTTTCTTCATATCATTGATGCTTTTCAGCTGACAACTTTAAATGGACCCTCTATATGCCTATTATGAGTTCTTCATCAACTAACATGTCTTCTTCACTGGATCCATCTTTGGATTTTCCATAGCAAAAGTCACAATCATTTTAGTGTTTTAACACCTTGCATATTTCGTGGTATGTTAGCAGACTGGATTCCACGTGATTTTCATATATTGCTTTTTTCTTTTTAATGATGGCTTGTTTGGCTAGAATATTTTCTTTTCTACTCATTGAAAAGATTATATGCTCTTTTATGGTCTCATAGAGCCACACATTTTCCTCGTTTATCCTCTTGAGCTGCTTGTTGAGAACTTTCATTCCTATTGCCCTTTGGGTAGTGAGTGTTTTGGGCTCAAATAATTCAAGATCATAATCATTGTCGACTTGATCTAGATCAACTGTTGGACTAACTTTTTTGCTGCTAATCCCAACTTGTATCATGTGCTGAGCTGAATACCATTTGTTATCATAATATTCAGGACAAGCACTGAGAAATTTGGCAAAGATGACTTCTTTTGTTCTGCATATCCTTTTGAGCTATGGCTGCCTCTTTGATTTTTTCAAGAAGTAATTCTAGTTCCCTGTAATTTTTACTAACATAAATGAGGTTAAGAAAACCATAATCAAACATATCTTTTATCATTTTAGGATCACCTCTTAAAACAAAATTAATCCTTAGGTATAACATTGAATGATTCGGTATTATAGCCTAACTAGGACGCATCCCATAACCTATTTTACCAATTCTTTTATATTCATAAGCGTAGTCATTTTCTAATGGGATTTTAGGCATTGAAATAGACTATTTGCTCTTGGCATATTGAGGCTTTAAGCTCGGTGAAGAGCTTTAAGAACCTTCTCCCTTAAAATATCGATCTTTAAGATCATGAATTGTGAGAAATTTCTCTGAATTTTTGGTCTTTGAGTTTTGTGAAGAACTCTGGGTAACCTGCCCCTCATTTTGATCCTTGAAATGAATCTTTTTTAGTATATTGCTAATGTATTCTTCTAAAGTTTGGACTTCTAGATGATTGTGCAAACTTTTGTCTAGGCAGAGTTTGCTTAATTCTTCTTGGATGTCGCCAATCATGGCAAGCCCATCATAAATCGTTTCATTGCCCTTGAGAAGCAATTTTTGACCTTCAGAGCACATCATTATGCCCTTTATTATTTTGGAAAGACTTTTATCCATTGTATTCTCTACTGAGAAAATCTGCAATACAATTGTTAGATCCTTTAATGTACTCAATTTCAAAATCATATTCTGCAAAGAATTGATGTCATCTAATTAATCTCTTATATTGAGGGAGATTAGTCAATTTATTAAATATAAATCCTTTAATTTGAGTATTATCATATCTAACTTTAAATTTCTTTGGTAATAATTATTTTTCATTTCTATGATAATTTTTTTCTGCGGGCTTAAATATTCCACTTGTGTAGCTACAAATTTTTTCTTAATTTATTTTTAATACTGCATCCCAGTGATTATCAGAAGTATCAGTTTTAAAAATTAAGTTATCACTGGCCGTTGGAAATCCTAACCTGGGTAGATTTTTACATTTTTTTTTAATTTTTTAAATACTTGAGTATGGAATTCTTCCCAAGATTTTGTATTATTCTTTTTTAATAATCCCTGTAAGAGTTGTCTTTCTTTTGCTAAATTTTCTATAAAACCTTCAACATAATTAAGATATCCTAAAAATCTTTGAATTTGCTCTTTAGATTCTAATTTATCTATGAATAAATATAATTTTTCATAAATATGAGGTTGCATCTCTATTCATGTTTCATCTATTATTAATTCTATTATTATATTTAATTTTGATTTTTAGATTTTGATTATTTTTTCTAACTGTTGCCAATATTTCATGTGATGGTGGTGTCATAAGATGGTTACATCCTGTAGAATTGTGCGTTTCACTTAATTCTAAATCTTTTCTAGGTATAAAGATTGATTCTCCATTCCTTATAATAATTCGACCTTCTGGTATATATTCTATAATTTTAGAGGTATTTCTTCTAATTAAAGTAGGTTGACTCCTTAGATTCATTTTCCATTCTTCTGGTAAATCAATTTCTTTCAGTAATTCAGGAGGGTGTATTTTTCCAACCTTACTAAAAAGTTTATCTATTTCTATTAACTCTTTATCAGCAAACATTTCACTATTAGCTGAATTTGTTAATGCATATTCTATGGCATAAGTTATGCTATATGGATATGATCCATCATGCATTATATCAAAGTATTTAAAATCATGACATAAAAGTTATATTTATATTTCTATTTCTAAGACTTATGAAATATTTGGGATATATTTTGAATATTAATTTCTTATAATTAAGATTTCCTTATATTATTCCAAAAAGGGCATGTTTTCTATCTTTTTATTCTATTATCTAGTACGATAAAATTTACTAGACTATCACTTCCTTCCCTGAAATGATCTTTTATCCTAATTTGGATTCCACCAATGTGAGTATATCCAATTTTATGTCTATCAATAGGTCTGATTTTATTGATTTTTTCTTCTATATCATATTTTAATAATAATGGTATATTTGTATTTCCTCTGGCATGCCTAATTTCAATTGGGTCTTCTCTTACAGTGGCACCAAAATACATTATATTTTTCCTCTTAATCATGTTAGCTATTCCTTCTGTTAACTTATCGACTGAGATCATAGATGTTTCAAATCCCTTTTTATGAATCTTAAGTATTTTTTTTTATCAAATATTAATTCTTTATTAAAAGAACCTTGTTCTTCTACTTCTTCATCCTAGTATAAATCTTTTTTAGCTATTTCTTCTATACTCATTCTGAATTTGAGCTTCTTGAAGTGCCATCAGATAGGTAGTATATGCTATTATGTTTACTAATATCTTCACTATCAATGATTAATTCTAATTCATCAAAATCTTCAAATATTTTAATATTTACTTTCCTTTTCTTAGAACATTCATTTGCATAATGCCCTTCTTCATCACAAAACCAGCATTTACACTTTTTAGGTGTTTCTGCCTTAGATTTTCTATATTTATTCCTTTTGAAGAATTTTTTCTTATATTTATTTTTCTTATAATATTTTTTATTTGTTTTAAAGAATTTCTTCTTTTTAAATCTTTTCTTATGTTTATAAATTTTATCTGAACATTCAAATCTTAGAGGTTCTTCTAATCTTGAGCAACATAATCCTCGATTTTACTTTGTCATTAATCTTTTATCTCTTATTTCAGAACGCCACTGATTTACCCTATTTTGAGCAAACCTAATTCTATTTCCAAGTGTATCAGTATTGGTAGTATCTTCATATTCTTGGTTATATTATGTTATTATCTTGTTGCCCCATGGGTCTAGTATTTTCATAAAATATAAATTATTGTAATACATCTTCGTATTTTTCTCTTCTCTAAATTTACATTTATAATATAGTTCTTCAAAACTACAAGTGTAGGCTTCTAAGTGACATATATCACATATTTTTAGTTAGTTTTATCATATTTTTCATTCTTTTCTTTTCTAATTCTTGCCTAAAATCGGCTTCCCAATCGTCTCCTAAGAATTCTCTTCTTATTTCACATTCAAATCTGGTCAAGATTTGTTCTCGAGTTTCATTTTTATTAGGGTTGCCCCCCATATAATACTTTATTTTTATTATTTTGACTTAGTCCCATAAACCATTGTGCTACTATTCCTATAAACGAGGTATTAAGGAATTCTATGCTATTATGTCTATTGAGATTATAAAATGCTAATGCAATTTTCATAGATTTCACCCAAGCAGTTATCATTTTATCTTTATCTTTAACACAGTCTAAATCTAACCAGATACCCTCATGGCTGATGAGTCCTTCCTTATATTCTCCTAAAGTTTTATATTCCCTCTCAGGTCTTTTACTTGGTCTAAAATATAAGCTTTGTGACCTTTCATTTTCGTATATTGGTATTTCTTCTCTAGCATAGGAAGCTCTATTACTAGATTCACCTTGTTCGAAGACTCTTGGTTTTGATTCATTCATTTTAGATGTTCTATTCTTTTTTCAATATCTTCTAAATTTATGAAGACATTGTCGTCTTCTTCACCTGTTTCAGATTCTTCATTATTATTATCATATACTTCTTTTAATCCATTATTTGCATTTTCACTTAACATTCTTAAACTTATCAATTTTTCATTTCCTTTTATCTTGTTAAATATTGGCCTTACCATAGGCTAAATTTCATTAATTTTCTTTTCATTAAAATAAATTATTGTATCCTATAAGATTTTATTCTATTCTTGAATTATCATAAGTAATTATTAATTCTTTATACTTCAATTTTCTTGAACTTCTCCATGTATGCTTATGACAAATTTATTGCCAAATTGTTCAACAATTCTTTCAATTTTATTTAATTGATTTCAATCTTGTATTTATTGAATTATTATTTATTGTATTTATAAATTTTTGTTTTAACGTATCTTGATCTTCAATTTTAAATTCATTTATTATTTTGTTTAATGTGCTCAAATTCTTGAATCATTTGATTTATTTAATAAATATAGAGAAATCCAATTTAATTGATTATTTCCCCACGTATCAGAATCATTTACTAAATCAAATGGCTGAAATCTACCATATGTAAATCCTCTTTGTCGTAAAAACCTACTAGTTTCTATATTCTGTGAAATTATTAATGGTTCAGGTAATTTATTTATGGTATCATCTGCATAATATTTCATTACTTTCTATTAAATATTTGTGACATATAATGTCTTTTATTTCTTTGGAAATGTAATTCTTCTCCAAACCTTTATTTATAAGGCAAAGTTTATTCATAAATAAATCTTTATATCCTAACAGCATATTACTAGAAGAATAATATTTACTTCTAATTCTTTTATTATTCCAATTATATTCTTCTCTTTGTTTAATAGTTAAAAGTCTATTATAATCTATTATAAGATCATCATGATAATCTTCATCAGAGTTAATATTCTATTGTTTCCAAAAAAAATTATTTTTGGAAACTTCTATTTTTATCCTATCTAATAAAAGAGGATCTATATTTAAATTTCTATTTTTTTATTACTATGAGTTCTCCAATTCTGAACTCATGAGCTTTTGATAAATACAGTTGCACTCACTACTTATTATCTAAAGTCTGTCTTTTATCTGAATAATATTTCATATATTTACCAATATCATATTTTATAATTTTACTATCTATCATTAAATTATATCCTCCATTATTAATAAAATAAACAATTATCTTATCATCCATTTTTAAAATATTTAAACCAAACACTTGGCGCTATACCAGTTTTGCTGAAAATCAATCAACCCAAGACAAACAAAGAGTCTCTTGAATTAGTTCCTCAAAGTTTAACTATTATTCTAAATTGATGTTATGTTAAGGGGTCTGTGAGATATTTTAAGGGGTCTATGAGATATTTTCTTATGGCATGCCTACGAGATATTTTCTTATGGCGTGCCTCTGGTTATCTTCTGGCCGTTTATCTTTTTCCAACAATGAAACTTGTAATCGAAAAAAAAAAAACAATGAAACTTCCTCGAAAATTGTTGACTTTTTGGTCAATAAAACCCTTGCTAGTATTTAAACTTGACTTTTCTTTTCCTCTCTTTTTTGTTTTAACCTGTTATTATATATATTCATCATTTATTTCTTCTTCTCTGCAGTCTTAGGCAAATATGGGTAACATACAGGCAGTCCAATTATCATGTGATACCCATTTCATTCGCTGTCTGGATTGCCTAGTCGGAAGAACAACATATGTATATAATCTTGAAGATAATCTTGAGGCCTTGCAGACTAAGATGCAATATTTGATTGAAGCAAGAAATGATATAATGAGGAGGGTCACCATTGCTGAACAACAAAAAATGACACGGCTGAGCCTAGTGCAGTTATGGCTTACGAGGGTGCAAGATTTGGCAGCTCAAGTTGATGAATTACAAGAAGTTAAATCTCACGAAGTTGAGAGATTATTTCTTGGAGGATTCTGTTCCAAGAACTGCAAGTCAAGCTACAAATTCGGCAAAAAAGTGGTCAAAAAGCTTCGAGAGGTGTCCACTTTAATTGATGAAGGAGCTAATTTCCAAGTGGTGGCTGACAGGCAACCGGAAGCTGCAGTGGAGGAAAGGCCTATTGAGCCAACGGTAGGCCTGGAATCAATACTTGATAAAGTTTGGAGCTGTCTTGGAGAGGAGAATGTGGGAATTATTGGCCTATATGGTATGGGGGGAGTTGGAAAAACTACCCTGTTAACACAAATCAACAACAAGTTTCTTGATTCGCGGAAAGATGATTTTGATTTTGTGATATGGGTAGTGGCGTCTAAAGATCTAAAACTTGAAAGAATTCAAGACGATATCGGAAAAAAGATAGGTTGTTCTGACAATTCATGGAGTGGTAAGAGTCTCGAAGATAAAGCAGTGGACATCTTCAGAATTTTGAGCAAGAAAAAATTTGTGCTCTTGTTGGATGATGTATGGAAGCGAGTTGACTTAACTCGTGTGGGGGTTCCTCTTCCAAACCCAAGGATTGCATCCAAGGTGGTCTTTACAACTCGTTTTGTGGAGGTTTGCGGGGCAATGAAGGCTCATAACTATTTCAGAGTGGAGTGTTTGGCACATGAGAAAGCCTGGATTTTGTTTCAGGAGCATGTTGAAAGACAAACTCTTGAAAGTCATCCAGATATTCCTGAGCTAGCTGAAATGGTGGTGAAAGAGTGTGGTGGCCTACCACTAGCACTCATTACCATTGGTCGAGCCATGGCATGCAAGAAGCAACCTGAGGATTGGAGATATGCTATTCAAGTTTTGAGAAGATCAGCCTCTGAATTTCCAGGTATGGATGAAGTATATCCTCGTTTGAAGTTCAGCTATGACAGTTTGCCTGGTGAAAAAATTAGATCATGCTTCTTGTATTGTTGTTTATTTCCTGAAGATTATAGGATTCGTAAAATGTCCCTAATAGATTATTGGATTAGCGAGAGAATTTTGGATGACTATGATAGAACTAGAGCAAGAAATGAAGGACACTATATTATTGGTGTTCTGCTTCATTCATGTTTATTGGAGGAAGCCAACAATGACTCGGTGAAAATGCATGATGTTATCCGCGACATGGCTTTATGGATAGCAAGTGAAATTGAAAAGGAGAAAGAGAATTATTTGGTTGAAGCAGGTGCTGGATTAACAGAAGTGCAGGGGTTTGAAAGATGGAAAGGGGTGAAAAAGATTTCATTGATGCAAAATCAAATTAGGAATCTATCATTCACTCCTATTTGTCCTTATCTCCAAACTTTGTTTCTTAAGAATAACAGCTTAGCCATGATTACTACTGGCTTCTTTCAATTTATGCCTTCTCTTAAGGTTTTGGACCTATCGGGAAATCGTGATTTAAGGAAGTTACCGTCAGGGATTTCAGAATTAGTCTCATTAGAACATCTTGATCTTTCACACACTGGCATCAAAGAGTTGCCAAGAGAGTTAAAGGCGCTGGTAAATCTCAAGTATTTGAACTTGGATTGTACAACATTTCTCCATCCATTTCCATCGAGCCTGATATCTAATTTTTCAATGCTACTTGTGCTGAGAATGTTTAATTGTAACTTTTCGTCCAAGTCTAATGTTGATGGGCAAGTTTTGATAGACGAATTACAGCAACTGGAACATTTGAATGAGTTGAGCATGTCCTTCCATAGTATCCGCAGTCTTGAAAGATTTTTGAGCTTCCATAAGTTACAAAGTTGTACCGGATCTCTTTACCTTAATGTTTCGGAGCATTCCATTTGCCTAGATGTTTTGTCTCTAGGAGATTTAAAGAATCTTCATACTCTGCACATGCAATTTTCATTTTTGGATGAGCTGAAGATTGGGTGTGTAAGAGTGGGAACACATGCTTTCCAAAGCCTTCACACTGTTCAAATACGTTCTTGCTTAAATCTGAGGGATTCTACATGGCTTGCTCTTGCTCCAAATCTAAGGAAAATAGAGGTACATACTTGTGCTAATATGGAAGAAATAATCAGTCCCGAGAAAATAAGCCAAGTTCAAGATCTAAACCCATTTGCAAAACTTGAGTATCTTGCACTAGAAAATCTAATGAAATTGAAGAGCATCTACTGGAGCCCCTTGCCCTTTCCGCAGCTGAAGGAAATCAGAGTAAATGGATGCCCAACCCTTCAGAAACTTCCACTCAATTCCAGCAGTGCAAAGGATCGTAAAGTTGTTATCAGGGCAAAGCAATATTCCTGGTGGGCAAATTTGAAATGGGAGGATGAAGCCGCTAAAAATGCTTTTAGCCACTGTTGGGTGCATGCATGATGATTAACAGGCATCAACATGGATGAAGAGGTTGCTTATTTGTTCTGCATTTTTTTTTTTGTATCGTTGTCACTGTTGAGAATAAATGAAGAGATGTTTGATAAAATTGTTGTGAGTTCATAAATCCAAATTTTGAAACTCTAATTTGTTCCCCAAATGTTGGAGGAAACATGATTCCCTATCTTCTTAGGCAACGAACCTTTAACAAATTCTCATTTGCATACGATATCCTCTTTTGGCACAAAACAAAATTATGTAATTTGATAAATTAATATACGAAAAAAGGGAATAAAATTTCTGGCCTCCTTAATTGGTCGATTTGACTAAGGACCTAAAAAAATTTAATGACCTGTGACTTTTCCTTTTGTTGAGTTTGTTGCACTTAAACCGTGTACTATTATGTTTATATATGATATTTAATAAGTGTGAGGCTATTAACTTTAAATTTTTAATTTGAAATTTTGATATAATTACTTTTCATTGATCTTGTACAATCTAATAGTTGGAAATAGAAACATTATTTTTTTTTCTTTTAAAATCTAACGTTGAATTGTATAAAATCAATGAATGATAATCTATATCATAATTTAATTTAGAATAAATGCTTTTTACTTAAAATTTTTAAGAGCCTCCATTAAAAAATGTAGCTACCCATGACATCTTGACTGAAAATAAATTTATGGTCTTTATCCCAGAGCTTAGAGCTCTTGAAGACAATAATTTGAGCCAAAAAACTAACATGTTTTTTTCAGAATTAAAAATAAAATAAAATAAAATAAAACTAATGGCTAATAATAGAATTCAATCAGAGGAAACAATTAGTTAATAAACAAGTCCAAAATCAAGAATCCAGCAGAGATAAGTATCAATTGGAAAAGAAATAGCTCCTCAGCTTTAGTAAAAACATATATGATAATACAAGTGACGGTACAAAAGAACTTCTTTTAAATAAATAAAAATGTGGAAATACTCTTACAAAGACTCGTATACCTAAACTCTGCTCCAGAATCTCCAATCTGTGTTTGATAGCCTCGTTACAGAAGGACATGAAACAGGGGAAGAAAGGCATTTTGAGTTTCTTCATCCTCCCATTGCAGCACTTCCCACCAACATTGATCTCCCTTAATAACAACTTTATGTTCCCTTTCCGCTGTTGAAACCTTTGTAGAAGCTTCTTAAGCTTTGAATTCATCCGCCACCGTTTCCTTAAATTTGTGAGAATAGCAGGAATTGCAGTAGATGCTCGCCAGGTTTCGAAGATATCATAACACAAGAAATTGCAAATGGGTTTACATTTGCAACAGTTACTTGAACTTCACCCAACTTTCCAAATGGAAATGGGATTCCCAGTTACGAAAGTGAGAAGTCAGCTCCAGAATACTAATCAAACTGCAAACAGTAGGCTTCTCCATATTCAAACTGTAGTATTGAAAAAATATATATATCTTGAAAGAAAATGAATTTATTGTTTTGGGTCCCAAGAGTAGAGTAAGATCCCAGAGTTCAAGAGCTCCTGTAGACAATAATATGAGCTTAAAAACGAAATTCCAAGCTTCCAATTTCAAACTATGGTTTCTATTTAATATTTGATCAAGCACTCGTCAGAACCAAAAACTCATACTGCATTCTCCACTTTAACATTTAATTCATCAAAAGTTTTGAAAGATTAATGCTGGCGTAATTTATAGTTTCGAAATGGATATATTGTAAATTCCTTCAGAGTTCACTCTTCTTGCACCTTGGTGAAATATCAAATGAAACAAACGGTGTGAAATTGCCACATATCTTAAATGGCAATTGATAATAGAAGCCAGAAGAAAAACAAATAAAACAAAAACAGCTAGCTAATAATTGAGTCTCAAACAGAGGAAACAATTAGTTAAAAAACAAGTCCAATTTCAAGAATCCAGCAGAGATACATAATCAATTTGAAGAGAAACAGCTCCTCAGCTTTAGTACAAACATATTACATATGATAGATAATATAAGTGAAAGTAGAAAAAAAAGTTCTTTTAAATAAATAAAAATGTAGAAATTCTGTTACAAAGACTCCTATGTTTAAACTCTGCTCCAGCAAGTGGAAACTTCTTAAGCCTTGGAATTCATGCACCACCTTTTCCTTAAGTTTGTGAGAATAGCAGGAATTGCAGTAGATGCTCACAATTTAACAGAGTGACGGATGCGAAAACCACCAGTCTATTGCTTTTGGTACTTCCCCTGTGTAATCAAACTCCAACTCTTCCAAACTTCAAAAATGAGTGTATTGAGATGTTTCATATGTGCTAAAGATGAAACATTAAGCGAGTTTAAATCAATGAAGTATTGAAGGCCTCAAGGATCGATTACAGCTCTTTAGCTTATAAGAGTTTAAACATCTTCGTAGGTATGGAAACTTCTCAAGGTTCAATTCCTCCATGAAAAACTAAATCATTGAAGAGAATACTATATTCATCTTCTTGATTTGAAGAACCTAGTTGATCAATCTTAAGACTTGCAACAATAAGAAATTGGATATCAATTCTATATAATTGCGGGGAGATAAATAGGAGTTTTATGAAAGATTTCAAACTCTTAAGAGAAGGCATGAACTAAAAAAAATCATCAACGATCTCCAAAAAGTTATAATTGAGAAACATTGTTTGAATATCAATGCATAGAGCAACCTTTTTGACAAATTCTCAATTGCCATTTCTATCAATTATATCCTTCTCACCCCTTTTTACTTCTCTTGGTACTTCAAATAATCCATCTACATGAATAAAAAAGCTCTCCCACTTCATATCAATTTTACATATTATCCACAATGCTATATCACGAATCACATCATGCATTTTAATAAATAAAAAATTTTTCTTCCTCCAATAAACATGCATGAAACAAAACGATGATAATATAGCATCCTATTTTTGTGTTCCACTTATCAAAATCATCCAAAAATCCCTCACCAATCCAACAATCAATTTAACTTCCTAATCTTTTAGATAAGAACTAAGATTGTTGTTAGGCAAACTATTATAACTGAATTTTAAAAGAGGATACACAATTTCTTTTCATACCTGAAAATTCAGGATATGATTCTGATAATGGAGTAATTTTGCCAACTCCTTCCATGCCAAAAAGGCCAATTATTGCCATTTCTTCTTACATCTCCAAGCTTCTCCAAATGTCAATTCAAGACCTACTTTTGCTGTTTCAACAGGTCTGTCATCAACAGAGTCTTCCGGTGCTCTATCAGCCACATCTTTGAAATTTTCTTCTTCCTTCAAAGTGGCTAAAACTTGAAGCTTTTTGGCCACTTTCTTCCCAAACTCAGAGCTTGGATTGCAGTTCATGAAATAGTAGCATCCAAGATCATCAACTTCAGTTTCCAGAGCTTGCACTCTTGTGAGCCACATCTGAACTTTGTGCAGCCGATTCATTTTGTTGTTGCTCAGAAACTAGGTTTTTTATTTGAGGGAAAGAGAGAAGAAAGTTGAGTGGTTAAACAGAGAGCTCGAAGGCAACTTCTTAGAAATTTCCTATAAGCCTTTCCAAATATGAAATTTATGATTAGACTTAAGGTGAGGCATTGAATTAAAAAGTGCTATCTAATAAGATGTCTCAATCTTCGATGAAAAAGAGAAGAGAAAAAAAAAAGTAGGAATCTGATAATTTTTTAATTAGATAACGGGTAAAATCTCATTTTATTCCTATATTTGGAGGTTAGACTTGTTTAATGCTTATATTTTAAAAAATATTTCAAAATATTTATGATGATTTTGTTTGTTTTTATACAAATATTCTTTTAATAATATTTTTTTTGGGACCTTAATAAAAATATAAAAAAATTAAAATTACTAAATTAACCCCAAAAATAAAATAAAAATGAAATATATATATATATATATAATTTTTGGGATTAATTTGATAATTTAAATTTTTTATTAATGTTAAAAAAGAAAAAGTATTGTAAAAGGGTATTATTATAAAAGAAAAAAATAACAGTAAGTGTGTCACTAATTTAATGACAGAGATATTTTGAGATATTTTTAAAAATATAAAAACTACATAAATATTAATCTCAAAATATAAGGACTACTCTTAAATCAATTACTAAGGCTACGTTTCATTGTTGGGATTAGTCAGCATTAGATTAACTTTCAGGATAATTTTTTTTATTTTATTCAATGTCATGTTTGATTGCTAGGATTAATAAATTAATCCAACTTTTAGTCCAAAGATCTTGGGATTATTGGTCTCTATTTTTTCATAGGTTTAGATAAGACTAATTCTCATATCTTATTTTAAGCTAAATTCGATATCAATAATAGAATTTTATTTAATAATTTATATAAACTATTAAATAATACTAAACATAAAAAATTACTAATTGATTCATTTATAATATTATTGTAAACTATTTATTAAATTCAATAACTAGTCATATAATTTAAAAGTAATTAAACTATTTAAATAGTTATTTTTACTTTATTAAATTAAATTTAATATAATTCTATTCAATATTATACTAAATAAAAAATAATATTATATACAATCTAACTTAAATTAATAGAATCTAATTCAATTTAATCTAAAAAATTAATCCAATCCGACAAACGTTACCTCTGCAGACAGCTCACAGCCCACAAGGTCTTTATTCTTTGCAAAAGAACGACTTTTGACGTAGTGATGAATGCCAGTGGTCCTACAATTGGAAACCACATGCAGAAGATTCCAATTCTAAAGCATTTAATTTCAAGATAGAGCCTCTTTAAAAAAATAATTAAATAAATAAAGATACAGCCTATGTAACAACTGGAGCCACACAATTAATGTCACAAAATTGGATAATGGGAACATGCGGAGGGAGATGGCAAAATCTGGATCCATGTATGTGCATCCAGATTTGGATCGCGTTAATATTTTAAGATCCGGCTTCACATCTGAATTCGTAAAAAATATGCCGATTTAAATACGAGTAATATCTATACGGATTGTGGGTGGATTTTTTGAATATTTAGATCTGTATGATGTTACATTCAAAATATTAAATATAATTTAAATTTTAGTAAATTTACCTAATAAAATCAAATTAAGTCCAATCATAATCCAATAATCAACAATTCAATACCCAAAATAACATACAACAACACTATAAATATACAAATAAAAATAGCACAACATATATCAAACATCAAGAATAACATAAATCTAAGTCTAACACCATCACAAATATAATTATAAAAACACCGCAAATCCACATAAAATAATGTGGATCTGGATATATTTTTTAATTAATCCTATTATGTTTTTTTCTTTAACTTAAATATTTTATTAATTTGAATTTAATTTTATGATAATTTAATTAAAAATAATGTGGATCCGGATATCAAGCTTTCCGGATACATTTGCATCCAGATCTGTATTTAGATCCGTACGAATTTTAATTTTTAGCACTTGGATCTGGATCTTCTGGATCTTTGCAGATCTGAGCTGAACCCAGATTTTTTTGGCATCCTTACCTGAGATGGTCAGTAATTGTATCGATGGTGTCCAAACTTCGATCAAATTTTAGCGCCAAAGTACTATAATTTATCTGACTTGGAACTTGGAGCTACGGATAGTGAAAATTGCTGAGTCGAATTGGGATCAATTTCCGTCGATTTCTAACGCCAATGGATCGTTTTCAAGCTCAAATTTTGGAAAGAATGGTAGTCGATTCACGACCATAAAATTTGAACAGATCCAATAACCTTATAATATTTGTAAAACTAATAATTTGGTGCGTTTTTAATGGGTTTCATTTAGGTTTAAGTAGCGCTTACTTCTCAGATTGGAGTGGGAATTCTGAGGAGTAAGAATCATGGGATTGGAAGAAAGAATCCTAGGATTGGGAGTGTGAAATGAGGAGTAGGTTGTTTACTTACATGGAAATGGGAGTGTAGAATAAGAATCATAATCTCTTTTATGTGTTTATTTTGTCTTTGAATTGTTTTAAATTATAACCTTATTTAAGGAATTGTAGTTTTTAATTATAAAATGAATAAAAAATATTTGTTAAATAAACTATTTATTTTATTAATTAATTTTAATTATATAAATTAATAATTATTATTAATTTTCTTAATTATGTAACTCATAATTTTTTTATTTATTTAATTTTAATTATGTAAATTAAAAATTATTGATACAAGCAACACAAATGAAACATTATTATTAATAATATAGTACAAAATTAATTTTTTCATAATAAACTATTTATTATTATTAATTATTAATATTAATAAATATAATACTATTAAAATTAAATAAATATAATATAATTATATTTTTCAAATAAAGATACGATATAGTAATATTATTAATTCTCTATGAATATAATAATATTATTTAAAGTGATTTTAACTTAAAATCAATGTAAATTATTATTTTTAACTAACTATAATAATTTTATACTTAAATAAGTTTAATATTATTGTTTTTAATAAATTTAATATTATTAAATAATATAACAATATTATTTAAATAAATATGATATTATTATTTTTTTAAAATATAACATTTTTTCATTTAATAAGAGAAAGGTAAAAAGAAAGAGATTGGAGTGAATTCCCACTCCCATCCCACTCCTCACTCTAAAAATGAGTGGGATTTATGAAGTGGGACTCCCACTCCTCTTAAATTAACAAGTAAACATAAGAGTGGGAGGAATCCACACTCCATATTCCTACTCCAGCTAATAAACACAACATTAGTGTTGCACGTAAAATCTTAGCATACAAGATCAAAAGTTTTTAATGGGTTTCATGAGAACGAGTACATTTAAAAATATTGTGTTTATTTTACGTAGCATCTTATTGGAGTTAATTGTGATTTGTGAGAGATGATTGCAAGGTTATTTGTGGAATTAAAATGAGTTTTGTGAGAACGAGTACATTTAAAAATCAATAATGTTAGGGATTCCAACATTTGAGTTCTAACTTGAGTCCCAATACTATATGTCACTCATTTATTGAATGATGAATTTCATAGTAAGTAAAATTACTTAACCACCATCGAATGATGAATATCACATCAGTTGGGATTCAAATTGGGACTTACATGTTGAGATACCTAATATTGCTCTTTAAAAATAATAGTTTAATTATGATATTTTATGAGTGTCAAGAGCACCGCTATATGGATTAACATTAATCTTTAATCCCTGACGAAATTTTTTCGCTTCATAATAAAAAATTATAACTAAGAGGCATAAAAGAAAAAAAGAGTAAAATCTCCTTTGCTGTTTGACAAAATTAATGAAACTCCCCATATGTTTTAAAACACATCCAAATTCTCCTGAATATCATTTTTTTTGTTGATCTTACCATTTTACCAGTGGTGGTTGTTTGATTTTAGAAACATGAATACATTTTTATTATTTAATTAATTGAATTGAATAATTTTTTAATCATAATTTATTGAAAAATTATGACAAAAAGTAAGATTGCAATAAACTGATCATTAACACTCTTTGCCGCTATTATACGAATCCTAATTAAAGTACAATAACATCATATATAGTTCACAAACTGTTTGGAACATGCAAGTAATATTCCAATAACAAGAAAATTAAGTTAATAATGCCCTTGTGCTGATGCTGATCAAATCAATTCAATCACACACGTAGTGATCGTATCTTATGAGCAACAAGCAACTTAACATCATCGATCACGGGGCCACACAACGACCCCGAACTGCCACTTTGCATGCTGTAAAATGTACTTAGGAACATAATGCGTGTGCGTGGTGACAAGGCCTTGAACCTAAGCAAGGCTTTCTTAAATCCACCTTTGCCCTTGGACGCATACGCTACCTTAATGTTGTCTCTGCCAGCATAAGCTTCTACGCCCAACGTCCCGGCACAGGCGTTTCCGGAGTCGCCGACGGCAAACGAGAGGGCGTAGGTCTTGTTGACTTCGGTCTTGACAACTTGTGTCAATGCACTCTCTTTTCCGGCCACGAGCTCGACGGCGCGTTTGCCCTCGGGGACGGAGAAGTGTTTGAGGTCAATGTACTTGACGGCTTTAAGGGATTCAATGATCCATCCTGGGAGAGGGCTGTGATCATCTTCAATCTTGGGTGGGATTAGGACTCCCCATGATGCATTAGGGAACACATACGGTCCCTCTTCAAAATTTCCATTCTTCAACATGTTGACTGCAAAATAACAACCAAGATTAGAACTATTTACAGTTTGACCCAGTTATTCTTAGTTCATTACATGAAGGCCCCTACATCTTTTGTACATTTAACCTCTAAATTAACTTTTATTATATTTGGATCCGACTTCGTTAATTTACAGCAAATTAAATAACCCCAGATAAAAGATTTACACAAATTAGTTAAGTTTCAAAATTAAGATTATGAAAGAGAGAGAAAAGTTTACCTCCAGTACGTTTAGGGGGATACAAAACCTTCAAAGCAACAGAATCAATAAGAGGGCCACAAGCTGGGTCTTCCTCGACGCCAGGATTATGAATTGTGATCTCAACTTCATCAGCATCAGCAACAAAAGCCCATGCATAAGAATCCCAGCCGTTGCTGCTGTACATTGTTTGCATTGGCAAGATTCCCCAGTCATTCATTTCCGAGTTTGGAGAAACTGAGACATTGAGCTTCTCTTCCTGAGCGCAAGTGCGAGCTGCACTGAACGTCATAGAGTAAAACATTCCCTTGGTGACCTTAATTTTCTGCTTGATCGATGCCTCGTTGCCTAACCGAACGGCGAAGGCTCCTTCGGGGACGACGAGTAGCATGTCGCCTTGCTTGTGGCCGGATTTTATGTACTCTACGTCGCCGGAGATTTGCCAGTTTGGTATGGCATTCGGGTGTGTTACTACTGTGCCTTTCATTTGTGACGGCTTTGGACCGTACTCAAAGTTACCATTTGGTAATAATCCTGAAAGTTAATGAATGTAATTTAACTAGTTTAATGTGTATATGTTAATCAATCAAATATAAGTATTTAAACAAGAAGCAAATCTGATATGTTTTTTTGCTTCAAATCTAATTCATCCCTGTGGCCATGGTGTCATCACATGTTCTGTACATGATTAAATATCAGGAAAAAAAAAATGATGGCCAGAGATATAATTTAATATGCATTCTAAAATTAGTAAATGACAAAAGTGACATGTCACCTTTCTGTGTTTTATTATTCAATGACATTACGGGGGTATTATAGTCATTTAACTAAAATAAATCACCCAATTGCTGTATTTACATTGATTGCGGTCATCGTACGTCCTGCTTAAAAGTTAAAAGACTTCATTCATGCCATCATTCATGAAATGGTCCAATCAATATCATTAAAGGTTAGTGGGGCCCACCACGTGTACGGTGGCCAAGTTTTCAAATCTCTTCTATTAATTGCCGTCGAACGACCAGAGCACATGAACATAAATATGGCATCTAGCACCGGCAATGACTAGAAATTGAAATAAGTAAAAGGAATTATGAGTCACAACTTATACAAAGTCTCTTGTTAATACTAAAAATTGATTATATGAAAATGATTTGGATTTCGTGGTGAGCGGCTATGTCTTTTGTGCTGAGTTTTTTTATGATGATGTGATTAATATTTATAGGATAAGAAATATATTATATAATTAAATTTTAATCGCTATAAAATACACACGTGATTGAAGATTATAAAAAAGTTCGATGCAGTTGAATTAAGTATTGAGTATAAATTTATAAAAAGAATGTTTTTGGGAATTAAATTAAAAATGCTCTTTAATTTATTTGTTATATCTTATTAAATTTGATCTACTATGTACAAAAATTTTAGCTAACACTCAATATATATATGTCAAGAATTGATTCTCTGAGGTCGATTCATACACAATAATGAACAATGCTTTAAAGTCATAACCGGTATAGCTCCAATTTGTGATGGTACTAAGAAATAACCAGAACAAATTAATATAGAGTCTTGTTAGAATGAGATCTAGCTAACAAAAAATTTCTAGGAGATCACATATATTTGTTAAGCATTTTTTATCTCTTCTCATGGAACATGCATGGTATCTAGTATCTATCTATCCATCTAACAACATAAAAATGAACAAAAATATTGAATTTGAGAGCTTACCATCGGTGACTGATAACACTACGTGACAGGTGGCACAAAGAAGAACTAAGAGCACGGAGATTCTGTACATTATGTTTGTGCCCTAGGGATATTCACAAATCCAGAGAGAGTTGAGAGAAAGAAGGCGAGGGAGAGGGAGATGGATGTAACATGTAAGTGTGAAGGTCACAAGAGGGGTGAGCTACGGCTTTTATGTGATTCAGAATAATAGAAAGCCACTGGTTTTTAACAAAATTGCAAGATTGCCACTGGAAAATATGTCCATGCAGGTTGCAGAGCTCAATATATAAATATAAAATTATTGCCAAGACCATGTTCAAGACTAACAAGTTTGACACAAAACATGCACCCTCATTCTGTGTTCCTTTAATACGATGATGACCATGAAAAATGAAACAAATCACTTCTTTAACTTTTTTTTTTAATCAATTATCAAAGAATACGAATTTAATATTAAGTACCATTAATCACTGAATCTTAGTGCTTCAAGAGATGAATATGACAAAAACAATTGGTGATTATTCCAAAATTATGATAAATTTTGGAATTTTTGACATAAAATTGTACAGGAAAGTGGGAAATACTTTACCTGAATATTTTAAATAAATTACGTAAACAATTATTACAAATGCAACAGTGAGTTAAAAATTACGCAAGTATATATGAGTTAATTACTTCACTAGTCACTTAGCTGCCACGATTTAGGGACTGGAATATCTTGGGTTTACAAATTTATGAGAACGTGTGATTTAAAATAATGAAGCGTAATTAGCAGATATTTACAGCTTGAAACAAAAATGATTCATCGACATAGATTATTTAAATTAAATTGATTAATCTGAAGATTTGGTCTTTTCTGGTGAAGGTTGAAGACATGCTATTCAAAGCCACATGGATGCATGGGCAGGCTGCTGCACTTACGTGCATATGCTGGTTGAGGTTGAAACCCATTTCTGTCTTTTTAATTGTCTAATTTGCAGGTTTTATTATATAGATATTAGAATTTTTTTTTTTAAGAAATTATATGTGAGACAAATATACAATTAGAAGACTGTCATATATTCAAACTCGCTATACAAATTTCAAAAACAATTTTTTTTCCTTTTAATATTTTCGCTGTAATTTGTTAAGTTAGGCAACCTAAAAGTTTAAGCTTGACAGCATTTAAATTTGTCTAATATTTTTCCTCACGTACAAAACTTATTTGGGTTTGTGATATGGATCATCCAACACAGATGACCCATTTTATGATTTGTGAATTTAATTTTTTGTTATAAAGATATCCAAACAAAAGGCTTTAGATCAAATTTCATCATCAAGCTGAGTGATCGCTAGACCCAAAAGTTCAATTAATAATATTAGTTTGTCATTGATTTAAAATGAAAATATAGATGAAAATGTGAAGTGAAATGACTGAAATAGGTCCATCACTAGTGCCGAGATCACATGGTTTTGATAACGTGCTGTCTGCCAGCATCTTCTGAGAATGTGACTAATGTCCAAGAAATGAAAATAAATAAATTGACAACAAAATACTTTTCAATAATATATTGTAAAAATTTGAATTCTCATTTAAAATACTTAATATTCTCTGATTTGGCAGCTCGTGGGGATCCACAGAAAAAAAACATCAGATCAAATGTGCAGAATCAATAAAAAATTTCATTGTTAAAGGGATATTTCAGATCTTATCCTAAGCAATCCATGTGCCAATTGAGGGTTTCGATTGGGTCTTCATTCAGTTTCTTTAATATAATCATAAGCCAACTAATTATTTTACCATTTTCTTTTTGCTTCTATTTATTTGTTGGTCGGCGATAATGGCATTAGGAAATATTCAGGGCATGTGCATGTAAGCGAGAGGAAGCATAGCAATCAGTTGCATAAATGATTATGTCAAAGAATTAAGCATTGGTTACCAAATTAACGTATATATTTAGATAAAAATCACATCAATAGAGAGTGCCGAATTTGGTTTGTATGTGACCTGCCATACATGACTATCTCATAACCCTATTTTGTTTTTGTTAATGTTGACAAGTAAAATTTAGCTGATCCTGCTCAATCTTTTGACTTGAATTAAGTCTTCTGTTCAGATGAAAATTTATAGCAATAAAGGGTGCCCAATTTGGTTTCTATGTGACCTATTATGTTTTTGTTAATGTGGACAAGTAAAATTTAGCTGATCCTGCTCAATCTCTTGACTTGAATTAAGTCTCCTATTGGTGTATATTATTTGGTCTGTCAAGACAAGCAAAATCAATTTTATGATCAGGTGTGTACGCAGAAGCACATCTTATAGTAAGTAATTGTACAGGTATTAAGGTCTTATTAAGAGAAGTTGAGCTGTAGAGTCTGCCGCCCTCATAAAAACTTGACACATGCACAATCGCTCATTATACAGTGTGCGACTTCACACACATTATCAGCCCCCTTAGAAAGATTAAAGAAGTAATTAATATTTTTTGCATCTAAATCAAATGAGTAGTAGTTTTCTATTCAGCCTCCTCATGATCACCTTTTATCTTAATATCTTATAAGGCCCTGCTATTTTCTTTTTTCAACAATAATTTTATCTCATTAAAATTACTTCTTAGAACAAAACACTAATAATAATAATAATCTAAAAATGTTAAATATAAAATTCCGTCAGTACTGTATAACTCCGTAGGTCAGAAAACCAGCAAATACCTTCAGAGGGAGACCATTTTGCATTCAAAAAATTATTCTAGATAATCTATTATTATGTATACTCATCTAATAAATTTTAAAAAATTAAGTTTACTTTATACACTCTTTAAATACTAAAAAAAGTCCTTACTTAAACTTATTACATTAATTATATCTATTTACTCCACGTACGCATAAAACTATTAAACACACCCGAATAAAAAATTTAAGAAATTTAGCATATACTTACAAGATTGTATCCAATTTAAGTTTTCAAAAAAACTCTATAAGATAATTTTAGTAGTTAATTATTTTATTGTATGTTAAAAAAATGTGTTCAATATTGTTTAATTTCTAATTTCGTTTTAAAATCAAAAGCAAAAAAGACAGCCATCTTAACAGTTTTTTTATTTTAAAAAATTAAAAGTGTTAAACTTACCTTATAGTCAAAATCTTTCAAAATGTTGATTTGCTTCTTGTTCCTAATATTGTTTAAGATGTTAGAAATAAAAGATTTAGGGTTTATGGTAATATATATATCATATATATATATATATATATATATATATATATATATATATATATATATATATATATATATATATATATATATATTGAATAATTGGTGTGTTTTATAGGTGTTCAAAGTAATTGTGTTATACTTAGCTCATAATAAACTATCCTTAATAATATATAATTCGTATAAGAGGTATTTTGTAAAAAAATTTTAAAATTAGAGTTTTCAAAGTATTTTTTTGAGTAAAAATAACTCCACTCATATTATACAAGGTAATAGCAAATACCCAGATAATGGCATTGCAATATACGAAAATTAAAGAAAATATAAAACAATCGATAACAATTGATCGATAATGATCACATTTTCGACTGTGGTTTACTCATGAGTTCACGTTCAAGTTCAAGTTGAATTTTGTTGCGAAATTTAATGTAGTTGACATTTGTGATCATGTTGATTGTACTAATTAAACTTCTATAGTTGTAGCAGTTAATTCATTGATTTTTAAGTCTCGAAAACATAAACGGCGTGACAAAACAGTTGATTTGTGATCACAATTAAATTATATGCACCACATATTTCGTCTACACATAACATCTAAAATTCAAACGTAAAATTGTATCTGATAATGTGTAGTTTTACACAAATTTAAGTTATTGGAGGAAACTTAATAAAATAAAGGCAGCATCTGAACGGGAATGAAAGCTGAAGCTTCTGGGGAAAAATTAAGAGTAACGAAGACAAGAAAAAGAGAATTCATTGAAGCAGCATAACGTGGAAATATTGGTGATGTTTGGTTTGAAGAAATGTGAGAAAAAATGAGAAAAAATGAGAGGAGAGGAAAGTGGAGGAAAAGAGAGGAGAGGAGATGAGAATGAAATACTTTTTTAATGTTTGGTTTGTTATAAAATTCTACAAAGAAAAGAAATCTTTAATTTTTTATTTAGACAATTTTAACTTTAAGTGTTAAACTTTCAATATTTATCATAAATATAATTCAAAAAATTAAACAATAAATTTATTTAATATATTTACAAAAACTAATAAAAAATCATTAACAAATTTTATGTTATTACTAGTTTAAGTAATTACAATTAATTTAATTGTTTCTAAATAAATTATAATATAATATAAGTAATTTCTTAATCAATATATTATAATTTTAAAATTTCATTTAAAAACCAAAAAAAAAGAAAAAGAAATAGAGCCGCCATACGCCGCCGCCGGCCGCCACTACACCATCTTATATTAGCTCATGAACGATATAAAAATGATCAAAGATTGACGATCTATATAATGGATCAACTCATTTAGTCGAAAATTTTGATTTGTTTCCAAATCTATGGAAGTTAAAAAGTTTCTAAATATTTTGAATCGGATTTGAACAATATATATCGATTTTTTGAAATCAACAACAGTGTTGTAATGTTGATCGTTGGCCGGCGAATCCAACGGTACCGACGGAGAGATTTCACGCTCCAATGACAGCGGTGGCGGCTGTGGCAGCGTTCTGGCAGTCCGGCCACTTTTAAATTTATATTTTTGTATTTTCAAATCAATCAATTAAACAAATTTATTTTATTATCATTACTTAAATTTAATTAATATAAAATTATCTATAATGTTAAATTGATAAAATAAAATTATAAATAATAATTATTTGATTACATTAAACAATTTAAAAAGTTGAAGGGGTATTTTTGAAAGCTTTGGTTTCCAACTAAATGGGAATTTGAATTTTTCACTCATTGATGTGGAATTTAAATTCTACATTATAATGGATATTAAATTCTAACAGAAATTAAATTCTTATATATTAAGTCAAACCAAACAACGAAAATAAAAAAGAAATTAATTCAAATTAATCTCCTCTCCTTGTCTTCCAACCAAACACTACCTAAATGGATGATTAACGAGTTAAAAAAGGAGTAAGGATGGGAAGGAGAAGAAATCAAGTAGATTAGGAAAATCCTTATTTTTTATGAGTTCATGTATTTTTGATATATCAATACTTTTATGAAACGGAACATCCTTATCATCAGATAGCAGAACAAGGAAAATATAGGGTGCAGGATTAAAGAGCTAGAAAACGAGTAAGGATAGGGATGAGAACAAACTAAGTAGATGAGGTATCATATTTGATGAGTTCATGTATTTTTATGTATTCTTTAAGAATGTAAGTCTTCATAATTTATTAAATAATAAAATATACTATCTAATTTACAATTATTTTCACCATCAATCAAGCACTGTCAATTATCGTAAAACATGTACCAACAATCGTTAATTTTAAAAAAGAGAAAGCCTTATAAATTCGATCGATTATTCACCTTAGTACAAAACTACAGATGAACAAAATACACCATAATTAAGCTGATTTAGTATTTGGGATTGTGGCAAAGCCTAAAACTCTTCCAAATTAACCTTAAAGTCTGCTTAGATTGCGGTTGTTGATTAAATAAGTTGTTTCTACTGTGCTGATTGCGGTTGTTGATTAAGCTGATTTAGTATTTGGGATTGTGGCAAAGCCTAAAACTCTTCCAAATTAACCTTAAAGTCTGCTTAGATTACGGTTGTTGATTAAATAAGTTGTTTCTACTGTGCTGATGCAATAAGTTGGTGATTAAAAAAATATATTACTGTATGGTAAATTGTGTTGTTGTAGTTGCTGTGAGTTTGAAAAGCAGTGTACATACGTTTGGCAAATTTTATTGCAAACGTGTTGTTTTATTATATAAAAACCAAAATAAACATAAGTTTTAGTTACCTTTTATTTTTTGTGTATGTTTAATAATGTTTAGACATGTCTTTTTCTTTTTAAAACACATAAAATTATATAAAGTGAAAAAAAACTCAATTAAATAAAATATAATAAAATTCATAATTTGTTACATAAAATATGATAAAAATTCATGCTAATACATAATCCAAATAAAATAAAAAAGTAATATGCACTACATTCATATTAAACTTGTTGCAGTAAACACGGTGACTATAGAAAAACTATAAATAGATTAAATGTTAAGAGCCGTGGTTATGAAATTGATTTTAAAAGACAGTTAAATTTCATATGAAATTATTTATAGTTAAAAAAAATTACGTAATCATATACAAGTCTTCGAATCTTATAATAGAAAATAGAAGTAAAATATATAAAATATGAACTTACTGAATCAAAACTTTGATACTGGAGAGAATTTACAGTAGTTGTGGTGGTAATTTCATTGTAGTAATAATATGATATCTAATGTCTTATAATTAGGGTGTATGGAAGAATAAGATATAATTATTTTTTTAAAATATTAAGATTATAATAAGAATTTTAAAAATGTATGGTAACTTATTTAATAAGCTGCTTATAAATAGCGATTTCCTATTTGCTTTTGAAAATTGTTGTCAAAATGAAGAAAATTATTAAATAAATAATTTTTACAAAATTTATCAAACACCATTTTTGTTATAAATTATGAAATAAAGTTTCAATCTCATCCCAAAGGGGGCCTTAGACTAAGCTTAAGCTTTAGGACCTTGCTAACTTACATGATAGTATAATTTACATCAACCTTAGAGCTGTACCAAATAAATCATATTAAATTTCATGTGCAAATTATTTTTGTGCATTTAATTAATTAATGTCACTTTCTCAACTTTTCATATTGTTGAAAAGGTTCATTCTTTCATTGTTGATAGCAGTTGTTGAGTCTTCCGAACGTTAAAATCATGATCATACAGCTCACACTATGTATGTAATTAAACTGCTTCTAAAACATTCTGGTGAATCACAATCTTATCTTTGCATCTATCATTAGTGTTTACCTTTGTACCTGCCATTGTAGATGCATAAATTTAAAAGTTTTTACTATAATTTATTGGAGGAAACTAAAATTAGTGCACTTGTAATTTCATAATACAAAAGACCAGTGTCAATTAGAAGACTTCTTACACAAAAGATACATTTACTTATTTTCGCCAGTGTAGGTTTCTTCTTACAACTTAAGATTGTCAAGCGATGCTGGAATGTTATGGAAGAAAATTTTGGTTCGCAGTTATCATTTGTTAAATTTTCAACAATTTTAAAACAATATATTCTTTTGTATATTGCATTTCAGTGCTAAATAGCTAAAAAAAAATAAGAGGCGGTTTTAAAATATTAACTCTTTATCATGTACCCTTAAACATTTATTTATTTAACATTATACATTTGTTATTCATTTCACATATTTAATAAAAAAAATGAAAAAAAAATTGTTACTCCCAATGCAATTATGTCTTCGTGGCATATGATATGATATGATCATGCCTTTTGAATTTATAAATTTAACATGTAAATCTGTTAATATTATGCCTTTTAGCTCATGTGCATTGGTATTGCTCTTAGCATTGAGAAAGTATAAAATTATTTAAATAAGCAAACTTGGCCATGACAAGAATGAGTGTCATATCTATTTCTTGGTTGACACTTTGGTAATGGCCATGGGTGAGGAATTGACACTTTGATAATGAAAATGTAAAATTGATTAAATCGCATCTTTCTCCGTTTGTTAATTTCTTTTGAGTTATTATTATTTTTTTTCCCCTGTTATCGTCCAATGACAACTCTATTCCCACTTCATCCTTGTCAGTTTTCAAATTTTCGCTCAAAAAATTTTACCAATTAAATTAAGACACTGTGTTAACGTAAGATGGAAAATTTTGAATTGAAACGCTTGACAAGTCGTCGAGTGATTGACACCCGGGTAGAGTTACAGTTGGGCCAGTGCGGCCCATGGGTTCTGCAATAATAATAAAAAATTGTCATAAGGCTTTTTTTTTATTTTGTGTGGATAGTGATGTTTCAGTTTAAACCTCACCTTTTCTCTTTTAACTGGAGTCCCTTCTCATTAACTTTATTTTTTAATACAACTTTTGAGCTAGCAAAATTATCACTATGGATAGAAAAATGAAAATGAAAAGTGAGAATAACCCAATAAACTTCTTAAGACTAAGAACACTCTCAGAAAAAGGGATCAAAACTAAAGAATAATCTCATAAATTTTATTTAATTACAATTCTCTTTGCCATAAAATTAACCGGTAAGATTTTATATCCAAAGCTGATTGATGATTTATCTCTTGTCAACTGTAATTTGCAAAACTTTGAATTATTTCACGTGATACTTAAATGCTATTGAAAATTGTCATGAAATTACTGAAAGAAATTTGACAATTAATTCAATTAAAAGCAAAGACACTACACATTGGGCAATACGCAACAGGACCCATTTCAACATTATGAGAACGCAAAGATAAATAAGATCATTTCATCACCGCCAACAATGAAATGATCTAACGATGATCCATCATCATCGACCAGTACGTACACTAACATACACTGTTCTCAACCATCCTAACTTTTCTTTCCTTTCGACAAATTAAAGCAAGCCAAGGCAAATTGCAAATATAAACCAAAATGCAGACCTTTAAACTTGTTTCGTATCCCGATAACAGGATGACTGGACCCGATCCGGTCACTCCTCGGGCCAAACCGACATATCCGACGCGAGCCGGGACGCGAGCGCCGAGTGGTACATTACGTCGTGGAAAGACGAGCTCTCCGCAGTCTTCCTCCTCAGCTGCTTCGCCTTTTCCTCCGTGAAACATCCGGGCGCGAACCTCGATCTGGTTCGACAGGAATTATTATCCAGATCCACCATCTCGGGTTGCCGTCTCTTGCTGCTGCTGCTATTGTTGTTGTTGTTAATGTAGTCGGGATCGGACGACCAGCGGAAGAGCGGGGCCCACCAGTTGGTCGAAGAGGAGGAGGGGGTGGAGGAGGAAGGAGATTTTGTGCGATTGGGATCGGGTTTTGTTGACCCGGATCCGGAGGAGGCCCGGATTGGAGTGGATAAGGAACATGCAAAAAGTGCGCTAGCCATGATGAGTGTGCAAAAAAAGTACGTAGACAGCAGGAAAAATATCAAGATGTAGAACTAGCGGAAGTTATAAGCTGCAAGCGAGCACGTGCATTAATTGCAATTCGTGCTGTGACTTGTTGTACGTTGGGGCTTCACGGGTATCTCGTTTTAACAGTTGGGGTATTTAGGGAATAAGTGTACAGTATGTAGATGCGAGAATTGAGGAGAGAAGTGGATAAGATGTTACATGTGGAGGGCGTTGAAGAGACTTTTTTTTTGTTTTAGAGGACGTTGGAGAGCGTGTTGAGTGGTCTATGGGCTTGTTTGACAAGCAGTACTAATTGACTTGGGAAGCGCGCTAATGCAGCAGTTGCTGCATAAGATGGGTTTGCGCTAATGCGGCAGGTCTTTTTTTTTTTTTTTTTTTTAAATAATAATAAATAAATATAAATTTATAATATAATGTTAATTTTATTTTTTTTATTTTTTTTATTTTAAATTATAAATTTATTATTTATATTTTAATTTTTATTATATTAAAAATAACTAAATAATGAATTATTTAATTATATTATAATAATTAATATATAAAATTGATTAATATTTAATAAGCTAATATGAATAATAATAAATATTTAAATAATATATAAAAATAAAAATATAACATAATATTACATTATTTAATTATATTATAGTAAATAATATATAAAATTGATTTTTTTGACTTTATAATAATAATAAATAAATATAACGTTTAATTTATTATAATATTATATAATATTATTTTTTATTTTTTATTTTTACATTATAATTTATTAATAAATTTATAATTTAATATAACTAATAATAAATACTTAAATAGTATATAAAAATATAATATAATATTACATTATTTAATTATATTATAATAATCAATATATAAAAAATTAATTATTTTTAAATATTTTAATATAACTAATAAATATTATTTTTTAAATATATAATATAAACTAATCACAAAAAAATTAATATAGTATTACTAAAAATTAATACAGTACAGTGTAGCACCAAATATAATATAACATAAAATTACTATAATACAGTATAGCACCAAACACTGTACAACATTATTATAATACAGTGCTAATGCAATACAACATAATACAATACACATGCATTAAAATAATACAATACAACATAATACAATACAGTGTACCAAACGCATCCTATTTGTACGCTTTTTTTGTTGCTTTTTCAATCAATAATTGACTGTAGAGAGAGGGTCACGTGACTTGGCGGACTGGTAAAGGAAAAGGGTATTAGGAATTACGGATGGTAAAATTCAGGTCCGGATCTGGGTTTGCCCTTGCCGGTTTCGGACCCGAATGATAATTTCAATACCGGATTCGAATGTAAATCCGAATTTTTTTCTTTCGGATCCGGTACAGGTTGAACCTAGAAGAAAAATTCAAGTTTCCAGATTTCGGGTTCAGAGCCTGGATGGTTGCAAAAGAAATGCAAGTTTCCTTTTTTTTCTTCAGTCAATCCCTTTCTAGATATCTAATCTATTAACAATAATAAATGGAAAATAATTCGAAATCAAATAATTAGAAATAAAACCCAAGAAACTGAATCATAACAGAGCATACAAATTGAATTTTCAAACATAATCATGCTTACAAGCCATCAAGCTATAGAGAGGGATCTGTTTTATAAAGAAAACAGGGAGTGGCGAACTTTAACGACTATCGGCGACTTTATGAAGTGGGCTTACAAAATTACGGTGTCTTGATGATGATTGATGGTTGATGATGAATTAATGTTGGGGAGAAAAGTATTAGAGGAGCTGAGTTAAAAATGATTTGGTTATGTACTGCTGCACTAAAGAGAACCGAAACTCACTAACTTTAAAGAAAGCCAAAGCAATGAAGATGAAGATGAATGTCGGCAAGTCACGAACGGGATGCTTAATTGAAGACGAATTGATGATGCGTGATGATGATGTCTTGACGATGATGATAAGTTGATAAAAATTGGCGATGATGAACTTGGACTTTGTGGGGTTAAGTCATTAAGAAGGTTGGGCCAGAGGAGAATGGCGGCTCCAATCCCTTTAGGGTTTCTTTTTTATTTTCTTTTTTGTTTTTATACTTAAAATTAATTATTTAATAAATTTTAAAAATAAAATATCCGAGTCCAGGTTTCAGATACCTGGGTTTAGGTGAACCCAAAACCCGACCCGGATATATTCGAGTTTCAAATTTTGTTGCCGGATCCGGATTGTTTTAACTTCTGGTGTGGGTTAAGCCCGGTTTGGATTATCCGGGTCCGGGTTAATTTGCCATCCCTGGTAGGAATGGACTAGAGCGAAATATCAAGATAATTATATATCAAATATCTAATGTATTTTATTATTCTCTTATAATATGGAAGATATTTGATAATGATAAATAATACAATCCCATTACAAATTTGTATCCTAATAAAAACTAGATCGCAATTGGTTTCATGACGGAGTGGCATAGTGGAAGCGAAATTAATAGGATAGAGAACACTAGATGCTGTTTTAGTTCGAACTAAGGCAACGCGATTAGGTTACGCTCTAATCGAAACGTGATTAGATCCATTTTAATCCAAATGACTCAATAAGATTTTTAATAACGTTTTAAGCGAGATTAGATGACACTCTAATCCAAATAATTCTACAAGAAAGATTTTAATAGATAATTCCAGAGGGAATTATAAAAGAGATATTTTATTGAATAATTGAAGTTGAAGTTATGAAAACAATAACAAAACCTCACTATTTATAATAGAATAAACCTACTTCCCTAAGTTAACTTAAAAGGAAAATTAGGTCACAATTATAATCGAAATAAAAGACTACGACACATACAATAATTGACTCTAATTAAAATAGACAATAAAACTATAGAATCCTAAAATAATGTCATAAATCATTCTCCCCTTCTTAAAAGAAAACTTGTCATCGAGTTTATCAGAAGGATAGAACTTGTAGTAGAGCATCAATGCATCTTAGAGCTTGACCTTGTAGTAGAGCATCAATGCATCTTGGAGCTTGAACTTGTAGCCTTGCTCATCAATTGTGCTTGAAACTCAAAATTCTCCATGCTTTATCTTTTTCTTAATCTTACTAGTCACTTTGCGAAAAGGTAAAGTCTTGTAGGAGCAAACACCTTCCAAGCCTCTCAAGTTTTTTGCCAAATCTTGTCTCCAATAAATTTTATCTTTTCAATCAAATCTTCTTCAAGCACAATCGTCTTGTCTTCAATGTGAATAGGAAGAAACATTTTGATCACTTTTGTTTCTTCAACTTGATTTTGTTGCACAAGCTCAATCATACTTTTAGACTTAATGCTCAAATCAAGAGTAGATTGTATGTCTTCTTTAAAAATTTCAGAAAGATCAAAAACCTCATTGTCTTCAACACTTGTCTTGTTCTTTAAGAAAACATCATGCACATTCTCGCACAAATTGTCAGATTGAAACTTTGAATCCCTTTTTTGCATTCGTGGAAGTCTTCTTCATTAACAATAAGCGAACACATTGGGACATCTTTAGGCACTATCATACTCAAATGTTGATTAAATATTCGTCAAGTCTTTTAAGCACATCATCTAAGTTTCTTTGAAATTGTGTCTTGATTTGCTACTTGAATTGTGCAGCTAAATGAAATGCATGCTGTAAAGTGTAGATAGTGTATGTAGGCATCCTTTGTTGAATTTGTAAACCAAGCCCCCTTACGAATATTGTAACTGAATCCTATTCAGGTTCATAATAATATTTACATTCATAAAATTGTTCAAACTCAGAAGCATATTCAGAAACTAATCTTGTATCTTGATGTACCAAACAATAATCAAGATGAATGAATCTCGATCTCAACATTCGCCTCATACGTTTCTGTGAAGTAATTTTAAAAAGACCTTCGAAAAGTAACCTATGCTTTTGCACTATGGTCCACCATTCTAAAGCACTCCCTATTAACAGAAAATTAGCTACAAATTGCACTTGCTTCAGCAATCTAATCATGTATTCTTAATCTACCTTATCTAACCATAAAAGAAAATGGTTTCCACTAAGCTTCCAAAACATGATGCTCTTTGACTATTTCAATCACAAATTCAAAGGCAATGACAAAACTATAATTAAAAGAAAATATTGGAAAAACTTGTAAATAAGTAAAATATAGGTTTTCCGACGAAGGTGATCGAGAAAACGAGAATGGTAGATCTAAAGATTTGATGGTGGTGAGTGTGACGGTGGTTGCGAATCGATCAAAAAATTAAATTGAAGTGGTCGTAGGAGTCTTGGTTTTGTTTTCGATGAATGGTGAAGCAGCTGATGGAGGCGATGGTCTAGAAAGAAAGGTCTAATGATAGTGATTAGATTGGTAATGGTGGTGGAGTCTAACTCGTGGTGGTTTAGCGGTGCAGATGAGCAATAATGATGGCAGTTTTGCGGCTTTTGTGTGGTGTTTGAGTGGTAGTTCAGTGGTGAGATGGGTTGGGTTTTAGTGGGCGGCTTCTTCTCGTTTTGATGGCCGTAGAGGTCGATGGAAAATGATAAAGAATAGCAACGGCGGCAGCCGTGTGTGGTGGTTGTGAAGGTGGATGTGGCGGCTAGGGTTTTTTAATTTGTTTTTTTTTGTATCTTTATTTTTTTATAGATTTGGTGGAAATGGATGTAGGTACTTAGGAAAGTTGTATGATTGACATAGAATCGCTCTAATACCAACTGATGAAGCGGCGTAGCAGAAGTGAAATTGATAGAATATAAAACAATAGATATCGTTCTAGTACCAGACCAAGCCAATGCGATTAGGTTACATTCTAATCGAAGCGTGATTATATCTGTTCTAATCCAAATGACTTAATGAGATTTTTAATAACACTTTAAGCAAGATTAGATGACGCTCTAATCCAAACGACTCTACAAGAGAGATTTTGATAGATAATTCCAGAGGGAATTATAAAAGAGAGATGTTGTTAAATAATTGAAGTTAAAGTTATAAAAATAATAACAAGAACTCTCTATTTATAATAGAGTAAACCTACTTCCATAAGTTAACTTAAAAAGGAAAATCAAATCACAATTATAATAGAAATAAAAGATAAGACACATATCATAATTGACGTTAAGTAAAGTATAAAATAAAATTCTAAAACCCTAAAATAATGTCCTACTTCACTAAATCACAATTATAATAGAAATAAAAGGCTAAGACACATATCATAATTGACTCTAATTAAAATAAAAAATAAAATTCTAGAACCCTAAAATAATGTCCTACATCATTTCAACTCAAGCAGAAGACTCAAATTGCTAGTAAAATTAGACATTTGGTGGAGGTTAGATATTAAGCGGACTAGTGGGTTGTGTGACTTGTGTGGTCTTGGGTAATATGATTAAAAGAATCATAATTTATTACTTGTTTATTTTTTATGTCATGTTTGTATTATAATATTTTAACGTAATTATTAAATGAAATGATTTACATGACACTTGTTAATCCGTTGAACAAAAATTACATTCATTCAATCATTAATATATCTGAACAATATACATTATATAACATTGTTTCTAAGATGACAAAAGTAATATCAAAATCCATGTAAAAAAAGTTAAAATCATGAAAGTCCTCTTTTTTATAATGAACCTCAGAAAAATCATGAAAGTCCTCTTTTTTATAATGAACCTCAGGCACAAAACCAACAAGATTATTATTCAGGTAACACAAACACTACTTATTTACAATTGTTGTCAAATTCAGCCAATTCAAATTTCTTTTTATTTGTATTGGTTTGGTGAATCGTGTTAAAATTTGTCATTTTCAACATCATGAATCAAGAAATAGCTGGGTAGTCCTATATAAGAGTTAATTGTGGGGGCTTCCTTCCTTCTTCAATTATGGGAACATAATTTAGTGAAGGTAGTCTACTCCCTTTCAAAATGTGAATGGAGTAAACGGCCCTCGAATATTAGAGAGGGTTAAAATTTAGGCAGTACTATATAAGAGTTAATTGTCGTCCCAATAATAATCTGATTGTAAATATATCAGTATTAATCTCATATAATATGAGTTGTAATCTGAGCATTAGTCTCATGTAATTAAAAATAAATAAATAAATAAATAAATAACTTGGGTGCTCTAAAATGTTTTTATTCACCCTTTGTTATATGCATGTGAACAAGAAAATAAAAAGAAATGAATGCTTCTCGAAAACCCTCTTATTATAAAGGATAAGCTCCTACTGAACCAAGAAATAGCTTCACAACAATTTCCCCCTTTTTTTCATTTACTTTTTCGCACTCATTCTCCAAACAAGGTAATGAAAACTCACTTAGCAGATCCTTCACTCTTTTTTATTCTAAGTATCTGCAATCAGCTGTCTTTCTCTCGATCGATGGCATACTGCTTGAAAATTTCTCATAACTGCAATGGCATTCTTTAAACAAATCACTCTTAATTACTCTAGTTCAACAATACCCTCTGGATGAACCTGCAAGAACACAATGAACAATACAAAGCTTATTAATTAGTATCAAGCTCTCTCCATGTGTAAATTTCTGAACTCCAGAAGGAGAAGAAGAATAATCCGAGGATATCTTTCCTCTCTGAAGCTTACACTTCTGACCTTCAACTCCCCTCGACTTGTAGTTAGCTCGTCTAAAATCTCAGCGTCACACATTTCCAATTCACCTTCCATCTCGCCAACACGAGGTCGTTCTCTATCCTGGCAAACAATTAAGTGATATCGCTTATCAGCACTAACTACAAATTGACGCAGATTCAATGTTTTACAATGTTGTAAAAGTCTTCGTAAAGTGTCGGTGCAGATGTCCGCACACCGGAGAAGGACTAGAAAAATTATAGTTTAGCATACCCTGAAAGACAAGCTGAGAGAACGTTGAGGAGAACCACTAATTTCATCGTATCCAGCAGCATCCAGTTCCCGTAGATGATGCGGGGGAAAAAACTTAGGAAGGATATGTTGTCGGATGGTAATGAGAAGGAAGAATGGCAAGGGGAACAAGATTCCAGCCATTGGAATCCACTTGACACCATAACAGACGAAGAAGTATACTAATTGGAAGAGAGTAAACATGACAATGTCTTTGTACGGAACCGACTCCACAAACGAAGCATGAGACTTTTCTAAGACCTTGTACTGCCGGCCAGGGGTAATGAAGAGGAGGAGGATCCTTTCCCAGAATTGGTTCCCGGGGAGACTGTCAATGGCCATGTAAGCGAAATAGCCCCAAAGAACCGATGTTGGAACAAGCTTTATGGCAGGCATGGCCCATACGGATGCTGCCACTAAGAGTGACTGCAGCAGATTGCTCACTCTTTGCTCGTTGACTCGGACAGGCAAGTAAGCATCAATGTGCTTCTCAGGATCGAATTTCTCTTTGCTCTTATCTCCTTCCTTTCCACCTTTCATAATTAACTCCTTCAGGTCTTCCAGTTCCTTAACTTCTGAATTCTGCAGAATAAAGGAGTACATCAATTTTGGAATTAACCACGGAGGGAGAAATAATTGGTGTTTTTTGTTGAAGAAGCACTAGTGAAGAGAGGAACTTACAGCAGGGGAGCTATCCATTTCTATGAACATAGCTTGAATTTTTCCGTAAATTTCAGAATCTGTAGCTTTCTGCTTTATGCTTTCCGTGGCACTCTCTACCATCTTCTTTTTCATGAACTGCACATGACATTATCAAGTTCCGTTACGCATCTATCCTGATGATAACTTGTCAATAATCTTTGACAATTTTTAGTTTCTTTTCAAACGTTCTGAAAAAACAGACCTGTGTTTTGAGGACCGCAAGGCTCTTGGTGTGCATAGGAGATTGCGAAAGGACTCCATTGGAAGGCGGCAGTCCAATCAATCCGCAAACCAATGTCTAAAGAAAGTATTTTGAGATCAAAAACATGAGTGCAAATGACAATCAAATGCATATAGTAATATAAGCATTGTGTATACCATAAATCCGAGCAACAAGATGTCATAGTGGTATGCCGAAGGCTTTTTAAGATTGAACTCCTTCTGTTGTGCCAATTGTGAAGCAACAGAATGGTCGAAAAAGTAAAGTCCCGCTATCATCACAGCAGGTATAAAGGCAGCAAAAATGTAAGCCAGAGGGACCTTCCCCGTATCCTGCTATTTGAGTGCATATTAGCACTGAAAAACCTTTGCATACTTTGAAAGTTCCCCTTGTAAAAAAAAAAAAAAAATGTTGAAGAGCAATATGGTTTTTTACTTTGATTAAGGTCCAGTGGTCCAAATCTGCAGATTCCCAAGGGAGAGGGCTAAAGAGCCTTCTCGGAACGCCAGTAGGAACTTTACTTGGTACACTGAATGACAAAGCGGACCACACTAGAACCATTAACGGAACCCCATAGTCTGCAATGAAACTCCTGAGCCACCCTATATAACAGCACACAGATTCTGTTTCAGTACTTTTCAACACAATTTAGTTAGAGCGCTTTTATAAAGTCTGGAATCCCGCACTTTAATAAAGTCTGGGATCGATCATAATGTTGTAGAAGTCAACAATTTCTATATTTAGTTAATCTTGATCCAATAATTACTTGAAATTCATCACAAACCTGTGCCATACCACCATGACCTTGATTTTCTGCTCTTTAAAGCAGTACATACAAGACCGAAAGTGAATATGATTCCTAGTAATCCATTTGTGTAAAGCCACTGAAATTGATGCTTCTCTGAACTGGAGTCTTCTGCTTCGGGAATCTTAAACTCAGTTAAAACATTAATTTCTTATAAGTCAAGCATCAAAAAAATTTTTTTTAATGCTATTAAAATCAGAATTAATTCTGGTTACCTTTACAGCCTGTTGCAAGAATAAAACAGCAATCAACATCCCAAACAGTTCGCCTGCTATCCTTGTAAATCAATTGATAAGATCACAAGCATTGAATATTGCCAGAAGAAGCAGCATAAGAGCTGTCCATACACAAAACCTGTTAAAAAAAAAAAAAATTCAAACAGTACCTCAAGATCAAACAGTCAAAACATTCATTATCTACACAAAATACTCCATTTAAAATAGGCGTTGAGATTGATTTTTTAATACCATCCAGCCCAAGCCAGGTAAAGTTTCTGCCCCAAATCTTCCCTATCCTTGGCAAAGTTGTACAAATAAGTGTACATTAAAACAGTTGGTTCGGCAACTCCTAGTATCAAAAGCGGCTGTCCTCCAAGTATTGAGTGTATAATGCCGCCAGGAGCTGTAGAAGGTAAAGTATCCACTGTGCTCAAGCTTCCATCTAAATAATAATCATTACAACACTTCCAAAATCGTCACAATGGTACTAACCAATGTGTAAAAAAGTCAGAAATAGCAACAAGTATGTTAATAATTATTGCTTCACTGGGTACCAATATTTTGAAGCAATAAACTAGTAACCTGTATCTCTACTAAGTTGCTCGCCGAAAGCAATAACAGGAAGAGCAGAAGCAAAGAAGATGTAAGTTGTTGGAGCCAATATCCTATCACAAACAAAATGAAACATTTAAATGAGTCACCCTTTGGGATGGTTTAGGATCCTCTCCTATTCTTTTTTTCTTCCTAGTCTATCCTAATCATCCTATTGTATAAGACTAAGAGAGGATTCTAGTCCCTTTTGTATAAGACTAAGAGAGGATTCTAGTCCCTTTTGTATATACAATATAGTGCAAGAGCATGCAATTAAAATCTGTAGTTTTAAGGACTCAATTACTGAAAGTACCCGAATCCTGAACGGAAACCGCTGTTCCAGTCTTGCTTGTAATATAAAGCTCTTCCTCTAACATGGTTTGCAATTCCTCTGAACGGAGACTTGATGTTCTCTATTTCTGACACAAGAAATGCTTCAATTAAGTAGATGCAGCAGTTGAACTTAAATCTAGGCGAGTAGAAAAAGTACGAGGTAATGTGGAATCATGCTTAGGTGGCATTTTCCAGTGGTGCCAGGTGTCAGTCTTGGTAGATCTCTCTCAATGTTGTCGGTCAGTATATAGTTGGTCACGATTATTAAAACATGATAATTAAATCCACCTCGAAAATCTAAAATTAAACTAACGAATTTAAATTACAAGTATGCTTACAAACTTTTATTGCCAATCTCCCATTAATTGTATATCGAATCTGGTGGGAACAGAACTATTATTGCCAATCTCCTATTAATTATATTGCGAATCTCGTAGGAACAATGACTACTGACTTAAATTAGATTGACTTTCGGATTCAAAATCAAATAATGACCGTCATACAATTTGGAATTTGAGGACCTATGGCTATGAACAGATAAAATAGTATTTTGGGTAATTGACACTGCAGTCCTTACTGTACTTTTTAAACATTCGCATTAAAAGCCTACCGGCTACGAAATTAATAATACTAAACTTTTCGTCTCTGTTTGGAGTTACAGATAAAGTCGAGGATTAGATTAATTTTGGAATTAAATATTTATGTGATGTTTGACAAGTTTAGTTGTATTGGACCAACTGTTTAGGATTACTTTTGAAAAGTTTAAATTGATTTTAAAAAATTAAAAAATTAATTCTAATGTTTAAAAAAAAATTTTTTAAAAAATTAATCTTGACAAAATCACTTGATTCTACAATAAATTTTAAAAGTAAGGAAATAGTAGCTTTTTAAAATCTGATTTTGAAAATTAATTTAATATTTAACACAATTCTATATATGTCCTTATATATATTATAAAAATCTAAAATAATCCTTATTAATTAAGAAATAAAATCATTAACTTTAAAAAATTATTATTACAGATGGCAAAACCTAGGTTTGGGTTCAGGTATTGCAATGCCTAAACCTGGCTCGGATGTATTTTTTCAGACACCCGAGTCGGGCATAAAAAGTCCAGCACCGGGTTGGTTTTTTAATCCAGGTTGTTTTTATATTTTATAATATTATATATGTATATTTTTTAATTTATTTTATAATTGAATTTATTTTAATAAAAGTGGATATGAAAATATGAGCTTTTAATGTTTAAAATTCTAAATATACGTAATATATGAGTCAAATAAATATAACTATTTAAAGTAATATATATTTTATAATTTTTTTATAAAATTTGGGTTCTGAGCTGGACCTCGGGCTTCTCGAGTGATGCACGGGACCGGTCCGGCCTCATTCCCGACTGAGTACTACTCGACCCGCATCACGAAAGGTCCGGTCCAGGTCCAGGCTGGGTAGGTATTTTTGCCCCCTAATTATTATTATTACCAATTATATTGAGATAAAAATAAAATTAACAACATAAAATATTTATTTTAATTATCAATTATTATATATACATAACATAAAATATTATATATATATATATATATATATATATATATATATATATATATATATATATATATATATATATATATATACACACATGTTTATAAATATGTAAATAAATTTTATTTATTATTATACCCAATTTAGTTATTTCTATTATTACAGCAGTTTAACAGTACCAAACACGTACAACTACCTGTATAACTCATAGCATTTTTGAAAAATAAATTTTACCAAACGTTTAACTGAATCTCTCCACAGATGATTATTTCTATAGTGTAGTTAACAGCAATTATTTTAAAAACTATAGCATTACCAAACTGGCACTTAATCCCCATGCTTAGCTGTCAAAAATAATTTATAAAAAAAATTATCAAATACTAAAACTAGCTTTTAACTTTTTACAATCACTTTTGAATCTCCTAAAAACAATATCAAATGGGCCCTAAATTTGAATTTAGTCCTAAAATTATGAGACTAGTAATCTCAATTTACACATGGATTTAGTTGGAATAAGATTAAGAGTAATGATATTTGTCCCCCTTTATTTATCTCAACAACCCCCACTTTCTAATTTATTTCATCTATTTCCAAAGTTACCCTCATTAAAAATTAAAAAAATTATTTATTTTTCTAACGTTATCTTTTCTTTCTCTTCTGCACAATTTCTCTCTCTCTCTCTCTCTTTCAACAATCACTATTGTATATCTTAGCTACCACCACTTCTTAATTAATTCAATGTATTTCTAAAATAATCCTTATTAAAAATAAATTTTTTCCTCTCGTTTGCACTATTATTTTTTTTCTTTAATTTTTAGAGTAACCTACTTTGCTCCTTTAATGAACCAAATTCAATATTTATAGTATCATTATCAATAATTTTGTAAGTCAAATTCAAGAACAGGAGAAATATAAAAGAGAAAAAAATAATGAAAACAAGAAAATAAAAATTAAGTCAAAATTAGATTCTCTTAACAGTAATGCTATATATTCTAATTTTTTTTGTCTCAAATAACTATTCTAAATTATTTAGCATTCATTAATTAGTTATAATTAATTCACTTGGATTTTATAAAAAACTATCAACTAATTAATAAATGCCAAATCATTTGGAATAGTTATTTGGGATAAAAAATTTGGGATGTGTAGCATTACTATTCTCTTAATTGCATTTTTCGTCTTTTATGATGATGATGCCTTTCATGAGGTGAGAAATAATAGAGACCAGTAATATGTTCTTTTTTTTAATTTATTCATCATACATCAAAATCCATACAATCAAGGACAATAAAGTTCACCGCTTATTTAAAAAATAAAATAAAACCCAATAACAAAAACTCATTATATTCTACAAGTGGTGATGGATTGATGGTGATGAAAATAAGTGGTGGGGATGATGGTGATGCTTGAGAGAGAGAACTATGAGAGGGGAAAAATTAAAATTAAAATATTAATTATTCTTATTAAAAAGTAAGTATAATGTTGGTAATTATATGTATTTAATTGAGGAGTGGGGGATGCGGAGATACATAGAAGGGCTAATTATCACAAATCTAAGATTAAAGAAAAAAAAATGTTGTCCATTTATGAAACTTCTATTTATATCACTATTTGTTATTTATACTTAAATATTATTAATTAATTTTTTATTTATGATTAAATTAAATTTTATTTTTAATTTATTATTTATGATCTAATTAAATTGGTACTTTTACACCTACTAACCCTTGAAATTAAATTTTCATTACTTGTATATTTAATAATTTATAAATAAATTAACCATTTAATAATTTATTGCATTATTGATTGTATTAAATTTAATAATTACTAATGTAATATTAATCATAAAAATTAATACCATTAATTATTTGATTTTATATAATATTTTTAAATATTTGACAAAAATTAATTAAATATTTATATTGTTTTATTTATTTTTATTTTATTGTATTATGAATAACAATAACTTATTTATAATATGTTTAAATTTATTATTAATTGCCTTTTAATTTATTTTAATGATTATTATTGTAAAATATTCAAGAATAATTTATATCTACATTTAAATATCAACTTAAATGCTATTTAATTTTATTTAATTATAATTTAAAATTATCTCAATCCGAAACTATACCAAACTTATAGTATTATATAATCTAGTTTAATCTAATTTAATCAACCCAGTCTAATAATTAGTAATCTAATCCTGCGTGCCAAAAATAGCCTTCATGTCTTTTTTTTTTTGTTAATTTTAATAGGCATCTAACATCACTAATCAAACAGAAAAAAAGTTATAAAAGACAATTTCAGTTACAAAGCATGCAATTTCATGGTAATATATGACTAATAAAACCAAAAAGAAGTTAAAATGGCACAATTTCATTGTGAATGTGCGCTGTAAATTAATTGGTATTCAGACCTACCCAACAATAGTCTTACAATTTGATTTCCCTTCTAGATATACTATTCATACTATTTTGATAAGCAAGGGACAACGAGTCCTTCACGTAATTAATATTCTTCAAGTTGTATCTCTATTTTAGAAAGAAATACGACAGATATGTTTGCAGCAATACATTTTGGTACTTGACTTATACTTTAATTGATTATGCAGGAAACAACAAGTATTCGTTTCAATGAGGACATATAAATTATTAAGATTTGAGAAAGATGATTGTATGTTTAGTGGAGGAGGTAAGCAAATGTGAAAAGTAGTAAATTTATCAAAGAAAAAAGCACAAAATAACACGCAACAACATATCACATCATACCAAATATGATTTCTGGATTAGTATATTGTTATTTTATTAAAATATAGTTTCAATTTCACTAACAATTGATCATTATTACAAAAGTATGAATACAACATAAGAGAAATAATTAATTAGCAAAATCATGTGCACCCTTTCGGAGAGCATGGATAGACATAGTCCCCATGAACGATCTTAGCCTGCAAGGTAGAGCACTCTTCTCTTGTAAGCCCTGAGCAATCAAAACTGCGAGGCGATTCTGCAGGATTAGGAGAAAGTGAAGCATATGTCTTGGATTCTTTGCCAGGAGTAGTGGTTGAAATAAACATGTTTTCACTGTTTGCCACTACAAGTAATGCCAAGATGATGAGACTGAGACTTTTCGGCATTTTTCAATTTCTTAATGGTATTGTAAATAAATTAAATCGAGTTAAAATAGATGGGAGAGAATTAGAAAGTCATGGCCCTTATATATACGATTAAACATTGAGAAAGGAGTTTTAATGGCATTAATGGGATTGAAGAATCTATAAGTGCACAATAAATAAATTTTGATGCATTTATTTGCATTAATAATTCATTCTTAAAATCTTAGTGCGTTATTAAGGTAGTTACAACATACCTTTAATTAATTATATTTTTCTTTAGTTTTAATTTTTTTTGTTTAGTTTATTTTTTATTTTTACAATTATATCAATCATCAAGCCATTAATTTTAGTATTTAATGCTATTGACATTAGCCGTATCCTCCAATGAAATTTAGTCAAATTTCAATTATACTTATATTAAACTACAATGCACGAGGATTCTAATTTAAGAAAGAAAAGAAAGGTATTTAACTAATGAGAATCCTTCCTTATTTATTAACAGTTATAAGTTAATATTTTCAAATAAATTTAGTAAAAAAGAAAATAGTTCACAAAATTGTGGTCTATTCCTCGTCTCATGATTAAATTTGGCATTTAAGTGCATCCATATGCATTTTGGTAGTAATATTATTTTTTCTTCGAAGAACATATTTTAATAAAGAACTTCAATTGTGAAATACCAATGCAAGTTTGATGGAATTGTAAATTTATCTTAATCATCAGCAGGAACCAAATGTTGTAGGTGAATTTCAATTAATTAGTATTAAAAATAAAAAACGTAAGAGCTTAAGGCAAAATGACAAGAAAGGTGCGTGCCTAACTTTGCTATTCTATACTTGTACTACCAAGATTTAACAAAAAAAACTAACAGGAAATTTTAATGAGGCTATCCGATAATGCATGTTCTTGAAAGTGGGGTTGACATTAGCAAATAATATTTATCAAATCCCCTCTGATTAAAATAATCATGTTTAAGTAATAATTAATAGATTTTGCAAGTCTCAAATGTACTCTGTCTCTCTTTTTTTTTTTGTTAATTTAAATAGGCATCTAACATCACTAATCAAACAATAAGAACTTACAAATGAAAATTTCAGTTACAAAGCATGCAATTTCTTGGTAATATATTACTAACAAAACCCAAAAGAAGTTAGAATGGCACAATTTCATTGTGAATGAGCACTCTAAATTACTTGGTATTCAGAACTACCTAACAATAGTCTTGCAATTTGATTTCCCTTCTAGATATACTATTCTTGCCATTTAGATGAGCAAGTGACAACGAGTCCCTCGCGTAATTATAGTTCTTAATGTCGTATCTCTATTTTATGAAGAAATACGACTGATATGTTTGCAGCAATACATCTCGACTGATTATGCAGGAAACGACAAGTATTCGTTTCAGTGAGGACATATAAACTACTAAGATTTGAGAAAGATGATTGTATGTTTAGTGGACGAGGTAAGTTAATGTGAAAAGTAGTAAATTTATTAAAGAAAGAAGCACAAAATAACGCACAACGACATATCACATCATACCAAACATGATTTCTAGATTAGTATATTTATTATTTTATTAAAACATAGTTTCAATTTCTCTAACAATTGATCATTATTACAAAAGTACGAATACAACATAGGAGAAATAATTAATTAGCAAAATCATGTGCACCCTTTCGGAGAGCAAGGATAGGCATAGTCCCCATGAGCGATCTTAGCCTGCAAGGTAGAGCACTCTTCTCTTGTAAGCCCTGAGCAATCGACACTGTGAGGTGATGCGGCAGGATTAGGAGAAAGTGAAGCATATGTCTTGGATTCTTTGCCAGGAGTAGTGGCTGAAATAAACATGTTTTCACTGTTTGCCACTACAAGTAATGCCAGGATGATGAGACTGAGACTTTTCGACATTTTTCAATTTCTTTATGGAATTGTAAATAACTTAGTTTCAGTTAAAATAGATGGGAGAGAATTAGAGAGTCATAGCCCTTATATATACGATTAAATATTGAGAAAGGAGTTTTAATGGCGTTAATGGGATTGAAGAATCTATAAGTGCACAATAAATAAATTTTGATGCATTTATTTGCATTAATAATTCATTCTTAAAATCTTAGTGCGTTATTGAGGTAGTTACAACATACCTTTAATTAATTATAGTTTTCTTTAGTTTTAATGTTTTTTGTTTAGTTTATTTTTTTATTTTTACAATTATATCAATCATCAAGCCATTAATTTTAGTATTTAATGCTATTGACATTAGCCGTATCGTCCAATGAAATTTAGTCAAATTTCAATTATACTTATATTAAACTACAATACACGAGGATTCTAATTTAAGAAGGAAAAGAAAGGTATTTAACTAATGAGAATCCTGCCTTATTTATTAACAATTATCAGTTAATATTTTCAAACAAATCTAGTAAAAAAGAAAATAATTCGCAAAATTGTGGTCAATTCCTCGTCTCATGATTAAATTTGGCATTTAAGTGCATCCATAAGCATTGTGGTAGTAATATTATTTTTTCTTCGAAGAGCATATTTTAATAATGAACTCCAATTGTCAAAATACCAATGCAAGTTTGATGGAATTGTAAATTTACCTCAATCATCGACAGGAACCATAATTTAAATAGGCATCTAACTTCACTAATGAAACAATAAGAAGTTACGAATGAAAATTTCAGTTACAAAGCAAGCAATTTCTTGGTAATATATTACTAATAAAACCCAAAAGAAGTTAGAATGGCACAATTTCATTGTGAATGTGCACTCTAAATTACTTGGTATTCAGAACTACCTAACAATAGTCTTGCAATTTGATTTCCCTTCTAGATATACTATTCTTGCCATTTAGATGAGCAAGGGACAACGAGTCCCTCGCGTAATTAATGTTCTTAATGTCGTATCTTTATTTTATGAAGAATTACGACTGATATGTTTGCAGCAATACATTTGGGTACTTGACTTATACTTTAATTGATTATGCAGGAAACGACAAGTATTCGTTTAAGTGAGGACATATAAACTACTAAGATTTGAGAAAGATGATTGTATGTTTAGTGGACGAGGTAAGTTAATGTGAAAAGTAGTAAATTTATTAAAGAAAGAAGCACAAAATAACGTACAACCACATATCACATCATACCAAACATGATTTCTGGATTAGTATATTTGTTATTTTATTAGAACATAGTTTCAATTTCTCTAACAATTGATCATTATTACAAAAGTACGAATACAACATAGGAGAAATAATTAATTAGCAAAATCATGTGCACCCTTTCGGAGAGCAAGGATAGGCATAGTCCCCATGAGCGATCTTAGCCTGCAAGGTAGAGCACTCTTCTCTTGTAAGCCCTGAGCAATCGACACTGTGAGGTGATGCGGCAGGATTAGGAGAAAGTGAAGCATATGTCTTGGATTCTTTGCCAGGAGTAGTGGCTGAAATAAACATGTTTTCACTGTTTGCCACTACAAGTAATGCCAGGATGATGAGACTGAGACTTTTCGACATTTTTCAATTTCTTTATGGAATTGTAAATAACTTAGTCTCAGTTAAAATAGATGGGAGAGAATTAGAGAGTCATAGCCCTTATATATACGATTAAATATTGAGAAAGGAGTTTTAATGGCGTTAATGGGATTGAAGAATCTATAAGTGCACAATAAATAAATTTTGATGCATTTATTTGCATTAATAATTCATTCTTAAAATCTTAGTGCGTTATTAAGGTAGTTACAACATACCTTTAATTAATTATAGTTTTCTTTAGTTTTAATGTTTTTTGTTTAGTTTATTTTTTTATTTTTACAATTATATCAATCATCAAGCCATTAATTTTAGTATTTAATGCTATTGACATTAGCCGTATCGTTCAATGAAATTTAGTCAAATTTCAATTATACTTATATTAAACTACAATACACGAGGATTCTAATTTAAGAAGGAAAAGAAAGGTATTTAACTAATGAGAATCCTGCCTTATTTATTAACAATTATCAGTTAATATTTTCAAACAAATCTAGTAAAAAAGAAAATAATTCGCAAAATTGTGGTCAATTCCTCGTCTCATGATTAAATTTGGCATTTAAGTGCATCCATAAGCATTGTGGTAGTAATATTATTTTTTCTTCGAAGAGCATATTTTAATAATGAACTCCAATTGTCAAAATACCAATGCAAGTTTGATGGAATTGTAAATTTACCTCAATCATCGACAGGAACCATAATTTAAATAGGCATCTAACTTCACTAATGAAACAATAAGAAGTTACGAATGAAAATTTCAGTTACAAAGCATGCAATTTCTTGGTAATATATTACTAATAAAACCCAAAAGAAGTTAGAATGGCACAATTTCATTGTGAATGTGCACTCTAAATTACTTGGTATTCAGAACTACCTAACAATAGTCTTGCAATTTGATTTCCCTTCTAGATATACTATTCTTGCCATTTAGATGAGCAAGTGACAACGAGTCCCTCGCGTAATTATAGTTCTTAATGTCGTATCTCTATTTTATGAAGAAATACGACTGATATGTTTGCAGCAATACATCTCGACTGATTATGCAGGAAACGACAAGTATTCGTTTCAGTGAGGACATATAAACTACTAAGATTTGAGAAAGATGATTGTATGTTTAGTGGACGAGGTAAGTTAATGTGAAAAGTAGTAAATTTATTAAAGAAAGAAGCACAAAATAACGCACAACGACATATCACATCATACCAAACATGATTTCTAGATTAGTATATTTATTATTTTATTAAAACATAGTTTCAATTTCTCTAACAATTGATCATTATTACAAAAGTACGAATACAACATAGGAGAAATAATTAATTAGCAAAATCATGTGCACCCTTTCGGAGAGCAAGGATAGGCATAGTCCCCATGAGCGATCTTAGCCTGCAAGGTAGAGCACTCTTCTCTTGTAAGCCCTGAGCAATCGACACTGTGAGGTGATGCGGCAGGATTAGGAGAAAGTGAAGCATATGTCTTGGATTCTTTGCCAGGAGTAGTGGCTGAAATAAACATGTTTTCACTGTTTGCCACTACAAGTAATGCCAGGATGATGAGACTGAGACTTTTCGACATTTTTCAATTTCTTTATGGAATTGTAAATAACTTAGTTTCAGTTAAAATAGATGGGAGAGAATTAGAGAGTCATAGCCCTTATATATACGATTAAATATTGAGAAAGGAGTTTTAATGGCGTTAATGGGATTGAAGAATCTATAAGTGCACAATAAATAAATTTTGATGCATTTATTTGCATTAATAATTCATTCTTAAAATCTTAGTGCGTTATTAAGGTAGTTACAACATACCTTTAATTAATTATAGTTTTCTTTAGTTTTAATGTTTTTTGTTTAGTTTATTTTTTTATTTTTACAATTATATCAATCATCAAGCCATTAATTTTAGTATTTAATGCTATTGACATTAGCCGTATCGTCCAATGAAATTTAGTCAACTTTCAATTATACTTATATTAAACTACAATACACGAGGATTCTAATTTAAGAAGGAAAAGAAAGGTATTTAACTAATGAGAATCCTGCCTTATTTATTAACAATTATCAGTTAATATTTTCAAACAAATCTAGTAAAAAAGAAAATAGTTCGCAAAATTGTGGTCAATTCCTCGTCTCATGATTAAATTTGGCATTTAAGTGCATCCATAAGCATTTTGGTAGTAATATTATTTTTTCTTCGAAGAGCATATTTTAATAATGAACTCCAATTGTGAAATATCAATGCAAGTTTGATGGAATTGTAAATTTACCTTAATCATCCATAGGAGCCAAATGTTGGAGGTAAAATTCATTTAATTAGTATTAAAAAATAAAAAAAACGTAAGGGCTTAAGACAATATGACAATAAAAGAGCTTGCCTAAGTTTGCTATTCTGTACTTGTATTACCAAGATTTAAAAAACTAACAGGAAATTTTAATGAGACTATCTGACAATGCATGCTCTTGAAAATGGGGGTGGCATTAGACAAAAATATTTATCAAATCCCTGTAATTAAAATAATCATGTTTAAGTAATTATAATTAATAGATTTTTCAAGTCTCAAATATACTCTGTCTCTTTTTTTTTTTTTTGTTAATATTAATAGGCATCTAACATCACTAATCAAACAAAAAGAAGTTATAAAATGAAAATTTCAGTTGCAAAGCATGCAATTTCATGGTAATATATTACCAATAAAACCCAAAAGAAGTTAAAATGGCACAATTTCGTTGTGAATGTGCACTCTAAATTAATTGGTATTCAGACCTATCCAACAATAGTCTTGCAATTTAATTTCTCTTCTCGATATACTATTCTTACAATTTTGATAAGCAAGGGACAACGAGTCCTTCGTGTAATTAATATTGTTAATGTCGAATCTCTATTTTAAAAAGAAATACGGTTATACAGGAGATATGCTGCAAACCCACAAATCTCCCATCAGTGCCATCACCAAACATATTGTTCTAGATATGGGAAATTATATATAAATAAAAAATTAATAAAAAGGAATGGATATGGGACTTCCGTTAGTTGCATGATTTTTGTAGAGGGAAAAAAAAAATCAGTGGGGCTCAAACGCTTTGTTGTCTGCTTATTGGTTAGGTGAGAAGATGATTTGTATGATTATATCATCATTAAATCTACAACATTTTCAAATAGTAATTTAATAAAATGTTAATAGGCATTGTTAGAGTTCTATGTTTCAACATTTGGCTCTGATTTATGGTTTCAAATTAATTTAAGATATCCTAACCAAGATAGAGATACCGATTTTGATTCAATATGATGTAAATTTTATTTTTGGGTCAATGACCTCTGGGCGATACTTTTTTTGATAAATTTAAAAAATGTGACATATTTTTTAAAAATAGGCGAGAGGATGACAATCCATTAATTTTGATGAGAATAGTAAATTAATTGCAAAATGATATTTTTGCTCTTAGAATTAAATATAAAATAACGTTTCTGCCCCTATAATAGTTATAAAAAGATGTTTCTATCCCAACAATTAGTTACACAATATGTTTCTGCCCTTACTCAATTATTTTAAATTTTTTTAAATAGAAAAATTATAAAAAATTACATCTAAGCTTAATGCTGAATAGCGCTAAATTTAATTAAGTCTGAATAGAGCTGAATGCTGAATGCTGATAACATGTTTGTTTTTTATTTTTAAATGTCTAAATAAGTGTATTAAGTTGTTTGTTTTTTTATAATATAAATACTTAAAAACTGTTATTTTACATATATACCCTTATTAAATATTATGCATATTTGTATACTTGTATATTAATAATTCAATGAAAAAAATCAAAGATAAAATAAATAAGCTATTATATTTAATAAAAAAGAAACTAAAGTTATTATTTAATCAAAAAAATAAATTGAAACAAAAGAAAGCAAATAATTATAAATTAATTAAGTAATAGGAACGAGAAACAAGTACCTAGAATTAATTTCCTTTAGCAATCTGATTATTGACTCAAAGTATTTGGTAATATGAGAACTTGAAAGAAAAAAGAAAAGAGGAAGAATATGGCGTCAAGCTGAAAAAAACAGTGTTGGAATATAGGGTTTTATTTATGGAAAATAATTGGATATTGTTAAGGTATTGTTAGAAAAATAAAAATTAACTTCTTCAGCATTTTTTTTAATTCAGCATTAAGTTAAAATTTTTTACTTAATTAAATTAAGCGGTGATAGCTTAATTTTGAGTGTTCAATTAAAAAACAAACACCTATAGAATAGCTGATTGCTGAAACTGAATTCTTTTAAGCATTCAGTCAAAAAAACAAACAACCCCTAAGTCTAATTAATGGGCTTTTTTTTTGTTAAATCAAACAAAAATTTCTTATTAAAGCTATTGGAAAAGTTTGATTCAATAAGAAATTCTTTTTAAAAAAAATTTGTTTGATTCAACCAAAAAAAAAGCCGGTTAATTAGGCTTAAATATAATTTTTTATAATTTTTTCTATTTAAAAAATTAAAAATAATTGAGTAGGGGCAAAAACATATTTTATAACTAATTATTGGGATAGAAATGTCATTTTGTAACTATTATAGGGGTGAAAACGTTATTTTATAATTAAATCTAGGGGCAAAAACATTATTTTGCAATAAATTTACTGTTCTCATTAAAGTTAACGGCAAAGTTAATGAATTGTCACCCCCTCATCTATTTTTTAAAAACCTGTCACCTTTTTGTAATTTATCAAAAAAAGTGTCACACAGGGTCATTAACCCTTTATTTTTTAATAAGTTTAGGATAAATAGTTCGTATCTAAATTGACATGAATTTTATGTATCATTCATTAATTAGGTTGTAAAAATAATATGTTAGTAATTAACATAAGAAAGTCAATTAATATCATACAAATGGCAATAAATAAATTGAGATACATTATTTGGTATACATACTATATATTTCAACAAAGTAAACATAACGTTATTTTTCAATGGTGAGTAACTGAAAATACCCAAGTTTCAAATTGGTATCAATTATCAAATTAACAAAATTCTTTATGAGGGAGAACTTATTTCAATTTGTAAACTTAAATCCATATCATTTCTCCATTTCGAACAAATCTTGTAGAATAAATTAAATTTTAAACGCTAGAAATTTTGCTTATAAATTCTTTATTTATCTTCAGTTTATAAGAACACCCATAAAAAATCTCCCCTCACCAAAACAACAAAATACATAATGGAAACAAATAGGTGGTGTTGTTACCAGTGACCCCACCAGATTTCTCTATTTATGAAAAATCATTCATAAATTAGAAAAAACAACTTTAATTAAAAATTAATGGGGGGTTTACAACCCCCCCCCCCCCCCCCTCCCCATTTTTTTTTTTAATACAATTGAGAAATGGGTTTACTTTGGTAACATGATGTACGTAGAAAAAATATTCCATGGGGCTCAATTTTTGTTGTCTTATGGGTCAGGTGACAAGATAGCTTAATATATATGATTATGTTATCAATTATATAGATTACATTTTCATCAATTTCAAAATTAATTAATCGCTGACGGTATTTGGCCTGATACCCTCGTTGTTTGGTTCTTAATTATGGTCTCAAGATTGCTGACCAAACTAGTGAGACCCGGTTGGATTTTTAAGTAAGGAAATTAGCAAACGAAACAGGTCCTTTTTTTTTTTTTTATATTCTTAATTTGTACAATGACGAATAACAAGTTAAGTGAAAATGGATGTTCAACACCAACATTAAGTGGAAACACATCAACACCAATATGAAGTGGAAGAGGTATTGTAATTTTTAAGTTGCAGCTGCTGTAAAAAAAAATTATAATTATGAAATAAAAATTAGTAGTATGTAGTAAAAATATTTTTTAAATAATAATTTTGATAAAATTAATAAATATGTAATAAATTTTTTATTATACAAATATAAAATCAAATCAGCATAATTTTTAAACTACAATAGATAATATTTATAAAAAATTTTAGTATTATACCTAAAAAACTATAATTATCCTACCTCAATCTCAAATAAAATTTAAATTACAAATGTAACGCACACATTGAATCAAAGTTTGATGGGCCACAGGAAATAGCCCATTAATACTCGGATGTTGGGTGCTCACATTTACACTATTTCTGACAGCAATGCTTTTCACACCCCTTTAATATCGTTATAAAGGAAATTACACTATTTCTGACGAAAGGGTAGCTCTGCTATTCAATCACATACGCGGGGACCACGACTTCTGTTACTCGCCGTTTCTTTTTTAGCCCGAAAAATGAGGCTAAAAAATGTTTCATCAAGTCTCAATTGCTTCAAACTCAAGCAAAGACACAGAATGGTGCTAAATTGCTCAAAACTCTTTTATCATTTCTTTCACTTTTCTTTGTAAATTAGGAAGTTCATAGCTACAAATGCATAGTCAGTATCGTGGCATTATTCGATTGCCAACCCCATTGTTATCTATAAGTATCTAATCTATACTAAAACCCTAATGATCCTTAATCAGCAGCTTTTCTCCAAATCACATTGGATGAAACTTTCTTTACCATTTTCTTTTCAATCCAATTTATGATGGCATTCTCTGCAACCTTCTTTTCATATTAGTAAAGATACTTTCTATGCTTTTACAACAAAATTTTCCTTTTCTACGGCGATCCAACGTATCTCTCTTGATCTGATTGCACAACATCTTCTGGATAAACCTGCAAGAACACAATGTACGAAGCCTATAAGAATCTGCTCCCCAATCCATGAACATTTCTAAACGAAAAAACATAATTTCATCTTACTTGATCACAAAAGGAGAGAATAGAAAATATCTTACCAGACCATGTCTTTCCTCACCGAAGCTTACATTTCTGACCTTCAACTCCCCTCGACTAGTAGTTAGCTCATCCAAAATCTCAGCATCACATATTTCCAGTTCCCCCTCCTTCTCGAAAAGCTGAGGCAGTTCCTTATCCTGGTTAAAATGTCATATATCTTTTGAGCTTTGCAAATTCATAGATAGGATAATTCAAGGTTCTGTATTGAAGACGGTTTATAAATTGCTTACCCTGAAAGAAAGGCTGAGAGAATGCCGTGGAGCACCAGTGATTTCATCATATTCAGCAGCATCCAGCTCCCGCAAATGATGTGGAGGGAACAACTTGGGAAGGATATGTTGTCGGATGCTAATGAGAAGGAAGAATGGCAAGGGGAACAAAATTCCAGCAATTGGAATCCATGTGACGCCATAACAAACTAGGAAGTATACAAATTGGAAGAGAGTAAATATGACAATGTATTTGTATGGCACCAACTCCACGAAGGAAGCATGATCTTTTTCTAAGACCCTGCAAAGATAGGTCCAAAGTCATAGAAGGAATTAGTACAGCATCAGGCGACTTCAGCATTTGTCATAATTCAGCAAGGTTGAGCATTTGAGCTAGAAATAAATCTTCTTAAACTTGATATTTTGGACAGTTTTATTGGTGACTAATCCTGTTTCATGATATAAAATAATTCCAATGCAAAAGATTTGTGTTCTAAAATGGGAATGCTATTGGAAAAAGAAGTTAAACTCACTTGTACTGCCGGCCAGGGGTAATGAACAGAAGGAGCATCCTTTCCCAGAACTGGTTACCAGGGAGACTGTCAATGGCCATGTAAGCGAAATAACCCCAAAGAACTGATGTTGGAATAAGCTTTACGGCAGGCATGGCACATACAGATGCTGCCACTAAGAGTGACTGCAACAGATTGCTCACTCTTTGCTCATTGACTCGGACAGGCAAGTAAGCATCAATGTGCTTCTCAAGATCGAATTTTTCTTTGCTTTTCTCTCCTTCCTTCCCTCCTTTCATAATTGCCTCCTTCAGGTCTTCCAGTTCCTTAACTACTGAAGTCTGCAGCAAAAAAGTATAATGCCATTATAAAAGGAATATGTTTTGAGCTAACACTGGAGAAATTCATCACTACATGCAGAAAGGCAGAGAAGTTATCTTCTTGTTTGATGGGATTAACAAATATTTGGAGAACACCAAATGATAATAGTGATGAAAAACTAATCAAAATTGGTTTTTTCTTTAAGCAGCAACAGTGACTAGAGGACTTACAACAGGACTGCTTTCCATTTCTATGAAAACAGCTTGCATTTTTCCGTAAATTTCAGAATTGCTAGCTTTCTGCTTTTTGCTTTCCTTGGCACTCTTCACCATCTTCTTTTTCATGAACTGGAAATCACATTTAAAGTTCAGTAAGTATCTGATAACTTGTCAATAATTTATGACAATTTTCTTTTAAACATTCTGTAAACAAACCTGTCTTTTTAGAACAGCAAGGCTCTTGGTGTGCATAGGGGATTGTGGAAGGACTCCATTGGAAGGCGGGAGCCCAATCAATCCACAAAGTAATGTCTAAAGGCAGTTATTGTTAAGAGAACATGAGTGCCAAAGAAATAAAATAAGAAAACGAAAATCAGATGTATACATTAGCATTGCATACCATGAATCCGAGCAACAGGATGTCATAGTGGTATGCAGAAGGCTTTTTAAGATTGAATTCCTTCTGTTGTGCCAATTGTGATGCAACACTATGGTCGAAAAAGTATAGTCCCGCTACCATCACAGCAGGAATAAAGGCAGCAAAGATGTAAGCCAGAGGGACCTTCCCCATATCCTGCAATTTGAATTCATGTAAGTGCTAAAACATATGATTACTTCAAAAAATTTCCCCAACAAGTTCGGAAAATATGGTTTACTTTGATTACGGTCCAATGTTCTAAAGATCCAGATTCCCAAGGAAGAGGACTGAAGAGCCTTCTGGGAACTCCTGATGGAACTTTGCTCGGTACACTGAACGACAATGCTGTCCACACAACAACCATTAACGGAACCCCATAATCTGCAATGAAACTCCTGAACCACCCTGTAAAACATCAGAAAGAATCAGGTTCCGAACCTTGAACTATTTATTTAACAGTAAAAATCAAATTGCTTCAAATTTGCTTGACAAATCACAACCTGTGCCATACCACCAGGTCCTTGCTTTTCTGCTCGTTAATGCAGTATATACTAGACCAAAAGTGAATATGATTCCTAGCAATCCATTTGTGTAAAGCCATTGAAATTGATACTTCTCTAAGTTGGAGTCTTCATCCTTAGGAATCTTAAACTCGGTCACCATCCCCTATCAGTTTAACATTCTCCCATAGGTTAAGCATCAGAAGTATCACAAAGTTTTGCTATTACAATCAATTGATTCTGTTTTATACAGTTCAGTAGTTACCTTGATAGCCTGTTGAATGAATAAAACCGCAATCAACATGCCAAAAAGTTCACCTGCAATCCTTGTAAATCGATTGATAAGATCACAAGCATTGAATGTTGCCAGAAGAAACAGCATAAGAGCTGTCCATACACAAACCCTGCAAAAATCAAACAGTGCCTCAATGTCAAAACTCAACAATTTCTATGCAATTCCTTTTAGAAACCGGCATTTAAGGTTGATTTCTACTACCATCCAGCCCAAGCGAGGAAGAGTTTCTGTCCCAAATCTTCCCTATCTTTGGCAAAGTTGTACAAATAAGTGTACATTATAACAGTTGGTTCGGCAACTCCTAATATCAAAAGAGGTTGCCCTCCAACTATTGAGTGTATAATACCACAAAGAGCTGTGGAAGCTAAAGTCTCCACTGTGCTCAAGCTTCCATCTACAAAAGTTAAAACACTTTCAAAATCATGGCAAATGCTGATTCACATATAAGATAGTCAGCATACAATAAGTTCTGAAGCAAATAATTAATATCTTGGAAATTATATGGAGGAAGAGTTATATAACCTGTATCCCTACTGAGTTGCTCGCCGAAGGCAATAACAGGAAGAGCAGAAGCAAAGAAGATGTAAGTTGTTGGAGCCAATATCCTGCCACAAGCATATAGAAACATTTACATAAGCCACACTTTGTATAAAAGTGTATGAGAATGCAATTTTAATCTTTGGTCAAGGTCTAAAATGTTGAAAATACCCGAATCCTGAACGAATACCACTGATCCAATCTTCCTTGTAACATGAAACTCTTCCCCTAACATCATTAGCAATTCCTCTGAATGGAGATTTGATGTTCTCCATTTCTGATATAAGCAAGTGATGTAATTAGATGCCACAATTGAATACTGTAACAATTTGGAAAACTTGGACATAGGGAGACATAATATACTTTAATGGAGATGATGAAACAGGGAATGTTTTGAAACAGGGCAACCATATTAGGCACATTGAAAAATCAAAATAGAGAAAAGAAAATGTATCAAGGCTAGCTGTTCAAATGAAAATGATTGGTTACCGATACCAGCAATGAAATTTACTATTTTCTTCAGAAAAACTATCCTCGCATTTGTTTAATTTTCTGGTTAACTAAACACACCCTTACTCAAACCTAAATTTTTCTGTTTGGTTGCCGAGAAAACATAAGTCTGCAAGAAGTGAAAAAAACCACGGCACTAATTATCTTCTTCCCTTAGAAACAAACCCAAAGAGAGAAAGAATAATAAATACTATATTAAAGAGTCAGGAATCCCATTAGTTTCATGAAATTTTCTTGGCAAACAAACAAAACATTTTCCAAGAAAAACTCTTCATTTATTCCGGAAAAAGAAACCCATGTTCCATTTTTCTTCTATAATCAAAATTTCATCAAGAGAAAACACTTTCATTATCAGAAGTTACACAACATAACATGCAGTTACATACACATACATGTAAAACGTTACACACATGCAAATAAAAATATAATGCATGTGTTTCGTGTTAACATTTAATAAGAGAAAAGAGAATAAGAGATTCATTTACCGGAGGCGGCGGAGGAGGAGATGTGCCGGAATATTCGCCAGACTTTTCACTGGTAATTAACTAACTTTCAGTGTGTGTAATTTTGTTTTCTCTTCCTCAATGGGGCGGCTTCTGTTAACTTTGTAAAAGTCCCAAACAACACTCGTACCACACACACAACATGCACTGATGCACGTCTTTAAAAAGCCCCGCGAGACATAGTGGTGGGTAGTTTGGTAATTTCGTATAAGAAAAAGTACAAGGTTTATATGGGGGATCAGGCTTAGGTGGCGCTTTTAGAGTGGTGCCAGTTGTAAATCTTGGAAGATTTCTTCATGCAGTCGGAGGCCAGCATATGTGATGTATTAATATTAAGGTGATTGCTGAATGTGTACCGTCAATTTCATGATTTTGCCTAGTAAATTTACATACGATTTTAAAGAATTAATTAAATTATCATATTGTTGTTATACATTTTGTTTTTTTGAGATTACTACTTATTTATTGAGAAGAAGAGAAACTTTATTAATGATAGGCCAAATTGATCAAAATTACAAAACAAGCCATATATGACATAAACGAGTGATAATAGAGTTATAAACTTTTGTATTAACTTATTTATACAGCCTGATGTAGCATAAATTCATTGATACAATGAAAATACAAAATAAGAAAAGTAAATCATATGGGTTAAGAGATATTTAATTTAACTAATTGAATTATGCCATATGAGTTTGTATAAAATAAATTTATATAAGAATTTGTATTTATATTATTACTCGACATAAAAATACAAATAAACTCAACATGAGAAGAACCCATCCGTATCAATTTTAGCTACCACACACCTTCCAAAAATTGTTTTGAAGGAAATTCAATCTAAGATTATTGGTGCACGAGGAATTTGATCCATGTGACCAACTTATTTGTTTGTTTCGTACTCGCAAAAGAAATGAATTTTGTCATTGGAGATGTTTATTTATAGAATTCAACATAAATAAATGATTTAACTATCAACAAGAAAATAAAAAAAAAATAAAAAAACACTTAATGGTTTCTTTATAGGGAAAAATATTCTTTTTTTCATATTTAAAAATTCCTAATACACACCATTAATAATCTAAGGAAAAACTTTAATTAATAAAAAAAGTAGATGGAGGACTTCCTTATTTGAGCTCAAAAACAGAGATTGTTGAAGTCAGGACTATCAGAGAATAATTAGGTCATATATACTATATAGCTCTTAGACTAAAATTGAATGTCAATTAATTATCATACAAAAGGGAGAATTAAAGCTAGCACTAAGATCTAAATAATGATCACAATTTGTTACCGATTAACACTTTATGGAATGGTTTATTATTCATTTATTTTTATCATTTTTAGATAACAATAATATTAGGGATCCCAACACTTGAGTCATAACTTGAGTCTAAATATTATGTGTCACTCATTTATTGGATGATGGATTCCATAATTTATAAAATTACTTAACCGTTATCCAATAGATGGATGTCATATTAATTGGGACTAAAATTAAGACTTAAATGTTGAAATGTCTAACATTGCTCTTTAAATAAATATAACTCAAATTGCGATTAATTAATGTTAGGAATGCAGCTAACTAGTTAATACATTTGCCAATTCAAAATTTAAACCTCATCTTTAGTTAAAAGTAAAATTTTCTTCAGCAGATCTTCTTGATCTTTAACTAGATATCTTGTTCTACTTTAGATGGAATATTAGCAAATTGATAAATTATCTCAAATTCTTGCCATCTTTAAGAAATAGAATTCAGTATGCCATTAATTATTCAAAGTAGGTAATATGAATTTTCCAACTTAATTGTATATAATTTTCCAACTTAATTGTATATCACTATCAGGGATAAAAATTAAAAAAAATCCGTTAATCTTAGTTGACTGGATCATATCATAAATGCTTAAAGTATTTTGTTTTGAAAATGCTAAAGTCATATACACATTAGTTGCATCTATTTATAATTTAATTTCAATTGTGAATAAAAGCAGCTAGTTTAATCTCAGGACTCACGTTTAGTATTTTTAAAGCATATCTACAATCAAATAAAATATTTAACTATTCATACAAATCGACTTGTTATCTTAATTAATTTATTAGATTATATTATATAAATTTTTCTTTATTTGTTGTCAAATTCAAAATTTTATTCTCCTAGACACGACATTTTATGTACATATATATACCCATAAGGCCATAAATCTTTTATTAACATTTAAAACTATATATTGTACGTGTATGATATATCAACCATCATGCTAACTTTTAATCCTCCAGAGAATTCGAGATTTAATCAGCTGGTACTGCAAAATTAAATTATTATTTCTTAGTTTAATTTATAATTAAATTAACTGATTAGCTGACGACATGGTCACGCTTCTTCACCGTCCGCTAAAATTTCACGATCACAAAATGGTTTTCATATTTTTATATTCAATTTTGTATTTACATTTATTAATTAATTATCGATCGACCACATCTTAGATAAACTCAAACAATCCTTTTTATTTATACTTTCATTTTATCTTTATAATGTATTTTTTATTAAAAAATTACTCATATGTATTAATGGATTCTATGCTAATCCGACTTATGCGTGCTTCCTTTAGGCTATGTTTGCGAGCTGGGATTGGATTATTTTTGGGATTAATTATTTATATTATATTTGGCAAGCTCTACTTTAGATTTGATTATGTTTAGTCCTAAGATTATGTGATTAACAATTCCAATTGAAACATGGGTTTAGTTAGGATTAACTTTAAAAATAATTGTCTATTTAATTCATTATTACTTGAATATTTAATTTAATAATCACCATATTAAATTAATCATAAAAATTAATAATACCATTAATTGGTTGCTTTTATATTATTTGCTAACTTTTTGATAGAATAAAATATATTTAAAATATTTAATAACAATTAAATTAAATATTTAAATAATTTTAATTTAATTTAATTTAATTTAATTTAATTTAATTTAATTTAAACTAATCTAATTTATATTTGTTTATTATAGTTGTAAATACCTAATAACTAATTTTCTATATATTTAATTTTAATTAATTGTCTTTTAAATTAATATTAATAATTATTTTATTATTAAATATATATAAATAGTTCATATTTATATTTAAATATCAACTTAAATGCTATTTAATGTTATTTAAATATAATTTAACATAGTCTAATCCAGTACCGTATCAAACATAAGACAGTATAATATAATCCAATCCAATCTAATCTAGTCCAATCCAATTCTGCGTGCCAAACGTAGCCTTAGGATACGTTTGGGATTGAGGTGCTGTAGCTTTTAAGTTACAACTGCAGTGGAAAAAAAGCTGTAATTATATAACAAAAGTTAATAGTCTATAATGAATATAATTTTTAAATAATAATTTTGACAAAATTATTAAAAATATAATATATTTTTCATTATACATGTAAAAAAATAACATCAATATAGTTTCCAAGTTATAGCAGTTAGTGTTTTCCAAACACTTTAGTGTTATAACTTAAAAATTATAGCTACCCAACTTCAATCCTAAACGCACCCTTAGTGGGATAGAACTTTTATACTGCTGCAAACATGTTACATGCGAAATTTATTTTTGGAGGAATTTTTGACATGCAATTAAGACAATGTTGAATTATTTCCAAAGGAAATTTCAACTACTTGTAATGTGCAAAAAGCCTTTGGCTTTCTTATTTCAAGTGATTATCTGTCATATAAAAGCAACCTTATAGACTTATTTCTACTACCAAAAGTGTGTTTGTTTACGAAGACTTTTTGCGTGCGTGCATTGCATTTGCATGTGCAAATTATGAAACATTTCGTGTCAAAATTGCCGTGCCAATTCTTTCCATAAATTTATCCGTGGCGTGCCAATTAATGCCTTTCTATAAATTATCTGTGGGACTCCTTTTTTATCATTCACATTAATTTTGTCCCATACTTTCAAAATGTGTGCCAGGCTGTTATGAATTAAGATTTTAACTCGCTTTCTACCATATTAAATTGAGAAAAAGACGATCTAAAATTTATCCTAATAGACAATTAGACTCTTATATCTCTGAAAATAGATAGTTAGATCTCCACTATTTTTGAAATGTACATTCAAAATCATTTCATATATTTGAAAAGAGATAAAAACATTGATGTATTATTATCCCCACAAAGAGTAATAATCATCTCCATTCAAATGAAGTTGATCACTAATACTATGAGATTTCGATGCCCAATTCTAAAAATAGTGGAGGTACGTATTACTATCTATTAGTTTCTCGAACAATATATCTAGTTGTTTATTGAAACAAATCTTATGGGTCTAATTGATGTGTATTGCGTAACTTTATTTTAATTCATTAGTTTAATTATTAATTTTTTTTTTCCTTTTACGGTTTTAAACGTCTAATATGTATAAATATAGGGTCAATAAGTAAGATGAATCAAACCTACTTTTACAGACCTAATCATCAGCCTTTCATTTTTGTTCATTGACGTGTACTTCAAATCTTCAATTCGATCACTGGCAACTCATTCATGAAGTAGTGATAGTGAAGTTTGAATTTTTTGTTTTCAAGTTGGACTCGCAACATCACAAATTTCAACATCACCCTAAACTGAAGCAAACGATATTAAGTTCTTGTGGTCCTTAACTATTGGATATGCAATTATAAATTTGTATGGAAGTTGACATTTTATACTCAAACGTGGTGTGCAACAGTGTACATCGAAAACAAAAGTTAATATTATTCAAGAAAATGATAGCTAGCTAGCCTCATGTATAGAATCTCTCTGGATTCGGATTTGAAATTTTTTTTTTGAATTACATGAGACTATTGCTCAGATTATAACTCATATTACATGAAAATATTACCGATATTTACAACAATACTGATATTCTCACCACAGTTAGCATAGAACACGACGTTTTGTGCTAAATTCCAAATTTCCCTAGTAAGCTCAAAGTCAAGAATAAAAAAATCAAGCCAACCAAATTTGCCCAGTTAAAACAAGAATCAAGAATCAAAAAATGAAGACAACCAAATTTGCCCAGTAAGCTCAGCATCACGAATCAAAAAATCAAGCCAACCAAATTTAGAATTAATGAAGCAAATTACCTCCACAACTCGATTACGTCAGCTGTGACCCACGGTTGCTGTGGATTTTTTTTGGGGGGTGGGGGAGAGAGTGAAGCTGAAGTCTATTTTATGAGAAAGCCCAGAGAGTGAGGCGCTGTGAGGGAACCAGACACAGTTGGCGGGGCGAGAGAGAGAGCTGACACGGCGATGAGACAATGGCAGTTGTAAATTTGGGGGTAGAGAGAGTGACCCATGGCTGCTGTGGATTTGGAGGGGAGAGAGAAAAAGCCGACAGTGAGAACTAAGCATGGTGAGATTAATGGCTTGTTAAGATTTGTGGCGTGAGGGAGAGAGTGAGAGTGCGTGTGTGTTGTGTGAGATGCATGTGTGTTGCGTGGAGATTCTCACTACAATGACATTTTATAGTTAGCACAAAATGCAGTGTTATGTGCTAACTGTGGCGTTAACTATGGTAAGAATTTCATTTTTTTATTTACAATCAGACAATTACTGAGTCTAATTTATATTATATCTTATATAGTACTGCCTAGATTTTTACCCTCTCTAATATTCGAGTGACGCCTACCCTATTCATATTTCAGAATGGAGAAGACACCCTCACAATTGTGAGGGAGTGATATCGGAATTGAAAATTATGAATGGGCTTTGAGGAAGTAAATTAAAAATAGAAACAAAACAGAATGGACCATTGTATGCATGGTGATAATTTCTATGCGAAGGAAAACGGCTTTGAGAAATTGTGTTGCTTAACTGAAATAACAGAAAAATGAGATTGTTTAGAATCGTGTGTGCAATTACAGGCCGAGTGTTGTTGCAACTTGTGAAGTTTCAGCTTATGAAGTTGCTATCGGGAATGGGAAAATGACCAAACTCTTTTCTTTCTTCCTCATTATTTGCATTTTTGCTCATTCGATTTCTTGGAAAAATTTAGACCTTGCCCTCTTTAGTTTATATGATTTTTTAATTTTGGTCTCCTCAAGTTTGTAGTTTCTTCGTTTTGACCCGTTGAACCAAAATCTTAGTTCTAGTAGATTTTAAAACATGAGACGAATGTGGTTAATTGTGCTAAAGCTTTTGATCATTAATTATATAGGACGCTAATGAAGCATGCATGTGTGCGTGTATATATATATATATTAGTCCCGATTTGGTCCCGAAAAGTTCTGGAAGCTATTAAATCGAGGGATTTAGTAGCATTATGTAAATATAATATTAAACTGCACGGTTTAATAGCTTTCACAGACTTTTTCGAACTTTCTCGTACTTTAAAATTCTATATTAGAACATATATATATATAATCCGAAATTTTAAAGTGCAGAGAAGTCCAGAAAAGCTTTAAAATCGCACGGTTTACGTGATTGAAGTTTTAAGCTTTTCTGGACTTTCCCGCACTTTAAAATTTCGGACCAGATCATGACTGTATGTATATATATATATATATATTCCAATCCAAGATCCTAGATTTGTTAAAGTTCGAGAAAGCTATTAAACTGCATGGTCTAATAATGTAATGACATTATACTATTAAACTGCATGTATGTATGTATCACCACTTAGATGAGAAGTAATAAAACTTAATGTATAATCAATTATCACATGGCCGTATTAGATAATATCATATCATTTACTACACGAATTAGAATATAAACTTTGTATATCAGAAGACCGAACAAATTTTGTTGTGCTCCACTATGTTGGTACCCTGTGTTAATTAATTAGCATTTAAACTTGGTTTAAGTATGTTTGGAAGATTCCATAGAGAGCGTGACTGAGTGAAGCTTGTAGAATGAGCTTGAACCTTCTGTGGCCAATAATTGCTTTCCACTTGAAAACAAACAAACAAACAAAAACACAAAACAAAAACAAAAACAAAAAGCGGAATTGCAATGAAGATTTTTTTTTTCTCTAAAGAAATTAACACAAAATCTACATGCATTTACAAGAAAATTTTTCTCTACGCGTCACCAAGAATCTCCAACCGTTCCTTTGTTTCCCTAAATTGATCTGGCCCTAACACTTTTATTTTTTTTTCGGACGTGAGTGAAAACACCCAGGTTTCAATTAGGGGAGTAGCTATTCATGTTCATATACAAAATGTGAATTAATCAAATTTACAAATTGCTAATTAGATATGAATTTGATAACTTGCAAATTGCTTTTGTGGACAAATGTTTTCATGTGTTATTTAGATTTAATTTTCATGAATTTGCGCTTATCATAAATTCTTTACTTATCTTCGGTCAATAACAACACCAACCAAATCTCACATCACCGCATAAAAAATAAAATAAAAAAATTCACCAAAACCTCAAATTATATATATGATGCAAACAAATATTTGTCGACATTATCAATAACGCCCCAACATCTCTCTATATATTGAAAATTATACATATTTAAAAATAAGAACAAAATAAATTCGGGTTTGCTTAACATGATTTATGTAGGTAAAAAAAAAAAAGGTTCCATGGGGGCTCAAATGTTTTGTTGTCTCTAATGATGATTAGGTAAGTTGATTATCTCAAATTAGAATGCATGATTTATATGATTATCTCATTTCTGACGTTTGCCTAATTCATGTTTAAAATTTATTCACAAATGTTATTTGGCCTGGTTTTAGATTTATCTTTCAAGCATTTGACTTGAGTTTTAGGTTTTTAATAATTATGGTCTCAAGGCTGACCAAACATCTATTTTAAGAAAAATTTCTCTGATATATGACTGACACAATACCTTTAATATATTCTAAAATTTCTCTTATTTTAAAATGAAATCATAATTAACTGTTAAATATAACAATATAAGTAGGTAGCCAGGTAGGTGAGTAATAAAAAGCATCAGCTAGATTTATATGGATGTTTAATATGGTAATACCTGAACATTTATTTGTCGTGCTTCAACAATAAGTTAAAAAGCTCGACAATTACATGAATCAACTAATAAAATCAAAATTTTGATAATTCCTTTATTAATTGTTTATGTCATACTTATGTATCCTCCATTATTTCTTCATTAGATTCAGATTTATGATTATAGCAAGCTTACTGCGCGCATGAAGTTTAATTAGTGGAGCTCTAAATTAACATCCCTTTAAATCCTTATGAAATGATTGCTTCTTTTTTTATAGAACTCTAACATGTTTTCTTACAAATTAATTTTTGTTTTTATTAATAATGTTATAGATCCTAACTTTTGAGTTTCAATTGATGTTTCAGTTTTTTTTTTTTTTGGTAATTATTATATCATGGTAACTATTAGTAACTAATCTGATGTGATTAAACATTAAACTGACACGTCAGTTGAAACTCAAATGTTTGAATTCTTAAGATTACTTGTTTTTTAGAATAAAAATTCAGCGAATCAAATCATAAAATTTTAAAACAAATATTCTCATTTAAAAAAATATATATATTTTCAAAAGCTTAGAAGATAAATATAGATTATGAGATGGGATGGACCATGGGTGTAAAGGTTTGATAAAAGAATAAATTGTGTAAGTGTTTAATAAATGTTGGTTCAAAAAAAGAATTGAAATTATTTTGGGCTATTTACATAATTTGAATTGAAAAGGGGTTTCCCAAGGTCTTTTGAGGGGTGTTAATAAAATCACTCCAGTCTAATTCTTTCAAATTTTCGTGGGGCCACAGGAAACATCATATAGGTTCATTGTTTTTAATAGGGGTGGGCAAACGGTTCAGTTCTATAGGTAAAAATCGAATAGTTTGAATTTTTGAGAATCGATTGGTTTGTGTTCGGTTCGGTTTAGAATCGAACCGATAAACTAATCGGTTCAACTCATTTTAATTAAAAAATATTTTAAAATATATAAACCTAAATTCTAAAATCCCTCAAAATTTAAATCTATTCTCAATTTCTACCTCAAAATTTAAATCCATTCCCAATTTCTAACACTAAAATATTTTTAATTTAAAACATATAACCTTAAATTCTAAAAAAATTTTAATTTAAAATACATTATTATAGAAATATTCTTTAACTTATTTCATAATATGTTATTATGCTTCTATAAAAAAATGTTATTTTACTTTATTTATAAAATGGATCACCAATCACATAATTTTTTTATAATTTGTTACTTATAATTTTTTTAACTTATTTTTTTATAATTTCTAATAAGATTTTGGGATAAAACTCATAAAATGTTAAAGAATCGAACTGAACTGAAATAATTCAGTTCAGTTTGTATTCCTAAGAACCGATCAATTTTGGTTCGGTTCAATTCAGTTTGGCTCCTGAACTGAACCGAACCGAACCGGAGAATGCCCACCCCTAGTTTTTAATGCCCTTTTGAATTCGAGACAGCGTTGCGTCATTGTTAGGATGCCAGAGTAATGATCGGATTTCCAATATTTAAGTTTTATTTTGAGTCCCAATTGATACGTATCACTCATTTATTAGATGATGAATTTTAAAGCTTATGAAATTATTGAAGCACCCTCCAATAGATGAATGACACATCAGTTGGGACTCAAAATGAAACTTAAATATTAGGATACCTATTATTACTCTAGGATGCCATGTCAATGGCATGCCGTTACAAATAATTTTTTTTAAATATAATAAATAATATTTTAGGTAGTTTGTATAAATATCTTAAAAATATTTCTTGTATAATAATTAAAAAAATTAGCGATTATTTATTAATTATTTTTATTTAATTAAATATGAAGTTAAGCTTAATTATTATTTGTTGATAAAAATTAAAAATTAATAAAAATAAGTTTAATATAAGTTATTCCAAGGGTCCTATGGGATAAAAATTTTGTCTTATCTAGTAAAGTGTACTACAGTCAATGGTATGAGACAGGGAATATGGGGTGGGGATGTTGTTTGTATTGGTTTATCTCAGTTTTGGTAACAATTATTTGTAATAAATTTTATCATCCTCTCTATTACCATTTAAATCAATTAAAAATTACCATACAAATATTTTTGTTTTTTAAAAATTAGCATATAAACAGGTCCTCCACATACATTGTAGATAGAAGTGGTACTCCATGTTTGATTTAGAGGATTCCTCAACTGAACTAAATCTAAAATTTATTAGTGATTCGGTTCTTTTTTAAAAATCAAAATTGAACCCTTGTACTAGATCTTTTCGGTTAATCAATTTCAAACCAAATTAAAAAAATTGAATTAAACACCCAAACCTAACGTAGTCATTGATTCAAGCTTAGCAGTACTAAAGTTCTAGTGAGATTTGAGAAATAATTTTCTCTGTGTTTGAGTCTTTTCTTTCTTTTATTATAATTCAAACCAACCGATAAATGCATTAGAATCAACTATGCCTAAGAATTATCGAATTTAAGTTTACACAATACCCTATCATGGCTTGTCTCGATTTATTAAAGTTGCAATTCACCTTGAAAAATCAGCTTCCAAAGAAGGGGAAAAAAGAAAAAGAAATCGGACACCACAAATACAAAAATACGCAGAACCTTCGATTTTAACTTTTAAAAATGAGATATCTACCGATTTTAAGTCATTTTCACTCATGTTCTAGAAATTATATTGAATAAATAAAAACAAAACTAACTGCCTCACTTCATTAGATTCACTGCTCCGTTGACCCTTGATACACTTCTGTATTTTTCTTCTCATTTTATCAGTTTTATAAAACATATATAGTGTTTGAATTTCATAGCGTCGGCAATCAAAATTTATTAGCCTCACTAAAGAAAACAAAAAAAAAAAAAAATTCTTTCAATCCCCTACAACTAGGGTTTCTTCCCAATTACGTTTAAAAAATTGACCTTTCTTGTTATGTATAAATTGTGAATTAATCTTGAATTTGAAGCTGACCCAGTTTTGTTCATACTATAAAAAAAGTTAAAAAAAAAAACTGTATCTTGGATTTTTGATCTATAGATCATTAGATTGTTTTGATAAATTTTAAAAAGATCTTTCATTTGGGTTGATTTTGTGGGAAATGGACAAGAAAAGAGTGGCAGTGCCATTAGTGTGCCACGGGCACTCACGGCCAGTGGTCGATTTGTTTTACAGTCCGATCACTCCTGATGGGTTCTTTCTTATCAGTGCTAGCAAGGGTACAGCGCCGTTTTTGCTTAACTTCTCTTTATTTATTTGTCAACTGATGATGTTCTTATTTGTTTAGCCGAATGTTGAATGTCTATTCTTTGAATATAGTTCCATGATTTTGAGCTGGGTTTTCTTTAATTCTTCATTTTGCTGATCATTTTATTGTTTCGTGATTTAATATTTATTTTGGTTTTTTTTTTTAGTGGATTTGTTATTCGATTATATTTTTGCTATGTTCATGTGGGTCCACTGTCCGATCATAACTTAATCTTGTGGGTTGGTTCTTATTGAATAGTCAGTTAGTGAAAATGATTGCTGAGTCTGGTTTGATTTTCATTTGGTGGTTGTTTATTGCAGATCATGGATTATTTGGTTATGTAATGGTGAATTGGAATATTTTTTAATAGTCGTTTAGTGATCATTTATCGTTGTACACGGTTTCTGTTGAATATTCATAATGCAATGACTTTATAACATTGGTAGCATTGATATGTATTCAATCATGTTTTATGAGCTAAGCTAAGATAGTTGTATAGCAATTATTGGCTATGTGCTGGTTTGGGGCTGTGATTTTACTTTATTTAGTTTATTCATGAGAGACTGAATTATGTATCAATGACTGTGAATATATTTTGCAGTTTCAAAATTCTGTTTGATTATATGATGTTCTACATGTAGATTCTAGTCCAATGTTGAGAAATGGGGAGACTGGGGATTGGATTGGTACCTTTCAAGGACATAAAGGTGCAGTGTGGAGTTGCTGCCTGGATGCTAATGCTTTATTTGCCGCATCTGGCTCTGCAGATTTTACTGTGTAAGTAGCTGAGCATTTCTTATTAACATAGTGTTTACCTTGTATTTTTATTGATTATAGTAGTTATTTGGCTTCTTTGGGAAAAATGCTTACTTAGGCTGCCTAACATTTGGTATCATAATAAGATTACGAAGTTTCACGTGGTGACAATGACATGCATTCGAGAAAAATATATTTGTACGAAGTAATGAACTCTGAAGTGTATGGTTACCCGGCAAATCACTGTTAGTTGATTCTGACCTAAATGAAAATCCTCAATTTTTTAGATAATTCATCTGATGGTATATTGTTTCTATGTTTTATGCTCCTCTTATCTTTTGCAGGAAATTATGGGATGCATTGACTGGGGATGAAAAGCACTCTTTTGAACACAAGCATATTGTTCGAGCATGTGCTTTTTCAGAGGTAGATTTTGAGTTTGATAATTCTGCCTTTTCTTTTCTGCATTTTATGGACTGCATGCTATTTGATAAGTTCTAGATAGGAATTTTTCTTCTTGATCGACACATAAACATGTATCTTGTGCATTTGGCATATTCTTTGAAGTGAGGGATGCAGAACATCTTTTTCCAGTAATTGCCTGCTCTTCTTTTTAATCAATTTTAAAGGTTTGTGGAGTACCCAAGTTCTTGTGTGTGATTGGGTGGCTAAACATATTTAATTCAGCTGATTTTTCTGCACATTTGATTTTCTGTGTAATAAGATGGAGATTTTGAATTTCTGCAAATGCAATCATGTCATGTACATCATCCTCTTGGATCTAGTCTTCTTTCAGATAGACTGACGTTCACGTTGTAGGCTTGGTGTCAACTTTTCCCTTGCACTTTGGTGTGCTAGGTCAAAGCCATTGTTATTCTAGAAATATTGTCAAAACTTGGGTTCTGGTTTCTGACTCTTTCAAGGGTTCTTTTGGCCTCCTTGACTTTTCTTTGACTATTCATTTATTTTAACATTATGATAGGCTTTGAACTTTGATATTTGTCTTCTTACTTTTTTTTTTTTCCATCTTGTTCATCTGTTCCCCTCCTCTGTGCTTTTATTCTTTCTTTATCTTGTTTATCTTAGAAATGAATTCTGTGGGGCCTGGACTGTGAAAATCTATTTCCAAATATTATTTACTTAGCCTGCTCCGTGCAATAAATTAATTCTTTTCACAGGACACACACCTTCTACTCACTGGGGGATTTGAGAAAATTCTTCGAATATTTGATTTGAATCGTCCAGATGCACCTCCAAGAGAAGTTGACAATTCTCCTGGTTCAATTAGAACCGTTGCATGGCTTCACAGTGACCAGACAATACTAAGTTCCTGCACTGATAGCAGTGGTGTGAGGTATGGAGACTGATTAAATGCTTCACGTTAATATCTTCAAGAGAAAACAAAAGTAATGATTCAGGATGACCCAATATCATGTTGATTTCTTTGATTAGTTGAATTGGAATGTCTGGGTTTTGTCCATGATACTAAGTGATTACAGTTACAGTTTATAATGATTGTAACACAAATATGAGATGAATGAGTTGGTACTCGACATGAAGTCACTTCAGATATGAAGTGAGACTACGGGGCTGTTTGTTTTTTTTGACTAAATGACTTAATTGACTTAATTTTAATCAATTAAGTAATTAAGTCAGTTTTTTTTTTCAACTTAATGAAAATTTTCAGTCATTAAGTTATTAAGCCAATTTTTTTAGCTTTTTGCTTAATCTGAAAAGTATTAATGGTATGATTAAAAGATATTTTTCAAAATATCCCCCCTATCTAATTAATTAATTTTCATTGTTACCTAAATAAAATTTAATAATTAGCATTATTACCCATCTCTATAACTTGTGATAATATAGTGCATTGGTAGATTATTATTATTTTTTTCTTTTTATTTTATTCAAATTGACATTATTTATCTTCATAATTTTTTATGAATATTTTTCATATAAAAACATCATAAACTACAATAAAATTGATTAGCATATACTAATTTAGAATATTAAAGGGCTGTATTTAATTGAATATGATTTATGTTATGATAATATATTGTCTTATTTATGTTCTTTGAGATGTTTATTATTTGTTTAACTTTTATAATTTGTAAGGCATAAATGTAAAAGTACTAGTTTTCAGATTTTTTAAGTTAAAAAAAAAAACTTAATATTTACTTTTAGCGATTTAGACTAAAAAAATAAACATATCATTCAGATTCAGACATTAAGCCCAATTCAAAATTCAGACGAATTCAAGTCTATTCAAATTTGAGGAAAAAAAAAAAAAACAAACTCCACCTACATGTGATGCTGAATACGTAATTTTTTTGTGTGCTATTTCTGTGAACTCAATTAAACGTCCTCGTTATTTGTGAAATTTCCAGAAATGTTTTCATTATTGCACTCTATTAAGAGGTATAACTTCTGTTAAATACATGGTAGAATCTAAGATAATAAAAAACTTGAATCCAGCTTCCTTCCAGTTATATGTTAACAAGTCTCATGTGATGGAGTTGTTAATGCCTTTGGCCTTCTGAATGCATATGTAATCTCTATATTTTAAGTAAGCAAACAATGTTAAACAAAATTATCACGTCCTAACCAGGCTCTTTTCAAATTCCTGATATGCTAAGAAACCTGAGCTAGAAACCCGTTCTAATAGTATTGGCATCGTGTCCGACCATTGTGCATACTGTAATGTCAATGCCAGATCCTGGACCTCAGCCTGGCACTTTGACAACCATCTGTCAAGGTTTTGTCAATAGATTGTAAACTATGTAGCAACTTTGTGATACGCTACACAGATGCATGTTTCGAGTTTGAATCTTTTGTACCTTAAAACCTTAGTCTCTTTGACCCAGTTCATGGTTTAGGTTTTAACCTTATTTTCATCATCATCATTTTGGTTGAAACTATCATTTGTTCCTTCTTGATTTTGAAGTATACTAGTATTGACATTTGCATTGATCTTCTGTAAGTTTTCTTTCCTTTGGAATCATTTCACTTAGTCCTTACTTTGTGGCATCTTTGTAGGTTATGGGATGCTAGAAGTGGCAAAATTGTCCAAACTCTTGAGACCAAGTCGCCTGTCACCAGTGCTGAAGTGAGTCGGGATGGTCGCTACATAACTACTGCTGATGGTTCTAGTGTTAAGTTTTGGGATGCAAATCAGTAAGTTCTAATTGGATAGTTTTGTCACTCCTACTAATATGGCAGACATTGCTGATATAGTTCTTTCCCATATATTCCTCAGTTTTGGATTGGTAAAGAGCTACAATATGCCATGCAATATAGAATCAGCTTCATTGGAACCAAAACTTGGCAATAAATTCATCGCTGGAGGAGAAGATATGTGGGTTCATGTATTTGATTTCCATACCGGAGAACAGATCGGTTAGTTCCTCTGCATTTTTAGGATTGTAGAATAATGGTTTTATGCCCACAGCAGATATTTTTCACTCCCCATTCCTTTATGCCTTTTCAAACTGATCTAATTTATCGATATTCTTTTGTGGCATCATGACATGGATAATAGCCATAACATCTTAGCTGATATTTGAATGCTGGGATAAATGTGCATTTCAATGCCTTTTTTATTATTCTGGCCTTCTAAGGCTACTTCAAGCTAAGGAAAGGCGCATTCTTTTTGGGCCTCTTCCTCTTCGTCTTTGATTGTACATTATTGAAGAACATAAATTTTTTAACCCAAATAAATAAACAAGATTACTATGGATTGAGTCCAAAATAAGAAGCCTCATCTTGAATGCAGGATGCAACAAAGGTCATCATGGTCCCGTCCACTGCGTACGGTTTTCACCTGGAGGAGAATCCTATGCTTCAGGATCAGAAGATGGCACTATTAGAATATGGCAGATGAACCCTCCAAATCATGAAGAGAATGATTCACGCACTGGACATGCTCAAACTGGGAAACTAAAAGCTTCAACTGATGAGGTTACCCTTAAAGTTGAGGCTCTTCATATAAACAAAGAAGGGAAGGCCGAAGAAAAACAAAAGGTTGCAAATGCGTAACACCCAATTCTTAAGTTTTTTTTTTTCATTCGAAATGTTTGATATGCTTTGCACTCTGCTTTTGGGTAACAAGTTGAAGGCAAGAGGGAGCCTTTTTGGGTGACTGTCCTGTGGATATGTAATGGACTCTTCTGCCCTATTTAAATTTGTTTGCTATTATAAGAAAGGATATTTCACCAGACTTTTTCTTATGCTCTTATGTTTTTCATCTTCTAGTCGGCAATTTTCGAATTTTTTGCAACTTCTAAGAAAGACAAAAGGGTATTTAATATTTTTGTTAAGTATAAGTGGGTCGATTAATATTTTCTGTAGAAATTAAATTGATTCTGGAGGTTGATTTTCTTCTAAATATTTTAGAAGTAGATTTGGTCTATTTTGCGCTCAGAAACATTCGGACCGTACATGACATAATTGATTCAGGATTAAGGAGGTTTCAATAAATGCTTTATTGTAAATATCAATTGATTGTAAAATAGGTATTAAAATAACAATAATGATAGATCCACAAACTATTTTGTACAAACTAGTTGTACAAACTGATGTGGCATGAATAGATTGGTTGCAAAGTATTAGAACGAGTTAGGGAGCACTATTGGTTTTATATTATGGTGATCGCGACTCCCTTGTAAATTGTGGATTAAGTGCCCATTAGAGATTGCTTTTGAGAGGCTTAAAAGTGATTTGGAGAATCTAAAAGTTAATTTTAGTGTTTAGTAAAAAAAATTTAAAATCACTTTTGTCAAAATCAACATTTCCTATAGCTGATTTTGAAAAACATGGAAGGAGTAGCTTTTAGATTCTGATTTTGAGAATCAATTTTATTCTTTAATACAATTTCATAAATACTCTTACAATTATTACCTAAACCCAAAACTATCCTTATTCAAATTGAAAATAAAATCAATATTTTAATAAATTTTTATTATAAAAAATAAAGAAATAAAATCAATATAGTATAAATTTTATTTTTAATTAAATGTTATAATACACAACTAAAAATATTTTATGTACATATTTTTATATGTGTAAGTAAATTTCATCCTATATTATGTCTATTTTAGTCATTTGATTTTTTACAGCAGTTTTACAGTAAAATTTACCAAACACTCACAACTACTTTTAAAACTCACAGTATTTCTGAAAACAAAATTTATCAAACACTTAACTGATTCTCTTCACGGCTGATTATTTCTACAGCACAACTAATGATAATTATTTTAAAAATTACAGCATTACCAAACTGGCCTTAAATGGTATATCAAAAATCAAAATTGTAAAGAGAACAAAGAATTAAAATTAGAATATAAATTATAATTTGTAATTTAGCTTTAAAAAATCGCAAATACTTTTGAATTTATAAAATTTAGATGGAAAGACGTAAAGATGGGCCTGGCCATGGGCCTGATCCAGAGGAAGTCAAAAGCGATTCGAAATGAAATTCAGGTCCAATACGAGGTAGTAGTGATAGAGAACAAATAGTAAGGGCAGTTCCGTCAAAAAGGGCAATATAATAATAACATTGACAAGTCAAGGTCTAGATTCTTCCAACTCAAGTCCCCACCCAAAGCCTCTCGCTCTCTCTCTCTCTCAAAATCTAAAACGCTCGCTTCGCTTTATCCCTTTCTTTCTTCGGCGATTATTTTCATCTCGGAAAAAAAATTAAAAAGAATTAATTAATTAATTAATTAAAAAAAAAAGCCCGTAGAAATTAGGCGGGAAAATGTCGGGCAAAGGAGCGAAGGGACTGATAACAGGCAAAACCACCATTAACAACAACAAGGATAAGGACAAGAAGAAACCCGTCTCCCGTTCTTCTCGTGCTGGTCTTCAGGTTTCTCTCTTTATTTTACTCTTCAATTTTAATTTTTTTTCATAATTATTAGCGTAACTCTCGTTTAATTTTATTTTTTTGCCTGTAAATGATTTTATAATTATTTAGAGTATTTTTTACTGGGTAATTTTTCAGTGCCGTTTTTGTGGGTTCTACTTGGTGACTTTTGTGTGTTCGGCTAAGTTTTCGAAAGATTCGACTGTTATTGATTCGGAATAAAACGCTGCTAGAGTCTGCTAAGTGAAACAGAAATTAGGGTTTTATTTTTTTAAAAGATCTTTTTTTTTTTTGGTTTGTACGCAATATATGGTAATTTAGTGTTAGCTTTTGTAGTAGTTACTAATTATTAATAATTTTTGTACATCACTATCAAAAGAATAATAACAATCTTTCTACATCGAAGTTGTTTCGCGAGTCGTGACTACTGAGGCGGTAAGGTTTTCTATAAAAAATTTTCTTTTTAATAAAAGCTTAAGTTTATGAGCCGACGTTATAGATTGAGAAATCAAGATTGAAGGGAATGATTTGTTCTCGCTTAGGTATAGTTGATGTTAGGAGTAGGGGAAAGTGTGCGCTAATTAGCTGCAAGATTACAATGAGTATAGGTCCGAGATCCCCTATAATGCAATAGCCTTTTTTTTTTTTCGGTTGGGTTGGGGGGGGGGTGTTGGGTAGCCGATTTTAGTGAGGTTTCTGCTTTTGAGCATTGCATTTCTTAGTCCTCTCTTCTATCTTGTCTGATTCATATGTAGCATTTTTTTATTGTTAAAACTTAGGCAATATTGGGTTTGTTTGGAAATTGTTGATCATGCTTTTTTTTAAAAAAAAAAATTCCCATGGAAAGGTTGAAAAGAAGCTTAGGTGTGATATACGTTAGATTATGTTTTAACTTCAGTTTATTGAGGTTGTCGATAATTACTGCTGCTCTATATGATTTGGAATCATTTTGGAAGAATTGGCTGGGATGCAATTTTTCCACTTCTGGGGATTTTATTTCAAATTTTCATGGTGAAGACATTTTGTTCTTACGCCTGTATTAGTTGGCTCTGTGTAATAAATTACTTATTTTTGCTGGAGTAGTTTGAGCATCACTTGCAGTTTGATTCCTGCAAATATATCTAATATCTTGAACAACTTGCTGTTAGACTAAAGAAAATATTTAATGCTTTTCGTAAAGTGGTAAAACTTTTGACATGGTTTTGATTGACCAACAGCATCTCTCTTTGAGCTGTGTTGACTGTTCTTACGAGCAGGTTGTTGAGCCTGATAAATAGATATATATTTTTTTTTACTTTCGATCCTTTTAGCACGTTACCAATGGGTGCATTTGCTATGGCAGGAGTCAGTTGCAATAATGTTTCCAGATTTGTAGCCTTTATCATGTTGAAGCACTATAGGTGCTCTATTCAAAATGTGCTCAGACAGAATTATGCAGATTTCCTGAATTACATTTAGTTGTTTCTTATTGTATAAGTCAATTACGTTATTGTATAAGTCAATTACGTTTGTTCCTTGCAGTTCCCAGTGGGAAGGGTCCATCGTCTACTAAAGGAAAGGGCTGCTGCACATGGAAGGGTTGGAGCAACAGCTGCTGTTTATACAGCAGCCATTTTGGAGTATCTAACTGCCGAAGTGTTGGAGTTGGCAGGTAATGCTAGCAAGGATTTGAAGGTCAAACGTATTACTCCGAGGCATTTGCAGCTTGCTATCAGAGGAGATGAAGAACTTGACACCCTCATTAAAGGAACCATAGCCGGTGGAGGAGTTATTCCGCATATCCACAAGTCCCTCATCAATAAATCGTCCAAAGAGTAGTTTGTGACACCATCATCCTCTCGTCTTTGTTTTTGTGTGTACTTTTAGCTTTGCGGAAATATCAAAATGAGAGATGATGCCAAAGATGTGTTAATGCTAGGAATTTGCATTCTTCAATCTTCAATTTCATGCAGTGACAAAATAGTGGTGCTTGTCTTTTCCATGTTGGTATTGAACTTTGACTGTTTACTTTAAGTAATTTTAGGAGATCAGTTCCTCTGTTTTCAAGTCGAATGTGATGGTTTTATTTTATTTTATTTTATTTTTAAATCTTGCGCAAGAGGTTGATGAAACAAACATGCATGAAGTTTACTGAAGACGTACATTTCTGCTCTAACAGAAGTTAACATAAAGATTGTTACAAGCTCTAATTTTTTTTTTTTCCCTATCATGGGTGATGCATGTATACTGTCCAAAATGGGGACACCCTCGTATCGTATGCCTCTCTCCTATGGTATGCAAAAGCCCAGGATCCTTCCTGCAAGAAAACAGTGTATGCTTACTGGGACGTAGTTAGGTTTTCAAAAGTAAGATCAACCATCTTCATGAGTCCACTCACTGCTGATCATTAATGATCGACTTCAGCTGGCTCCGCAAGTCTTGTATCTCCTTTTCTTGTTTCTAGTCAACCAGGTGGAAGTTAAAAGATAAGCACCTAGAGAAAAACCAGAAGGGGAAAAGAAAAAGAAGATACAGCAGAAAAGAATTACAATATATGTAATGAAATATATAATATTCGACAATGACCCTGATACACCAAATTTCTTTAACAGTTGAGCTAAGCCAAAGGAATGGGGCCTGATCTGAAATTCATCGCCAGACAATTACTACTATTCAATACATATTCACATTTACTGCACATTAGGGACATGAGGATGACAATAACAAGAACAACACACTGCACAGAAGACACTGAGAAGCATTTGGTAATCAATTGCATGCACTGCACACGTCATCTGAATCAACTACTTCACTTTATCAACATTCAAACTCAAGATTGACATCAACCTCCTCTTACTCTTATGTAATGAGCTTAGAAATTTTTATTTTGTTGACCTGGTGAACTGGTAGTGGGGGAACAGGGCTTGGGAGGAAGTGCATGCAATTTGGCTCTCTGCTGGGTATTTCAATTGCATTTATGTGAATTCCTTTGTGCATCTATTGCTTATATGTGTATAATCGCAAAACAAAAGAAAAGGAGATGCAGCTTGAGAGATTCAAAAAAGAACCTTATATAGTGCCTTCCACGATACATCTGCCCGCTCCTGCATCAACCACCACTGGATGGCCATCTCATGCTCAATATTATTGGGCTGGGAACAGTGTGATGTTGAGACAGCCTTTTTCTGGAAAATATTAAGGCCCAAACCAGAAGGATAAGAGTATAGAGATCTTTTAGACGAAAGGAAAAACAAACACTATAATAACAGATGAATGATTTCATAGAAGCAAAATGAAAAGAAAGTTGAGTAACCATATGTGGACTTTGCTTCTGCCTAAGTTTGTCAAGGGTTAGATGCCCAGTTAATCTGGGGGGCCGTGTCACTGGTTCTACCAAAGTTGTTCTGCTACCAATTACAGGCCTGCAAATTTATCAATCCAGAATGTTGAATAAAATAAAAAACTTTGAATTTGATTTTCAAATCTCTATATAAAAATCTACTACTGGTTTTACGTCAAAATGGCTTGTCAAATGGCCGCCTTAAATGTTTTGGCTCGGCTGTTTGAGTGAAAAAGAATCTAAAAGGTGCATCATACTAAGCATTGGACCCTCAATCAATACATCAACTAAGAACCATATGTGTCAAAAAACAAAGTCCAAGGAATCCATTTGAACTGTGGAAGCCATGTCAATCATGTACAGTCCTTATTTCAGTAGGAGCTTGATGCTCCAATAATATAAAATGCATTTGCATTGTAGCCAAGATTCAAAATAGTGAATAAACAAAACGAAGTTGAAATCTTCTAGTATTTTAAAATAATGAATTAACTTCTAGACCATGAGAATCTTATTGCAAAAATATATAAAGCAAAGAAACAAGTTGCTTAAAGTACCTCCCATCTGCTACGATTAGGCATCTGCTCATTAATTCTGATTTTGCAAAATCAGCACGATCTTTGGACTTGAATATGACAAGAGCTTTACCTGTTTCACATGTATTGAACAGTCTACATGAATGGGTACATGTGAACTTTCCCAGTATTTAAGTCAAAGATCAACAACCAAGTACAGCATGTGACAATCAGATTAATGACTACGAAGAAAATACAGAGCCACAAGATGATATACCATAGTGTGGGTTGGAAAAAGTACTTCTTTGTAGCATTTTCGCCTCAACTTTTTCATTAAATGCTTGCCAAACCAGATCCTAAGGAATAGATAAGGAGTTTATGACAAAAAGTAAAAGAAAAGAGTATTCAGAGACAGCAATTGAGACAAGCCAGATTATTTATAGTTAAATACACTTAAAATGGCTGAGTGTTTTGGCATGTTTGAGATATATCAGCTATTCAAACTCTGTTAATCCAACGTTGTGTAATAAGTTGTATATAATTGTATGAATAAATAGCTAGTTTCTGGCATCAGGCTGTTGTTGTTCCAGATCATGATCCTGAATAAAATCCAAAGAATAATTACTACATATATCCTATTGCTTACTTTGCTTCAAAATAATCGAGTTTCTTACGCATGTAATCAACTGCAGAAAGGCACAACAGAAAAGGAGATAAAATGTCATATCTTAAGTTGGATAAAAATGGGGTATCAATTTTACAAGTTTCCACATTTTGAATGTTTGAAATTTTAAAGTTCACCAAAATTCATCAAAAACATAAAAAATTTCTATATGTAGAGTTATGATTATAAATTGTTTAAAAAAAGAGTTATGACATGAAATCTCTAAATGCAAGTTTCTTCAAACAAGAGCAATTAAAATGGAGAAATATGACAAATACCTCTACTTCAGATGATGTAAAGCATGGATCCAGATTTTCAAGTGAAACAAGCATGCCTGATTCATTGGCTCTCCACAATTTTTCCTCCCAAGTCTGGTAAAGACAATACGTATAACAAAAGCGATACTAATCAACAAATGAGATAAAGCAAATCGAACTTTGAAATTGATTACCTAAGTCATCATTCAAAAATTTAAGCAAAAGTAGTTCATTGGTAAGTTTGATTCAAAATGAAAATGGTATATAAATCAAAGGATTACGATGTGTCAAATAAATGAGAAGAATCAAGAAAGAGAATTGAGAAATGATTCTGATGATTGTAATGGTAGGATCTCAATTCACCACAATCCCAAACAAACTGTCACCTACAATTCAAAGCCAGTCATAGAAGTTGCTATACAACTATCTAAGAGAACCAAAGAAAAATAGGAGGTATCCAATTATGCATACATCAAAGAAAATTCAATCTAGGTCATGCCAGTTGATTTTTCTGATTCTCTGTCAAATGAGCCTAAGAAATAACTTTCCTAATTGTGAATTATGAACTGACACAAAAAAGAAACTCCCAATGTTGGGTATCTCCTCAAAATTACTCCCAATTATTAAAGTTAAATGTGCTTTATAAGATTATATTTTTCAAAGTATCTCAGTCAGGCCATCCTAAAACCCTCTGACCAAGACATCTTCAGTTCCCAATAAAACACAACCCCCAGCAGCCTTCACTCTAATACACTCAAAGTATGTTCTTCAGCAAACTTTTTGAAGAATATAATTTGCTGTTTTATGAAAGATTTTATTTCCTTTAATCAAGTTGAGATTGAGACTGTCATGCAATTAGTTTAAGATGGACAGCTGAAGTAGAGAAGCTGCAAGAGTGACTGTCTATGACCAGCGAGAAACAAGTTATACACAAATGAACCATCCTAAGGTTAGATGCTGAGACCAGTGTAGATGGTGTGGGAAGAAATGATAACAAACCCATCAGTCACGAAAAAGCTTATTTACAAATTTTCTGTTCCATCCAAAAACAAAACCTAACAGATGAATGACAAACTTGAAAAGAACCTTATGTGCTATCAACCATCTAATTAATTGCTAACAATCTGTGCAGTTGATTCTGTTTTTTTCCCTCTTCTTTCGGATTCTCAAACTCTAGTTTATACGCACGAGGAACATTAAGTACTGTTTTTTATGACAAAAAGATATTATTAAAGAAGATCAGCCCATTGTTAATTTAAACAGAATAATAAGAGTAATGTGCAGGAATGACAACTCACTGGTGGCTTGAACCAACTTCTTCTATCCTGCAGGTACAAATTACAAGATATTAGTCTATTAGAAAAGTTACCAAAGTCATTAATGAAACTTTGAATGCAGATTGAAGATTTTCTGAGTATGAGCATTCACAAGCAAGTCCTGTTATTACTTTGCTTCTGATCATTACTGTAGACTAAGAAAGACAATCTGTTTTTCTTTTTGTTTTTTTTTTTTAAAGTGACAATCCAGTTAATTAGCTAAATATCTAAGAGCAATCCAATTTCTCAGGAATTATGTGACCACTATCAACACATGATTCACTAGAACCATTTATAGTAAACAACAGGTTTCAAAAAGGATGATCTTATCGTATATCGTAGGAAAAGTTTAGAGAAACAAAGAAAAGAAAGATATAAAATATCGTCCCTCAGAAAGAGATATTACTTTAGAATTTTCAGTCAATCAACTTGTTACTGCATAAATACTATTGTTGTTACCTTTAAGCTTAAACTTTTATGTCAAGTGGTAATTAACAAGGTCTAAGAGAACATTTTACTTAATGCTTTTTGTATTCGATTCCCCTCGAAACTGATTAATTAAATTTTAATTCACACAGAGCAAAGTAGACTGCCTCTATTTGTTATTTGGATACACTTGACAAGTTTGTTACACAAGTCTAGCCTTGCACAAGAGCATAAGTGTCAAAGCTTAAGTACTATTGTTTATGACTTTACCTTCAAACTTAAACTTTTTAGTCAAGTGATAACTAGACGTGTAAAAAGGCGAGGCACGCATCTAGGCAAGGAAGGCCAAATTGGTGCTCACATTTTTAGGCACATTAGACCAAATGGGCTCATGTCAAGTCACATTTTAGGCACGAGAACTCAAATGGCTCGTCCTAGCTCAAATTTTTGGCATTATAGCCCAATGAACCGACATAGGGGCTAATGGAAGTATCAATAATTAACTAAACAATAATTCAAATTTCTCAATAACTGCAGTTAAAAAAACCAAATAAAGAGATATTTTGGTAATTTAATAAATAAAAAATTATAAAAAAAGGAAAAGACAAGTGTTCAACAAGACATGGATAATAATATGCTAATGCACCATTCCTAATCGACCTCTTGCGAGTCAACTCAGAGCAAACACAGCACGAATGAGCCAAAGTTTTTTGGGCCAGCTAGTAAGGCATGATAAGATCTACTCCTATAAACTTAACGTAACTTATAAGCTTACAGAATTTGTTCTTCTTGCCACTTCTGGAATTGGGCTGTCAGTTTTAGAGTCCTTACTCTGGACAAACTCATCAAATTCCTTGCTCGCATTCCCATCCTGAAAAAGCTTTCTCTTCTTTAAAGGGATATCTGATGCACTTGGAAGTGTAATACCCTCAAGCAATCTCACATTAGCTCTATTTTTAGGCTTCAGTTCAGTGTTATCAGTTGGACAACGCCATTGCTTATCCACACTTGCTACAGCATTTCTTGAATCTGAACAAGTTGCAAATAGGGTAATTTCATCTAATAAGCAAATTTAAAAATAATATATGTTGAGAAGGCAACCTCAGAAATTACCTTTCATCATTGGGCTCATTCCAGCTCCTTTATCGAATCCTAAATTGGCAGACACTTTAGACTTTGCCATTAACACCCTAATTTTTGGTTTTTTACTAGGAGGGTTAGTAAGTGCTTGATCCGTTCTCTTGGTAAAAGAATGCTTCTCTGCACTCATTAAAATTGAGGAACATAATCAATGTTCATGTCCACTTCATATGTAGCTGATATGAAAGACTACTAAGCAGTAAATATTGAATTAAGGAATCATACAGAATAATCATCTCTTACTGCTATATGGGAAATCCATTAATTTGCAAACCTTTTGCTTCATCTCCTTTTTCTGCAAAATTCTTCCCTATTTTCAACCTTGCAACAGGACTTGTTGGCCTTGATGCCGTATTATCACTTGGATGATACCCTTGCTTGTCCACATTAGCAGCTGTCCTTTTTGATTCTGAAACTGTAGCAAGTGCTTTATCTTTCTTCTTGTTGAAAAAGTTTTCCACTGTGCGCATTCATATTAGTTGAGAGCATATGAATTGTGTGTACCCATTAACATTAGGAAATAATCCTCAAGAATTCAAATATTCAAGAACTCCAACCTTTCACTCCAGCTATTTTTTCTGGAAAACGTTCTTCTATTTTAAGTTTTGCAACATCAAAAGTTCGAGAAAATAGGTAATCAGCTCTGCGCAGCTCTTCATTTGATACTCGAGGATTTCTCTGGTCATTTGATGCACAGAGAACATTGCATTTCCTAATAATTGAGTACTGAAAAAAGAAACATGAGGATGCAAAGAAACAGTACAAAACATTTAACATAGTATAGATCACTGCCTAGTTATGTAGTCTAAACAGGGCAGCATAGAACACCATCTTCCTATGTAGTCTAGACAGGCAAAATGTTGATCAAAAGAGATTAGTTTGCGTGCTACATGCTATAAACATGAAATAGCCTTTTCAAGTCATGCTAGTCCAAGAAAATTCATTTCTAAAATTTACATCAACAATCATGGTATTCTGGTATCGAGTGAAATGAAAAAATTTATAATTTTGACAAAACAAAAAATAATAATAACGGCATTCCAAATTTCTCATTGAACAACTGTAAGTATTTACCAAACACTATAGAGCTATAATAGTTTAAAAACCCCGACTCACCAACAGTAACACCAAACAGCGCCTAAATAAGAACCTATTATTGTATTCTTGTAAGCTGCAGGTCTAAACTGTTCGGTAAACACTCACTAACATTGACTTAAAAGCTACAGCACCCCGATAGCACAAGCTACCAAATAGACCCTGACTTAAGTTTAAATGGCAGATATTACTAAAAAGAATAATCAGTAGATAATAAAAAATCAGAAACACACAGTCATTAGAAGAATTTGATTATTACCGGAGAATTGATGTTGTAAAGCCCCTTGCCCTCGCCAGAAGCTAAGAACAACTCATTCGCTTTTAGCTTATAATCATCATTCAAGAAGTTGCGTATCTCAGTCGGCCGAAAATACCACACTATTTTCACTCTCTTCTCCCCTTCCGGCGTCTCGTACATTCTCACGAGCTTACCGATGAAAGTCTCTAGGTCGCCGTGACGGTAAAGGACTACGGAATCGTAGAGAGAATATTCCTCGCCGTCGTAAAAGAAAGACTCGTAAAACTGAAAATCGCGCCCGGCGGATTTTTTTATCCCCCATTTAAACTCACATTCTTTTGACATTGATTCAAAAGCTTTTAAGGAAAAAAAGAAAAAAAAAACTCAAGGTTGGCTAGCAGAACAGAGATACACCAAAACGATGCAGTTTTACGCCGAGCGGATTCCTCATTACTTCATATAAAAGATAATGGCGTGGCAGTTGTGTGTGTGTCGGTGCGTGTTTTTTTTTTTAACTCCTGGTTTGAAGAGCGTTAACGTGCGCCCGCTGTGAAGATGAAGCAAATAAAGAGTGGATTTGAAGTTGGAGAGAGATGAATGAAGGTGAAGGAGAACAGGGAACTGAACAGAGCTAAAATGCGCAGAGAGTGTGTAAGTAAGTGTACGGAACAAATAGGGGGAACGTTGATTTGATTTTTGACAGACACACAGAAGACTCAGAGACGAACAGCAGACGGCTTTTATTTTTGACGGTCAGTCACGTAAAATTCCTCTTCTCCCACGCGTGTCCTTCTGGCGCGTGTGTTTTACTTTCTTGTCCGTTTTCGGTATTATTTTTAGATTTTTAAAAAAAATTATTTGATGAAAATTCAATTTCCAAGAAAAAAATTGAAAATATTTTGAGTTTTTTCGAATTTAATCCCCCAACAATTCTCAATTTCTAATGGGTTCCACTATACTACCCTAGCACTGTCACTCTATCAGACAGTCAAAAAATAATAAAATTTCATTATTTTAACAGTCTCTCTTGTTTTTTTTAAATAATAAATAAGTTCAAAAATTTCACATAATGAGCCCCAATTAAAATATAATAATTTTAAAATTTTACAAAATTTATTTGACATTTTCTTCAACAATTTATATAGTTTTCTATAAATAATAAAAACTACGAGTTTCAACAATTTCATATAATAAGTACTAATTAAAATATAATAATTTTAAAATTCTAAAAAATTTATTCTCTCTACGTCTTCTTCTCAATTATACTATCCTACTTTAAATCTTAATTTATTCAATATCAAACATATAATTCTTTCAAATATAAAAACATAGAGTATTTTAACTGCATAAATTAGATTAATTTATTGAACACGAAAACTCAGAAAAATAATAATTGTATTCTTTTAAAAAAAATCTATTGTCTTTATATTTTTTTTTCTTTACCACTGTAATAAGGAAGGAATTGTATCTTACTTTCAATACAAAATCTAAAAAATTAGGACTTGCTAAATGCAGTTAAAGGTAGTGGAATATGCTTATTTTACTTAAATTTTCTTTATACACCCACCAAGTATTATTCATATATATACTTTTTGAAGTGGTTAGATCCATAAATTTTCCATTTTTCCCCTCCATCTTCTTGTTCTCCATTAACTGATCTTTCCAGAACATTCATGGAAGTTCAATATTTATTTCAAAATTCATCTCTCTAGAAGGAAAAAAAATTGCCATAAAAAAAGTTTTGACTCACAGATTTATCAATCACCACCAAAATATTTTCATTTCTTATGTGAATATTACACAAATTAATCAATAAATATAGAAATGTAGACATCATAAATGATAAAAATGACTATCGATCAAATACATCATGAAGGATAAAAGCTAAATTTAGGGCCCGTTTGGGATTGCTTTTGGGAGGCTTAAAAGTGATTTGGAGAATCTAAAAGATAATTTTAGTGCTGGTTAAAAATAATTCAAAATAACATTTGTTAAAATCAGCCCCTTCTACAGCTAATTTTTAAGAGTAGGGAAGGAATATCTTTTAGATTCTGATTTTGAGAATCAATTTTATCCTTTAATATAATTTCATAAGCATCCTTACAATTATTACATAAACCCAAAATTATCATTATTCAAATTGGAAACAAAATCAATATTTCAATAAATTTTTATTATAAAAAATAAAAGAAATAAAATCAATATAGTATAAATTTTATTTTTAATTAAATTATTATAATACGCAATTAAAAATATTGAATGTATATATTTTTATATGTGTAAGTAAATTTCATCATATATTATGTCAATTTTAGTCATTTATTTTTTTAAAGCAGTTCAACAATAAGATTTACCAAATACCATAGATACTTTTAAAACTCACAGTACTTTTGAAAATAAAATTTACCAAACACTTAACTTATTTTCTTCACAGCTAATTATTTATATAGCACAGCTAACAGCAATTATTTTAAAAGCTACAGTATTACCAAACTGGCACCAATATTAATTTTGTGGAGGATTAGGTGGATTAAGATCTTAAAAATTTTATGTGATTTAGAAAAGAAAAATCTTAAAGAAAAAGTATGAAAGAGATGAGAGTTATAAGGTTATTTGATGTTGAGCAAGTGTATAGAAATAAAAGTAAAGTTTGATTTATTTAATTAAAATAATTATTTATCCTTATAAGTAATATTGTTTGAAATGGTAAAACATTAAATGGGTATTTTATTTATAAAAAAATACTAAAAACTGGGTATTTTTGTAATTGGCATTTTAAGTAAATGGGTGTGGCATGTATTTTAATAAATAAAAATAATGCATGCATATTTTTAATATTTAAATATGTTCATTTACTAAATTACCCTTGACCCAATTAAAGATAATAAAATATTTTAACGGACTTATGTGTCAAAATTTTGAAATATAATCTTTTTTTAATTTTTTAGAAAACAGAAGGGGCCGCAACGTTAATAACAAAGTATTTGCATCCTCACCGTTAGAACAACTTTTGCAACTCTTTGGTTGAATCTAATGGTTGAATCACAAAAAGACAAGAAATGAGATACCAAATCACGATTGTAAGTAGCTGGACCCCTCTTAAGATACCATAGTCACATTTCAATTAATATCTCAATACTTTGAATAAGAATATCATAAAACAATATTATTATTCATTGAATGAGGTTATTTATTAGAAAAAATGCTTGGGGGAGAGAATGGTGAGAGAAATAAAGAAGAAATAGAAGAGAGAGAGTGGCTGGATAGAGAGGAAAAGGGCAAAATTCTCTCGCACTTCTCTCACCATTCTCTTCCACAAGCATTACTCTATTTATTATATAGAAAAATGCTAAGGGTCGAGAATTCGCTAAGAGAACCGCGAGAGAAAAGTTAAAATATTCAAAAAGCAATGGGAACCACAAATCAACTCGTCAAAAAGGAAGTGGGAAACACAAGGAACTGCGCATATACAGACATCACGTGAATGCATGAGTGATTCTTTTTTTTTTTTCACGCCTTTCTTCGGCATCAAACATTAGAGACTAATAGGAAATTTAAAGGACACAAATTTTGGTAGTCTTTTATTTGATCAGTAACATATCAACCGAAAAGTGAGAAATTTAAAATTTGAAAAGAAAAAGAATTACAAGTTAACATCAATTAAACATACACAAGTTAACAGCAATTGAACAAATCAATACAAGGATAAGCATAAGTGCAAATTTAATAAAAAGATACTGTCACAGTGGGGTAAAGAAAACAGTACTAGAAAACAAAAGTCTCATTTTTTTTCTAAGAATCAGTATAATAGATGATACACTCTGTGAAAAGAATACGGAGCCAGAATAAAGAAGGCACATAGCCTAAAGCTAAACAAGTAAAAAAAAATAACACAGAACAAGCCATTAGAAGAAAAGATAAAAAAATCCCAGTTCTTAATGATAGCAGAGGATAAAGATTAGCAGTTAAAAAAATCCCAATTCTTAATGCCGGCAAAGGATCAAGATTAGCATTATAAAAAAAACGAAAGAAACAAAAAATCCCAGTTCTTAATGCCGACAGAGGCTGAGTTTTTTGAGAGGGATGGAGAGAGGTAGAAAGCTTTGGTTGGAGTTGAAGAAGAGATGGAGAGACGGAGAGAAAGGAGAAAGCTGCTTGAGGAGCTTTGGTTGTGCAAAAGAGATTTGAGCGAGGGCAGAAGAAATCTGAGCAATTATACGTCTTTTTTCTTTTTTTAATATTGCTGCTGCTGAGACAAATGAGAAAGGCTCATTTTTTTTTATTATTTAGAAAGTGCCGAGAGAATGAAATGGCAGGAGAGAATGCCGTTTCGTGCTTCATTCTCTCAGCACTTTCGTGCCAAATAACAGCACTCTATTATTTATTAGTACATCTTATCATTTAAAGGATGATTGTCGCACTTAATACTTTGGATAAAAGTGATAGAACACTAATTGAAAGGTTGCAATATTACAGATAACATAATATTAGGCAATTATCTACAGTTCACCGGATTTTTTTCCACTTTTTTAAAAATTCACAATTCTAAAATTTTTTTGCTGAACTCCACCTAAAATTATATTTTTTTCATTTATCCACTTCCGTCTTCAAACCGTTAAGAGAACTAACAGAATATACGATAAATGATGTCAGCGAAATGAATATTTTACCTTTATGACGTCAGCGAAGTTATAACGGTCTGAAGATGGAAGTGAAAAGGTGAAAAAAATATATAACTTTAGGTGGAGTTCAACAAAAAATTTAAGAATTATGTATTTTTTTAAAAATGATAAAAATCAAGTGAACGGTGGATAATTTTCCATAATATTATTGGGTTGTGATGTTATATCTTTAGTGCAGCTAAAATTTTCCTTTTTGAGATATATAATTTGTCAAGTAAGAACCCCAAATGACATAACTTTTGCTTTAAATACATATCCTCACATGCAAGGCAGCATAAAATCATATCTATTTTTGGTACTATGTTTACAAGTTAACATTTGACCTGAGCTGGTGCCTGGAGTTCGGAACAAGGGCTTTGACACTTCACAGAATATGTAAAAGTACAAAAAAAATAAATCTTCATTACAAAACGACATCAGATTAGTATATATATCATGTTTTGTTTATATTTTTAACATAAAACAAACTATACATACATATTCATGTATAGTTGTATACCCCTTTCATTGTTTTTGTAAATTCCAGCATTTTTATTATTGTGTGAGTTCAGTCAGTACTATTTACTTTTCAATTGAAACATTCTTGTTTTGTCATTTTTCTATCAAATAATAAGACAAATATAAAATCTACGGAAAATGACTGCCTAGTCCTTTCTGTATCATGAATTATCATCGACACAAAAAATAAACGTAAATTCCAATTTTGTCACGCAAAACAAAACCTCTCAGGGCTTCACTCGCATTGCATGTAGGCGTTAATGGATTCATGGGTTGAGGTTAATTTTGTGTCAACAGAAAATATTAGAATTTTTCTTCGATATCAATTGACGTTATTATTTAATATGTATCATTTGGGTTAGTGATGATTGTGATTAAGAGTTGTACTTTAACGGTATGTAGTCATTTGATAGTATTTCAATTTATGAGTTAGGGGTACCATTGTTACAACTTGAGATTAAATGCACACTTGGAATTTAATTTTAATTATTGAAATTTCACTAATTCAAGAGTATAAAAGTCGTGTAAGAATTTATTGGTGTAAAAATGTAGTGCCACAAAACATAACCCATCAAGTAGCATTTTTATATTTTTAATTGACAAAGTAAAATCAACTAGAAATTTCATAACCAAACAATTACTTTAGATTAGCGGTGGGGACCTTCTTTCTCCATTTTCAAGAATGTCATATCTTTTATATGCGTGAAGCCGTGAATTCATATGTTCGACATCAATTTTGACAAATCAAGATAAATGTAGTGCCATAAAACATAACACATTAAGGGTTCATTTATGATTATTTTTTAGAGGTTTAAAAGTGATTTTGAGAATCTAAAAATTAATTTTAGTATTTGATAAAAAAAAATTCAAAATCACTTTTGTCAAAATCAGCACCTGCTACAACTGATTTTGAAAAGTAGGGAAGGAGTAGCTTTTAGATTCTGATTTTGAGAATCAATTTTATCCTTTAATACAATTCCATAAATATCCTTACAATTATTACCTAAACCCAAAACTATCCTTATTCAAATTGGAAACAAAATCAATATTTCAATAAATTTTTATTATAAAAAAATAAAAGCAATAAAATCAATAAAGTATAAATTATATTTTTAATTAAATTATTATAATACACAATTAAAAATATTATATTATACATATTTTTGTATGTATAAGTAAATTGCATATTATATTTTGTTCATTTAGTTATTTATTTTTTTACAGCAGTTTAACAGTAAGATTTACACTCACAATTACTTTAAAAACTTACAATACTTCTGAAAATAAAATTTACTAAACACTTAACTGATTCTCTTCACAGCTGATTATTTCTACAGCACAGCTAAGGCAATTATTTTAAAAGCTACAGTATTACTAAACTGTAATTTTTAAATTGTTGAAATTTCATTGATTCAAGGATCTAAAAGTTGTGTAAGAATTGATTGTAGCAAAAAAGTAGTGCCACAAAACATAAGCCGTAAGCCATTAAGTTTGTAAGGGGAAAGACCACCCGCACCCTCTAAGATTTGCTTAAATGGTCACACACACCTCCTTAGTTTCATAAATGGTCACATAGACCCTTTTTTTACTATTATACCCTTGATTACAACAACTAAATAATTGAATTTAAATAAACTACTATAATAAGTATAAGTTATTTTATTAATGTAATATTTTATTTGTATCATATGATATTTATTTATTATTTTTTATCTTATTACTATATTTATATTTATTTGAATTGTAATAATTAAAGGGTATAATAATCATTTATAAAATTAAAGGAGTCTGTATGATTATTTATGAAAGTAAGGAGATGTGTGTGATTATTTAAGTAAATTATAAGAGTGTAGGTGGCTTTTTCCCAATTTGTAATAAATAATTGATCTTTTCATAAGCTAAAAATGGTACAAGGCATGTGGGTGGAGTGGATTGTTATGGGTATAAGTGTATGGCACGCGCGATGTGTGTGAGTGAAGGGTGTTCATAACGCGGGTGTTGAAAATGCGCGGGCTTTGCCTGGAAAGGGATCACGTCGTCACACGACGTTAATGAACGCGGCGATGAGGGAGTTGATTTGAAAAAAAAATTGTAAACGTTATAATTTGGTGAATTTTGAATATTTATCGGCATTAATTAAAAATTTAAAAATTGACCAAGTAAAGCCAATTAAAATTTTCAGAACTAAAGATAACACATTTTTTTTTAAAGAATATCCACCCAAATAATTCTTTAGGATCAGTTTGGTAATACTATAATTTTTTAAATAATTATAGTTAATTGTGCTGTTAAAGTAATCAATTGTAGAGAAATCAGTTAAATGAAAATAAAATTTATTTCTAGAAGCGTTGTGAATTTTCTAAAATATGTAATGATAATTTTAGATTTCTATAATATATGTAAGGATATATATGAAATTTTATAACATATAAAACATATTATCAAAATCAAATTTCGAAAAACTATTCATTCTTACTTTTTAAAATCTGTTGTACGATGGATTAATTTACACAAGTAATTTTTTTTTTTAAAATTATTAAATACCATATTTAACTTTTAATTTTTTAAAATTACTTTTAAACCTCCTAAAAGTAATTCTAAATCGGCCCTTAGTCTAGTGGCGATGAGAATCGTCTTTCTGCAGTCTTAAGGTTTATGTGTCCAGTTTTGGGATTGAACTTCAATTTTGATAAATTATGACAAGTCTAAAAAAAATATTAGATTAGACTTCAGTTTAGATAGAGCATCTTCTGATAATTTATATATAATGTACATATTAATATATCTACTTTAAAATCTGAAAAAAAGAGATGGGTAGTACAAGGTCACTCTGATAGAGTAGTCTTTAAACATAAATTAATAATTATAAATAACAAATGTACACTTCATAGAATCTCATAACAAAAGTATGTCACTTCGAATGACTTTCTTTGTATTCACTTTATAGCGTGCTGAGAATTTTGTTCAATTTAATGACCCTTTATTTATAGGTATTTAATAGCAAGTTTAAAATTTTTTTTTTATTACATGAGACTATTGTTCAAGACTACAACTCATATAATATGAGACTATAACTGATATTTACAAATCAGACTATTTATGAAATTAGTTTACATAAATTCTTAAATTCTTATAAGATACTGTCCAGATTTTAATCCTATCTAATATTTGAGAGACGTCTACTCCACTCATATTTTAAAATAGAATAAATTATCTCCACTCAATTATTAAATAATTGAGGAAAAAAATTTAATCCCTATATTTATAATATAAAATATTCAAACATATATTTATAATATAAAATATTCAAACTTATGTTTTCACTCACTTATGTGAACATGGCTTCTACCATTTGGGTAAAGGCCAATTGGTAATAGCAAGTTTTAATTTCAATCGAAAGGAACGAGAAAAAGTGGCCATTAATAATCAGCCCAAATTAGCAACCGAAAGGATAATTTTGTATTTTTCAGAACAGCTAAGATGAATTATTGAAGAAGCAAGTGATTTGACAAAAGCATCTCAAAAATTAATAATTCAGTCATGTTATTGAAGACAAGAAACTTCCGCGAGAGTTCATAAAATAAATTGGTAAATTTTGAAATTAGAGAATTTGGAAAGAGAAAATTTTGATGCCAAATATGGTGGTTGTTATTTTATCAAAACCATATATATATATATATATAAAGGGTCATATAAAAAAACTACTATAAAGATTTTCAGACTATAAATCATGTTACCTATCTTATGCATTTAATTAATTAGGTGATCCATTTATTCATACTAATTTTTATTATTCTTTTAAATTAATCATGTGACAGTTTTGCCATGCGTGACCTTTATATCTTATAAGTTTAATTCACTTATCTAGCTTTGTTTAATATGATTTTTTTTTTCAAAGATGATCTCCTTACATAACAATTTTCTTCAAATTATTATTTGTAAGTACCTTCAATTCAGACTATTCCATAACATTTTTTTAAATCAATTATGTGATACATTACCATATGTGATCTATCTTATGAATGTAAATACCTGCCTAACTTTGTCTAATATATTTATATATAAGTTTTTTTTTTTAATTTTTGTCTTTGTTTTGGGAGGATGTACTTCGATATGACAATTTTCTTAAGGTGCATGAGTAAACCATCAGAGATTCAAAATTTCATGACTGAAGATAACACAAATTTTGAAAATAAACAAAAAAAAAAAAGATATCCATAATGTATCTATCAAGTAAATAATATTATATAATATATATACATCTATTTTAAAATCTAAAAAGTGCGACAATGCTATAAGGTTGTTCAAAAAGTGTGTTTTTTTATTACCATTTTTAACATCAAGAATGTAATCGGTTATTTAAAAAAAAGTAGCAAGAATGAGAAACATTAGGACCCAAGTGATTCCCCCATTTGAAAAGAGAAACTTCCTTGAAAATTCTTCAATAATTAAACAAGTTGAATTTGAATATTCACAAATAGAAAATATTCATAGCTAACTCCACTTTAGGGGATCTTAGCCCTAATTTGAAGACATGTAATTTGGGCTAACAAAAGAAGGCTTTAAAGCCCAAAACCAAATCCATTTAGCTTCCATATAACAGAGTTACATTTTAAACTAAATTTAGGTGCATACGTAATAGGTTCGAGTTCCAATTTTATGAGTAACAACAACAAATGGCAATTATGAGAGTAAAGTCACCTTGCAAAACAAATATTATTTATATGCACACACCTTAGGATGCCTATAAGGTTAATTAAAAATAAGTGTGCACTCATATATTAATCTTTTACCCTTTAAAAAAGATGACTTCATGTTCTTTTTGGGTGCAAAAGTACAAAAAGAATCATAGTCATGTGATGTGTTTAATTTAATGTGAAATTAATCGGGATACAACAAATAAAGTATAAGTTCATATAAATACACCTTCCTTGTAACAAAATTTCACCATGTATCTTCTTAATTTTTGTTTTTCTTACTTTCCTTATCTTATTCTTTTCTTATCATCCATAAATTGACAAGCACCAAAACTTATCAACATATTATATAAAATTCTAGGAAATCATGGAATAGTTCCACCGCAAATATTCGTGGTTGAAGCTACTTTTGGGTCTTTTTCCGTTGTATTGGTAATTTTTACTGAAATCATACTAATTAACAAGCAGAGAATTCACCATATATGCGACTAGACTAGATGATGTTCTAGTCCAACAACTAAAGAATTGGAAGTTATAGATGTTCTATTTTGCTATGCACTAATTCAACTATGGGAAAAAAAATCTCCTAAATTATGTGATTGACACGTTCCATTTATAATGCCATTCTTGTATTTTATAATTTTAGAGTTTGAGCCACATTTAGGGACATTTTAGTAATAATGTAACTTTTAAAATAATTGATGTTAGTTGTGTTGTAAAAATAATCAGCTGTGAAGATAATCAATTAAACGTTTGATAAAATTTATTTTTAAAAAGTGCTGAGAGTTTTAAAAGAAGTCGCATGTGTTTGGTAATCTTACTATTAAACTACTATAGGAATATAAATGACTGAATTGGACAAAATGTTGAATAAAATTTATTTACACATTTATAAACATGTATAAATTTTTTTTTTAATTGTGAATATATAATAATTAATAACTAAAATAAATATTTTATATTATTAATTTTAATTTTTATTTTGTTATCGCAATATAATTGATAATAATAATAATCTCTTTAAAGTTAATAATGTTATTTCCTAATTAATAAGGATAATTCTCTATTTTTATAATATATATAAGAATATATATGGAATTGTATTCCGTATAAGACTAATTTTCAAAATCAAATTTTGAAATGCTATTCCTTCTAGCTAGGGATGGTAAATTGTGGGCTTGAAACTGGTAATAAGCCCAGGTTCTCTAAAATTCCGCTCAAACTTGGAGGGGCCGACCTTCCATTAATGGTTTAAATAAAATTTTATAAAGCTAAAAGTTAAAAAAAATTAAATTAAAGTTGATTATCCAATACATAATAGATTAATAGTTCAATACACAAAATACTAGCAACACGACATAACAAACCACAAATTCAATCACTTGAATTTGGCTGCTTTCTTTCTTCTTTTTAATTTATAAATTATAAGCCCGAGTTTTTTCTATAAGCCCTTAACCAGGCCCATTCACAGTGGGCTTTAAAATTTTTGGCCCATGTCCAGGCCCTCATTCGGTCAGGGCTTTTTTGTCCACCATACTTCCTGTTTTTTAAAATATGTTGTAGAATGAAGTGATTTTATCAAAAATGATTTAAAAAGAAAATTGGTGATTTTATCAAAAGTAATTTATAAAAAATTTATCAAATACCAAAATAACTTTTAACTTTTTAAAATTACTTTTGAGTCTCTAAAACACAATCAGACCCTTAATCAATGAAAGAGTAAGTTTTACTTTCTTTAAATTATAGTATTTATTAATATTTTTTTTCACACTTCTGCTTTTTGCGCTTGATATTTGATTTTTATTCTAAGCGCATCATTTGCTTGATGATCAGGCATGAAATTTTTATTCTACGCGCCGAATGCTCTCTTTGATTTTTATATCATGTGTGAAAATGACTAGGATCCTCTCCTAGTATTTTTCATAGTGTGAAATAAGTGGCTAAGATTGAATAATAAAGTCATTTATTTACAATTAAATTATTTTTTTTACTAAATTTAAAAGATTAGGAGAGACTAGAATAAAAAAATACTATGAGAGAATTCTAATCTGAAGCCCACATCCCCACAAGGAAAGGGATATGTGTCATCTTACCATATAAAGTTAATCCAATCAGTGACCAGCCCAGAGCTCCGTTTATTTTCAATTAATGGGTTTTGAGAGCTATTTGCACCCTTTTGATTCCTCTCCTATTATGAGAATTTAAGAAATTAATTTTAGTACTTAATTAGCACTCTTCAATATTTCAGAACTGACCTTCTCTTGATTTTCTTAGCCCCACTAGTCATCATATCCATCACTTATTTTTTTAGTTATTTATTCATTTTTTAAATGTCATATACAATTTTCTCAAAAAAAAAAAAAAAAAAAAAAGTCGTATACAATACCGTTTATATATAAGCCCACTGAAATATATCACTAAAGTCCATTACAAGTAACGAAAGCCCAATAAGTCAAACTGGTAAAAAATAAAAAATAAAACTTCTATGATCATTAGGGTAAACTTGAACCATGGAGCTAAAACTTAAGGAAAGACGGTACCAACCAACTCAATCAAAAAGTTGTTAGTCTCATTTTTGTACTTTAATTTAATGGATGAGAATGAATTTTTTTTTTGAGAGAAGATGAGAATGAAATTTAATAAAAACATAAGGCACATGAATGATTCGTTATAACATAATTTTAAATTATTTAATTCTTTATTTTAGAAATCATTGAACAATTATCTTTAATTTGTTATCAACAACCACTCTCTCTGGGCAACGCCCAAATCGGTTTTTTATCTCTCTATCATCCCTAGGATACAATGAGTGGCTAGCTAAATAAAACTATTAGAAAATTAATTGGTTAGACTCTTGAAGGTAAAATTATAAATTATCAGTAATTATACTTGATTAGCACTAATTAATCCATTTTCTTCCACCTCAATATATGGCATTTATCATATGACACCAATAATTAACCCAAAAAATAACGGAGGTTGTACTAACCCCCAATCTCATAAATACAAATTATAGAACTTTCATAACTTACACTGTGGTATTACATTATGAGAAATGGGAGAGCCTTTTCCCAAGGGACTTGGATCCAAGGAGGCAAATGCAAGTAAATCTCTATCAAGATCTAAAAAACCCATGTCTTCTTCAAGCAAATGCAGCCATGCCTCAATCCCATCCCCCGATCTTGTATCTGAAAGAATGACAAAATTCGCGAACTGAACAATTGATCCATCAAAACTAGTAAAGTTCATCCAAATAGGCTTCCCCCATCCAAAATCAATATCATAGAAAACAAAATTACACACACTGCTAAAGCTAATCCTATCTTTTGCATCAGCAAACACTTCTTTATTCTCATCTTTGATACCTTCACAAAGGCTAGTAAGTAACCCTTCACCATCACCTTGAAGACGTTTTACAACTTTCGTAAATGCTTCCCTTAGCTTCCACACCAAGCCACCCAATTGTACTTCTTTATCATGATCTTTGCACAGTGCATTTGCATTCCAAACGAAATTCCCAAAATAATTTTCTGACAGCGGCGGCCTAACTAGAGGCCGCAAATTTACAACACGGGTCAATAGAGTTGGTCTGTACGAACCTGATTTTGTTTTGAAGGCAGCCATGATGCATTTGGAAATAAGTGCTGTCACGACCTCAACACGTGATGGATTTTGCAACGATGTTGAGCTAGTTTTTGCCTTGGCTTTTAACTTGACTATTGCTTGGGCATCAAATACAAATCTCCTCACAACAAATTTGCCACTTTTAGAAAATGTAGTAGCTTCTCTTGGGTATGTATGATCATTTTGTGGAAATAAAGATGAAATTTCATAATTAGGAAATACTGATGTCTCTTCACTAATATTCTGACTTGCCCTGGCAGCCCAACTCTTCAGAAATGAGCCTAATGTTACTGCATCACCAACCATATGCAAAATACAAGCACAAATGACAAGGCCACCACATAAAAATCTTGTTACCTGTATTTTACCCACATGAGCTCCCGCAATTTCTTTACCCTGCTGCTGCTCATTGTCCACCACTGGATGGAATTTAAAGATCATCAAAGAGAGATCGGGTCGGTTGAGAAATTCATTGAGTGTGCATTTCGCTCGAGCCTCTGCAAAATAAATCCCTTCGTCGTTGCAATCAACGGAGAGCTTATCTTTCATCTTTCCGGCAAGTGGGTAAAAGGAAGATAAGGTTTCTGATAGATACTGCTTTAGCAGTTGCAATCTTTTGGAGACAATTTGATCAATATCAGAGGAGCTTGTTGAAAGGTTTGTGTCTTGGTTGAGGGGATAGTATAGGGAAACAGGTGGATAGAAGTGATCATGAAGTTGATCCAAGAGAGAGAGCTTGTAGGTTTTGAGGTGAAGAGGTGTTGGGGAAGAAGGTTTTATGAACTGTTTTGAAATTATTTCTACATCCATTATCTTTCCCCCAAAAGCTTTTCTCTATGGAGTTATCAGAATCCTATTGGGGGTATTGTAGGCTAGTTTATGCATATATAAATAGAGTTGATAATGATACTTTCTTCCATCTTGTTATATGGTTCCATCTTGTTATATGGGAAGAATTTCATAATCTTATATTGAACATGTTTTTATCATGCGTCCTTAATAAATTTTTATTACATTTTTTAGTCTTTGGTGGTAAAAGTATATCCGATTAAACATGTAGATGGGTGTGCAACGCTCTAATTAAATTTTTAACCTATTACGTCTGTTATGATTCAAATTCTGTGATAGTGATATAAAATTACGTAAAAATCATTCAATTAAGTTTCATAGACAAAACTTCTTTTTTTTTTTTTTTAAAAAGGTAAATATAAATTGATTATGCTAGGATTCTATAAAATAAAACTAAATAATTTGTCAAAAAGATCATATTTACCCTTCACGTAATTATGTTTTATGATACTGTTTTAATATGAAGATTAAAATGAGATATTAAAAAATTGTGAGAGACCGATAGCAAAATAGGAGAAATAACTTTTTGATTGCTTTCTCTCTCTCTGTCTTTCAATCAAAATTGCATCCATTTACAAAGAATAGGTGCTATTACTTGTTTGTAGACTAATGCTGTTGGCAACTTGGCATGAATGACAAATGAAGAATTGGACTGCAGAGCATCCATCGATGCAACTCAAAATTTGGAGTCATATTTTTGTGGCTTCTGCGAAAACTGGATTTAATATTTTTTCATTTTTTTTAATCTTAGCACATGCGTAACTAGATCTCCTGTCGAATTTTTGGCTCTCAAACCAAAATTATAATATTAATTCTTCAAGCATGCCCTGCTGGCCCCTCAGTCCTCACAAATTTTTAAAATTAGTCTTCGATCGATGGCCATTCACTTTTTTAATATTATATTAGAAAGTATAAGACAAATACTGGTTAGTACCAATTAAGTACAGTCTAATGTCGGCCAAGACATGAACGAGAGTTTAGACATAAACACGTGTGAAAACGTTGGGAATTGTTTTGACGAAAACACCCTCTATCAGTTGGAGTTGAAATAAATTTTGTAATGGTAGAGGTTTTCGGAGACTAATTTCAAAAGTGAGAAGAAGCATTAAACTCATATTAAAAAGAGGATGTATAGATTAACTCAATTAAAGAATTCTACTCTTACAAAAAAAAAACAAAAAACAAAAATTATGAATCAAAGTCGATCAATTCGAAAATTGAATTAAAAGAAAGCACATGATTTCGTTGTTGATGAGGCCTGAGATGTATGCATTACCATCTCTGTCAAACTTTACAGCTATTTTTAGCACTATCTTGTGTCGGGTCCTCGACCCCAGTTCGGCAGTTCCCACATTGAAGAATAATCAATTTTTTTTTTAAATTTTGAAATTATAATCATGCCTTCTAACTGTATTGTTGCCGACCTTTCCTCTTTCCAGTCTTGAGCTTTACATACAGCAAGTGATGAACAAATATCAGAAGCAAAGCAACAACCAGAAAAGAAAAAGACACTAACGTTTACACTAAAATTAAGGGTAAATGCTCCATTTAAGTTTGAGATTGGACTTCTAAAATTGTTAAGGTACCAAACTGACAACTTGTAAATTAGGAAGTATTTAATTAATTGGTATCTAATTGTTAAGATACCTGACTGACAATTGTAAATAACGAGGTATCTAATTTATTGATATCTAATTGTTAAGGTTTCTAACTAACAATTGTAAATTAGGAGGTATCAAATTAATTGATAACTAATTATTAAAGCACCTAATTAATAATTGTAAAATAGGAGGCATCTAATTAATTTATTTTTTGAAGGGTGGGGCTATTTGAACCTACTAATTTCCTCTTTTGACTCTCTTTTTAGTTTAAGAATTTTATTATCTAAATAAATTTTGAAAAAATTACTTGAGTAACCCTTTCTTCTCTTTCTCTTTTTAATTTCACAAATTCTCATCTATTTACTCAGATATATTCTTCTGGCTATAAATAATTGGTATCATTAATTAAATGGAATAAGATCTGTCATTTAAAAATGAACATCAGCAATTTTTTATTACCATGAAAGTTATTGACTATCAAGAAATTAATTTTTAGCAAACACAAAAAAATAATGAATATCAAGATAAAAAAACTTCTTATATATAGAAAGTATGAAATATAGGTCATGATATGCTTAGAAATACAAAAAAGAAAAAAAAATTCAAAAGAGAGTAAAATTAAGTGTTTAGTTTGCAAAACGCGAGAGTAGGGAGAGAGAATATGTAATTGTAAGGTTGAGAAAGAAAGTGATTAGTGAAGGATGATTTTGAGATTTTTAAATTTTAAATTTTTAATAATGAATTTATTTTTTAAAATAGGTGTAGAAAGGAATTTGGTGAGTTTAAATAGCCCCATTGTTATGCAAATTTTATTGAACTCGCAAGCGCACGAATCTGTTGTAATATAGATTAACAGTAATGATTGTCGATCTTACGAGGAGGTAGATTTTATTTGTGAAATCTAGTGTTTGGATTTGTTGAAAGGTGATTTATTTTATCTTGAGAATTAAAATTGAATGGCAAGAATAAATTAAAGATGAAACAATGATGTTAGGTCCATTTTTTATAGAGTTGGTATCTTATGGCAAATCTAGTTAAATTAGAAATTTATTTATTGCATATCTTGTAATAGAGATTAATTTATTAATTCCCTAATTTAGTGAGATTCCAATTTATTAGGAATATTTGTTTCCTTATTAGGAATATTTGTTTCCTAGTTTAATTAGGTGTCTAATTTAGCAAGTCAATTAATGGTGGAATTTTATAATTGGCGCGTAGGATTTATTTAGAGCAGAAGTTGGTTCAAACAGGAAATTTATTAATGCTCTAGATATTCCTTGGGAGACAAGCTAGGCAGGAATAACTTTAAACAGGAAATTTATTTATGCTCTAGATATTCCTTGGGAGACAAGCAAGGCAGGAATATCAGATTTATTCCTATTCTGATTCATAGGAATTATAAGAGGAAAGAAATTCTTATTTGGAAAGAATCCAAGTTTTTTAAGACTTGCTATTTTTGTGAAACCCTAGTGCCTGTATAAAGAGAGGTGATTCACAATTGAAGGGTGATGCACAACACAGAGCATAAAGCAGAAAAGCATCAGGTTGTGTGATATATATTGTCTTCTGTATTCAAGTCTTGTAACGAGACTATTTTTGTTCATCTTTGCGGAGAGTCTACGTGGATTTTAGATCACTAGACGTTGAAGAATTGAAGAACCGCTATTGATCACTTTGTGAAGTGCCTTGAGGATCTTAGATCAAGAGGGGTAGCGGTTATTCAAGAAAAGCAGATTCAGTCTAACGTTGAGTAAGCTTGTACGGTGAGAAACTTAAGTGAGAGTCTTAAGTTTGGTAAATCCATAGGTTGTAACATCTCAACTTAGTGAATTGCTTTTCATCTGGGCGTGGCCTTGTGGATGTAGGATTGATTAATCCGAACCACGTAAAAATCTCCGTGTCTTTTAATTTATGCAATTTATTGTTTTGTGGCAAAATTAATATTTTTGATGCGGATGAACAGTAACCTGTGAACAGTGAATCGTGAACAATACTCGTGAACAGTAACTGTGAACAGGTTTTCTGAAAATTAATTTAGTTTAATTAATTTGTGCTTAATTAATTTTTTTTAGAGTTTAATATTGCCTACATCTATTTAAAAATAGATCTAAATTCCTTTCAATTGGTATCAGAGCGGGCACTAATATTCTTTGGTGAGATTTTTGGGATCCTAGATCTATTTGTTTTGTAGGAATGAATCTACAAAGAGAAGGTGGTTCTCTTTCCTGTCCCCCACTCCTTGATGGGACAAATTATGCTTATTGGAAGCAGAGGATGCAGATCTTACTGGCCTTAATTGATGAGAGAGTCTGGAGAATGGTACTTACTGGATACACTGCACCAACTGTGACAGTAAATGATGTTGTCAGTCCTAAACCAATGAACACATGGATGGCTGATGAACTTAACAATGCAAGCTACATCAGCAAGGGACTCAATGCTATTGTTAAGGGTGTTGACATGTACCAGCATCAACCGATCTCAACTTGCACAACTTCAAAGGAAGCATGAGATATTCTTCAAGAGACATTTGAAGGTGACAATACGGTAAAACGTTCTAAACTTCAAAAGCTTACAACTGATTTTGAGAACTTAAAAATGAAGGAGCATGAAAATATTGCTAAATTTAATTCTAAATTGCTTGCTATGATAAATGATTTTTATGCTCTCGGAAAACCTCTTAATGAAGAAGAAATTTGTAAGAAAATTCTTAGAGCTGTGCATCCTAGATATCATCCTAAAGTTTTAGCTATTGAAGAGCATACTGACATTTCTACTATGATTAGGAGTTCATTGATAGGGAAATTAATGGTTTATGAGACTAACTATCTGAACTTATATTCTAGAAAAGAGAAAAGTGTTGCTTTTCAGATTGAGACTTAGAAACCTGCTGAGATTGATAGTGATGATGATGATGAGGATGCAATTGCATTTATTGCAAAGAACTTTAAGAAGTTCATGAAGAATAAGAATTTCAACAAATCAAAGAAGTCTATGAATTCTGCTACACCAACTACTCAGAAAGGTACATCTAACCCTAGTTTTAAATCTTCTGATACTAATAAATATGAGGATGTTAAATGCAGAGAATGTGGTGGTATTGGACACATCCAAGTTCATTGTGCGAATACAGTCATGAAAAAGAAAGCCATGCAAACTACTTGGAGTGATGATGACTCATCTAGTCCTGATGAAGATGATCTTGTTGGAGGACTTGTTGTGCACAATAAACAGGCAGAAGAATATCATGAACTGAAATCAAGGGAATTTGTTCCAGTTAATCAGTTGATATGTGCTTCTCATTCTAATGCTCTCGTTGCACATGCTGATTCTAATGAAAATGATGAAGATACTGATGACATTTCTGATGATAACCTTGACAATCTCAATGTGAAGGATATTGCCTCTACTCTTAAGTTCTGTAAGAAGATCTTCGAAAAGTATAAAGAAGCATGCATAGAGAATGAGGCTTTGCTTATTCAGCTCACTAACCTCCTTGCAGACAAGACTAAATTAGAAGGCGAGGTAAGTCATTTACAGTCTTTGATTTCTGATAAAGATAATGAGTTATTTTCTGTGTCCAGAGAATTAGAAAATAACAAGAAGTCTCTTAAAGTGATGAATTTTGGAACTGAGAAATTGGATCACATCTTATCCATTGGGAAGACCACTTCAGATCACCATGGTCTTGGTTATCAACATGAAAGTAATTCCAACACTCAAGGAATCTTTGTTAAAGCCACTCACTCAAATGCTTTGATATCAAAGGCATCTCCACAAGCAACTACGGCAACCTTTCATCAGAAAGGTAAAAATGTTCATGATGCTTCTTCAAGTCATCAAGGTAAGTAACGGTATGTACCAACTTGTCATTTTTGTAATGTTAAAGGACATATAAGACCTAATTGCTTCAAATTTATAAAATATATGAAAAAGGCTATGTTCTTCAATTATTCTTATAGAAAACCTAGGATGACCCTAAGACCTAAGGTTGACATGAACGGCAATAAACTTAGAAGCACTTGGATAAGGAAGTCCAATTATAAAGCTTATTTTTCTTTTACTTCATTAAGAGCTTGTTCTACTAACTTTTGGTACTTTGATAGTGGTTATTCCAGACACATGACAGGTGACAGAAGTGCTTTGATCAATTATTAAAATTTTGATCGAGAATATGTGATTTTTGCTGACGGTATGAAAAGTCGTGTACTTGGAAAAGGAACACTGAATGTGGAAGGTTTTCCAAAACTTGACCATATTCTGCATGTGGAGGATCTTAAAGCAAATTTACTTAGCATTAGCCAAATTTGTGATCTGAACTTATTCGTTAACTTTGATAGGAAAAAATGTCATATTCTCGATGTTAATGGAAATTGCATTTTGGAAGGACATCGATCATCTGATCATTGTTATAAATTGACTAGTTCAATTATTTGCTATAGGATTACTCTTAATGACACAAATTCAAGTGTTGCAGGATATAGTGATGTAGATTGAGCTAGCAATGCTGATGATAGAAAACGCACCACAGGAGGATGTTTTTATCTTGGAAACAACTTAGTGTAGTGGCATAGCAAGAAACAGAATTCAATTTCTCTCTCCAAGGCCGAAGCTGAATATATTACAGCGGGAAGTTGTTGCACTCAATTACTCTGGATGAAGCAAATGCTTACAGATTACGGTATGTTTCAGGATACTTTGACTGTGTTTTGTGATAACACTAATGCTATCAATATTTCTAAAAATTCTGTTCAACATTCTAGGACTAAGCATATTGATATTCGTCATCATTTTATTAGAGATTTAGTAGAAAACAAGACTGTGTCCTTAGAATACATTGATACTGAAAAACTGCTTGCAGATATCTTTACAAAAACCCTAGATTCCAAACGATTTGATTCCTTACGGAAAGCTTTGGCTGTGTGTTCTATGTAAATCAAAATATTTTTGCATTTAGATTTAAGTCATGCATTTATGCATTAGATATAGGGCATGCATTTTCATGTTTTTAAATTTTAAAAGTTTGTTTTGTGCTTCATTGATAAGTCTTGGATTAATAAACGACAAGCAATTTTTCATGTTTTTAAAGACTTGAAAGCCTTGAATAAGTTTTGATTAGGGTTATTTAACCTTCTTTTAAAAAGCACATGAACGTCAATTCAGTCTTTACTTTGACTCAAGGTTTTGATATTGACATGGTCTTTGCTAAGAATATTTAACTTGAGTTATGACTGTTTGCCTTGATTCTTATCTTGTCATAAGACCACAAATATATACAGACACTATGGTCAGAAATAGCTACCTATAACTCTTAAGAGTGAAGTTATCCTTGAGTAATCTGAGACTGCGTATCACAAATATGACAGAGGACGAACTACCATGAGAAGAAGGCTACCTTAAGAGGTAGAGTGAAAGCTCCTGACCATAGATATTGTTCGATTATCAACAAAGCTTATGGTATACTCCGAGAAAAAAAAAAATGTCTGTCAAAGTTGAAATGGTCAAAATTTGGAGATAAAGATGATAAGGTTAGTTTGACCAACTCTATGTTTTATATTTGAGACTTTGACTATGAATATTGATGAATTTTTGGGAAAAAAGTCTAGATTGAATTACTTGCACACACACACACACAAGCTTAAATTTTTCTAATCTTTACTTATTTGAGGAAATTAGAGTATTGATTTCATGACTTAGTGCTTGTTGTGGAAAATTCCTTGATAAATTGATTTTTCCGTTGTTCAAGTTTGTTATTCATGCATAAAAAAAAAATCATCTTCCTACATGCATGTTTTTCATAATGCACGTGCATTATCATGTTTTTACATATTCATTTGATTTTGAGTTTAAAAGTTACACATGTTGTCGCAAAATCCAAACTTTTAATTTTTAAGTGCAGAAAAAATTTTTGCCCGTCACAAGTGAACAGGTTGCATTCTTTTGGTCATAACTTTGTCTACATAACTCCAAATTTGGTTCTGTAAAATTCTGCATACAGCTGATTTAAAGAGCTTTTCAACGGCATATGATGTCACATTCTAGTTCATTTCCAATCATTCCCAATTTTATTACGAAGTTAATGCATCTGCACTATGTCACTGTTTCGGACATTATCATTCATCTCATTTAATATTTGTATTTTTCTTAATATTCCTCATTTATTTGAGTTCGCATTATGCTGGATTAATGTTCCTTTACGTTATTTGAGGTTGATGTTGTCTTAAATTGGAAAAGAATTTTATTTCTCAATCCTTTCCTTATGAACGTATGATTTCTTCCTTTTTGCACTCGGCAAGTTCATCTATATAAGGAAGCCTCTAGGATAATTATTTTTCACTCAATTTTCTTGGCTTCCTCCTCCTGATTTTGGCTACTCCCGATTTTTCACTTTTGTAACCTTTTGGCAAAAGAGGGGGAGTAATTAGTCTTCAATCTTTACATGAAGCAATAAGTTAGGGGGAGTATAATTTTTACACTCTTATGGGGAGTATTTAAATTCTCAGGGGGAGTTTATCTTTTTATTGATCTTGATTTTGTACTTAATGTTGCCTTAAAATTTATTGATCAATAAAATTAGAATTTTATTTTAATCTTGCCTTGTTTCTTTGATGAACTAACATGCTAATTGCCAATTATTTTGGTTAGTTCTTTGTTATTGTTTGTGCTTGTTTCAGATACATGTTTTAGCGCCAAGATTTTATTGAAGACTTATATTGGATTGCTTTTGCCACAAGGATGCCAAAGGGGGAGATTGTTAGGTCCATTTTTTTTTATAGAGTTGGCATCTTATGGTAAGTCTAGTTAAATTAAAAATTTATTTATGGCATATCTTGTAATAGGGATTAATTTATTAATTTCCTAATTTAGTGAGATTCCAATTTATTAAGAATATTTGTTTCCTCATTAGGAATATTTGTTTCCTAGTTTAATTAGGTGTTTAATTTAGCAAGTCAATTAATGGTGGAATTTTATAATTGGCGCGTAGGATTTATTTAGAGCAGAAGTTGGTTCAAACAGGAAATTTATTAATGCTCTAGATATTCCTTGGGAGACAAGCAAGGCAGGAATAACTTTAAACAGGAAATTTATTTATGCTCTAGATATTCCTTGGGAGACAAGCAAGGCAGGAATATCAGATTTATTCCTATTTGGTTTCATAGTACGTGAACAGTACTCGTGAACAGTTATGCATGAACAGTAACTATGAACAGTGTTTTTCGAAAATTAATTTTGTTTAATTAATTTGTGCTTAATTAATTTTTTTAGAGTTTAGTATTGCCTACATCTATTTAAAAATAGATCTAAATTCCTTTCAAATGAGAATGAAATGCTTGAGTTTTTAGATTCACACTCAACACTGTGCAGTAGGCTTAATGTTCATTTTTAGTGCCAATTAAATCATGTGGGGGGAGGGGGGGATTCCACTCCTTATGAGTCTCACTCCAATAAACATGGTGTCAAGCTCTCGTTGTGCTAAAGGGTAACGATCCTCTGTTAAGTGTGGTGTCAAGTGCACATTCTGCCAGACGATAATGATCCTTCTGTCAACAACGTGACAAGACCGTTTACTAAATAACTTGGATTCACTCTCTGTCAACAATGAGTCAAGATGACCCACAAATACTAGAGAGGAGTCTTTTTCTATTAAATATGGTGCAAATTGCTCATCGTACCAGACAATAATGATATTTAACTAGGAGCGGGTAGAACCACTGCATACATTAGACAAGATATACTGTTTGTCAACTATGAATCAAAACAACCACATAAATTAGAGAGGGAGAGAAAATAAACTTACCAAATTAGGCCAATAGAACATGTTGAGGCTTTACCTTCAACTCAAATTTGAAATTAAATTAGCTACTCATATTGAACGAAGGTAAAATGATAATTTTATTTTAACATACATAGAAATAATGTTAGAGTGAGAATTAGATAAAATAGAGGTGATGAAATTTGGATTTAGAGCTATCAATTTGGGGGGGAAGTTCTTTATTTATAGATATAATGGGTAAATCATGGCCATTGAACGAAAATAATTTGCATGCACAGGATTGCGCCAAATGGCATGCTCAGATTGGATGAAACACGTTATTAGGGTTGTCATTCTGTGTATTTACACGTACGGTACATATGTTTTTCAGTCCACTAATATGCTGCCACGTCACCAATCAAATGCAAAGTCAGCGGACATTGTTTTAGTGTGTGTAGGCCTACAATAAGCTCACAAAACGGTCAAATATGATGCTACCACGACATCAGTCAATGTAAGGTCAACTAGACTCCTCCAAATTAACATGCATCCTACCCCACTAGATTCGGCTCTTTGTAAATCTTGTTTTATGCAATTAGAGTTCATTTTAACCCCGTTTGCTGACATTTCTTAGGTTTTCAGGGCCTGAATCCATTCATGACATCGATGCCGCTATTTAGGACCCCGAACATGAGTGAAATTATGATTTAGAAATACTGTCTGTTTTGTTGTTTGATTTCCCATTAATCGTGAAATAACCAAAATACCCTTCAATACATAAAATATTCAAATTATAACAAGATGCATGCAATCAAAGTTTAAAGGACTTAGTTACATATAGTAGAGATGTTAGTGAGACTTGAAGTGTAAAATGATGATTTTACCCTTTATAAATATACACTCTCCAACACTCAACAAACCACCCAACTAGCTTATTGCTAGTTCCTAGCAAATTAAGTGATAATATCTAACAAAATTCAAACTGAAATTGAGATCTGTTTACCAAATAAATGAATTCTCTAAAAATTCTATTCTTTCCCTTCACCACTCAACCATCAATCAACAATTCAGCAATCCATCTTTTGTGCTTAGTGATGTTCTACATAATGATTATGGATTCGGCCAAAATAAAGAAATACTTTTGTTCTTACCTTTTCCTCGGAGTTTTATTCCTTAGGCAATAGGTTTATTTACAATATATTTCTAACCAATTCTAACTGTTTTACGCGAACACTCACTGCATGTTAGGTAAGAGGCTCGATTACCAATAAAGAGCTGGGTTAGACAAATCAAACTCTTATCGCTTTACGTGAATACCCTCTATTGGTTAGGCAAGAGATTTGGTTACTAAGTAAGAGCTCACTCATAACACAAGCTTGGTCAACTCTTTCCATTCTACGCGAATACCCTTTGTTGATTAGGAAGGAGATCCGATTACTAAGAAATAACGCCTCTCTCTCTTTCTTCTTTTTTTTTTTTAAAATTTTTTTCTTTCTTTCTCTTTTTTTCTAAGCCCTTTTTTTAGGGGTAAAATGACTGTTGCCTCTAATTGTTGCTCACGAATGAAATGAAAGGACTAGGTATTATAAAATCACCTGTCGTGCGTGTGTGTCTAGAATGGTTTATTGAAGCTCTCAAGATGGCCAAGGTAGACAAAAAGGGTTCGTCAATAACATCGAAATGGAGAATTCAAAAATTTAGTTTTTTAATATTTTTTATTTTTGTTTTTATTTTTATTTATTTTTTTAGGGGTAACTAAACTCTATGACTAAGAAGATGCATTTCTAGAGTAACTAAACTTCATATTCAATCATCTTCGACTCAAATTTATTTCAAGTTAATTTTTACAACAAAAATTAGCAACAGCACTTAGATATGGCCAATAATAATTTCTTTCATTCCATGGATTCTCTCTGACTTTTAATGTTGTCATATAATAGATCTTTAGAAAATTTACCATTGCGGATTTTAAACTAGGTTTCACTGCAACATCTTGATCTATCATGGACTGGTATAACAAGATTGCCAATAGAATTGAAGTGCCTTGTTAATCTTAAATTAATGTTTTAACTAAAGTATATATTTCGTCTGTCTAGAATATCACAACAAGTGATATTTGATCTAAAGATGTTACGAGCATATGCGGACCTAGCTAAGGCCCAGGAGGGGCTTTAGCCCCTTTTGGACCATTATTTTTTCTTCTAAATGTACCCCATGCCCAATCTGAAAATAGTTAAATAAAAATAATTTGAGTACATTGTTTATATGACAAAATATTTGTAGCTTAGTGGTGAGAGTGTTACTTAATAGTTTTGGAGACTTGGTTCAAATCCCAATAATCATATAATTTTATTCTTTTAGATATTTAGTGGAGATTACTTATAAAAAGTATACTTTCACAAATGTATTTTTTTAGATATTTGATAGAAATTATATTTTCATAAATGTGATCATAATGAGGTTTAACATTTAAAATAAATAATTTATTACTATTATTTTTTTAATTTAAGAAAAAATAATAAAATTTGAGTTTTTGAGACTTTAAATATATTGAAATGAACAATTAAAAAAATAATAGATACCCAAATTAAATTAAATTAAATTTTTTGAATTAAGTCCCCCCTAATTTTTTAGTCTGGGTCGGCCACTGGTTACGAGCATTAAGAATGTTTGAATGTGGCTTCAATGTTTAACAAGAAGCAGATAGCATTTTGTTTGGAGATAGTGAAGTTTTGGTGGAGGAATTACTTGCTTTGAAACATTTAAATCTGCTGACCATCACTTTGCAAAGTTTCAGTGCCCTTCAAAGATTGTTTAGCTACCCTTGGTTACGAAGCATTAGTATTCAATCCCTATGCCTTAGACACTTGAACAATTCAAACTTGCTCAGTGTTTTTTCTTTTGCAAGTTTAAGGCATCTCCGAAACACTTCATTTGTACTTCAATGATTTCGAGGAGTTAAAAGATTGGTGCGGGGGAAGTGAAAAGAATCCGAGAAACCCGCGGTTTTCATAGTCTCCAAAAAGTTTTTATAAACTACAAAAAATTGCTCCAAAAATAAAGGTCATTCGCATTTCTAAATTCCAGGATTTGCAAGAAATAATCAGTATTGAAAAATTGGGTGAAATTTTCAGCTGAGGTGATGGATAATCTAATCCCATTTGGAAGACTTGAATATCTTATCCTAGAGGGATTACAAAATTTGAAGAGCATCCACTCAAGCCCCTTGCACTTTCCTCGTCTTAAAGAAATCCGTGTATGGAAATGTGCAGAGCTTAAGAAGCTTCCTCTTGATTGTACTTGGATTGGAACTGAAAGTTATTATTAAGGATCAAGAAAAGCCACTCAAAACGCTTTTCTTCCCTGTTTCGAATCCTTATAGTAGTGTGTGCCAAGTGAGTTCGAATTAGGTTCCTGGTGGAAGAGTCTGTACAATTCAATTCATACTCGTTATTTATATGTACTGTCACTTGTTAAATTCATTTCAAACTGGTCATGCAGTGTCACTTGTTATTTTCATTTTCTTGTAGTGTTGCCACTTGCCACTTTCCAGTTAACAAATTGTTTCTGGTGTGTATATGGGTTAATTTTCTGTGGCATAACTGCACATCATTATAGATTTTGGATAATATTTTTGCTTTTAGGACATATATCAAAACATATTTTAATTTCAACTTGTTTAAGAAATTTTAGCAATTGGGCCTTTCGATTAATGTCCTAAAGATTCAGAATTCAAATTCAAATATTGATTATTTTTCACATCTTGAAGTGAAAGAAATATTTGAAGGAATTTTCAGAAGACAAATAAATAAATAAATTATCGGCCCACCTTCAAGTATATATAGACAGAAAAGACTAACTCTTTGTTCAAAAGAATAGACAGAAAAAAATATTTCAAGAACCAATATATCAGTTGAAAAGGGAAAATTGAGATAATTTACAAGATATGATATAGTATCTACCCATTTCTATCTATCAATTCCAAATACTGAAAGAAAAATAAATTCTGATTTCGATCTGTTTTGATATATGAGATTCGATTCCTTACCACTTTTGTTACTGTATTGAGTTGATAAACCAAGCTGAAGTGAAACCAAATCCAACAAAAAAATATTACAAGATCTTCAAATCGCATCATGGTTTGACGTCATAAAACATCAATAACAGTAACTGAAAATTTTCGAAATTTCAGGAAAAAAAAAAATTTGACGCCCCAACTGCTGAACTAAGAATCAAGAAATTCTACATACGCGCAATTCTTAAAAATTTAACTTAAGTGTAGATGATAGAAAAAGTCTAGTATATGATTTATGTAGGTATATTGGAAGATCTGCAGCTTACATCAACCCCAAATCAATCAATTATCACTTGTCAAGCAACCAGGTGGTCATGGGAAATTATTTTTAGGTCAACTTAAAGCGTAACTACTAATTGACACATGATAAGAAGGTTCATCTAAATGAAAATGGAAAATGATAAAGAACCCTAACGGTGACATAAACAACAAAAAACCATATGATGTTATAATGTTAAAAAATAATGCTAATTTTTTACCTAATACTATAACACCATATAGTTTTACTTTATTATTTTATCGCTATTATGATGATCAAATATTAGGACTCAAAAAATAATATCGAACGAACAATGCAGCACCCACAAGAAAACATACAGTTCATTAATTGGGAAGTGGCAACAATACAAACAAATTGAATTACACACAGAAAGGAAACTCATAAAACTTATTCGACATCATCAATCACTTGGCATGCACTCAGCACTCGCACTAAGCGAGGGACCTGAAACAGGGAAGAAAAGCATTTTTGGTGGCTTGATCATCCCATTGAAGCTTATTCCACCAGCGCTCTTCACCCTTAATAATCATTTTACGTTCCAATCCACTGTTACAGTTAAGTGGAAGCCTACTAAGCTCTGCGCATCCCCGTACTGTCATTTCTTTCAGATGGGGGAAGGGTAAGGTGCCTGAGTGAATGCTTCTCAAGCTTTTTAATCCCTCTATGATAAGATATTCAAGTCTTGCAAATGGGATTATATTTTCCATCACCTCTGCTGGAAATTCGCCCAATTCTCCAACACTGATTATTTCTTCTAAATCCTCGCAGTTGTGCATCCGAATACGCTTGAGATTTGGAGTAAGAATAAGCCATGTCACGTGCAAAATATACTTGCAGTTGATTATATCAACATTTTGGAGACTATGAAAACTGCGAGTTTCTTGGATGGTTTCCACCCTTTGAATCTCAAGGTCACTATAACACTCCTCAAGGTGAAGTGTTTCGAGATGTCTCAACCTCAAAGGAAAAACACGAAGCCACTTCACGCACCGTCTAAAGCATACGGATGGAGTTCTAGTGCTCTTTAACCAAGGGGAGCTCAACAATATTTCAAGAGCACCGAAACATTTTAAGGTGACGGTCAACAATTCTAAATGTGACAAACCAAGCAATTCCTCTACGAAAACATGGCCATCTCCACTTAAAATGCTACCGGAATCTTGTAGAACAGTACCGCATTTAAACATTCTCAATGATCGTAACATCTTTAGATTTGATATCACTTGTGGTGGAATTTTATAGAGCCGGAATGTATACTCTAAGTTCAAACATCTAAGATTAACCAGGTACTTGAACTCTATTGGCACGGTTTCTATTCTACTATTTGATAGATTAAGATGCTGCAGTGTAACCAAGTTTGAAATCCCAAATAGTAAATGTTGTGGTGGATTACTATCAGACAGCTGTAAGACTCTAAGAGAAGCCATTGATTGAAAGAAATCACTACTGACCGTGTATAAGTCATTGGAACTAAGAAACAAAGTCTGAAGCTGCGGAGATACTGGAGACTCAAGTCTCGTAATTTTATTTTGCATGAGTGACATCCTTGTAACTGATTTCCACAATCCAATCCTTGGTGGCTCAGTCAATCCTGCACCTGCAAGAACCAAAAACTTTTCCTTCTCTTTGTCAATCGTAGATGCAATCCACAAAGCCATGTCTCGGATCACATCATGCATTTTTACATGATTATGTTCCTCTTCTACCAACAGACATGCGTGAAGAAGGACACGAATAACAGAGTATCCTTGATTTCGTGCTTCAAATCCATCATATTCATCTAAAAGCCCCTCACATATCCAACAGTCTATCAAGTCTTCTACGAAAATTCTATAGTCTTCTGGATATAAACTACAATACACGAGACAAAACCTAGTTGCATCGCTAGGCAAAAAATCATAACTGAACTTTAGACGAGAAAATACCCTGCTCTCCATACCCGAAAATTTAGAGGCTGAACTTCTCAACACCTCAACTGCATGCTCCCACTCTCGAGGTGTTTTCTTGGATGCCATAGCCCGACCAACAGTGATTAGAGCAAGTGGCAAACCACCGCATTCTTTGGCCACGGTTTCAGCTAGCTCAGGAATATCAGGATGACAATCAAGAGTTTCTTTTCCAACTTTCTCCTCAAATAATTTCCATGCGTCCTCGTATCTCAAGCACTCCACTTTGAACGATTTATGAGCTTCCATTTGGCAGCAAACCTCGAACTCACGAGTTGTGAAAACTATCTTTTTAGATGCACTTGTACGGCTTGGAACAGGTAGACCCACTTGAGCTAGATCAACCAGCTCCCATATGTCATCCAATAATAACATAAACCTTTTGTTACTCATGCTCTTGAATATTTCCTGAGCTTTCTCTTGAAGACTTTTGCTATTCCATGACTCGTTAAACAGACCAATCTTTTTTGCAATGCTTCCTTGAATCTGTTCGATTTGCAAGTCTTTAGACGCCACTACCCAGATAACAAAATCAAAATCATTAGGCGTGTGGAGGAACTTATTGTTGAGTTGCGTCAACAGGGTGGTTTTACCCACCCCTCCCATGCCGTATAGGCCAACAATTCCCATCTGTTCTTCCATGAGGCATCCCCAAACTCTGTCAAATGTTGATTGCAAGCCCACTACAGTTGGTGGAAGCGGTCTTTCATCAACTGGATTTTCTGGCACCGGTTGAGCCACTTCTTTGAAATCTCCTTCATTCGTTAAACTCTGCACCTGTCGCAATGTCTTGAAAACTTTTTTCCCAATCTTGTAGCCGGAACTGCAGTTCTTGGAACATAAGCCTCCAAGGCAGAGTTTCTCAACTTCTTGATAGCCTTGTCGTCTTAGTTCAGTTACTTGAGTTTCCACATCTTGCGCTCTTAACAGCCACCCTTGCACTCGCTCCAGCCGTCTCATTTGTTGTTGTTCAGCAACGATAACTCTTATCCTCACATCATTTCTTACTGCAATTAACGTTTGCAATTCTCTCCACAAGGCATCAAGATTCTCTTGGAGATGACTAATGTACCCTGCTTTTCTAACAGAGCAATCTAGGCAGTGAGAAACAGTGTCATCACAAGAGAATGAGGGTGAGCAAACGTTTCCCATGGTGATCACAACGTAGGGTAAAGGAATGATTGGTGGAGCAAAGTTTAATTGGCTTTTGGGCTGAAGATGAAATGTATTGTTTGGAGACTGCAATGTTATTTGTATAACTAAGCAGGTGAGTAATTTAAAATTGCCTAACAAAGTTGTTTGGCTATCGGAACCTTTGATTGGAAGAAGTGTCATGTCTTGGAAGACCCGCCCGTGATAAAAAAAATTTTTTTAGCGTGCAGGAAAGGAATGATTCCCTCGAATTTTTTATTCGTGGAGATATTATAATAAATTGTTAAATAATAAATATCAAAAACTTTTGCTGCTTGTTGATTCCTCGATGATTTTTTTTTTGAAATGTTGCTAAGAAATTAAAGAAAAGTAAGGAAAAAAGAGAATTTATTTTTAAGTACATCTCCTAGAATATTTTATAAGATAAGAGGTTAATTTGTCAAAGTGCAAGTGCTTTCGCCGAAGACGAGAAATTTATGCAGTGTAATCAATGGTTAACTTTTATTGCTTGTTCTGAGACTGCAATGTTACCTACCTTAGTTCGAAAGTCTTTGATACATTCGAACTTAACTCAACTTTGATTGGTCGACCTATTCCATGATTTCCTCGGTCTTTTTTATGATATTTTAAATGTCTTGTTGCTTGTCAACTTATGGATGACAAGAAAGTAAGAAAGATAAAAGAAAATTAAAAGATGGGGAAATTTTATTATTAGATAGGTGCACTATAATTGTTTATATCAACATGTTCATTAGTTGTGTTTGTTGGATTATATGCTCTTTAATATGCATATTGATTTATTTATAGTAAATATATTTTCTATTTAATAAAATTTTTGAAATATATATTTTAATTTCATAAATATTTTGAGTAAGATCCATTTAATAATATTATATGTATTTATGTGATTATTATATGGATTCATAGAAAACATAAATATACGTTATCTTATGATTAAATAATTTAAGTTCGTAGTTGATAAATAGAGTTGGGTGCTCTATTTATATTAAAAATATAGTAAATTCATTGAGTGATTTGTCTTAATTATGTATGAATTTACTGAGATTACATATAAGATTTAATTGACATTGAAATAAGTGTCAGACTTATTAAATCTCATAGGCATAGATTTTATTTCAATCTCAATCTTGAGTTAATTATAATTTCATGATTATTATTATTATTCCATTTGAGTTATTAATGGGCATGACATTTGTAGTTAAGATATTACCCAGTATCTTAGTGGGAGCAATTATTAGCAGTGAGATTATAGATTAACAATATAGAATTTGCACAACACATCTCTTGATGGGTTTTGGCCGATGCTACAATACCCGCATGTATCACATACATGCAGGGGGGCAAAAAGTAAAAAAAAGGGGAGCCATTGTTTGTCTGCCACTTGGTAGCTAAACACATTAAAAAAATTAAAAAAAAAAGTTGGAGCAATCGGTTGCTCTAACCGGTTGCTCCTTAAATGATTATTATATTACATAATAAATAAAATAATAATAAAATAATAATTATTTTAATAATAAAGGAAACATAATAAAAATTAGTTTAATAATAATTAAAAATTAGTTTCAAATTTAATGGTCCCAGTATCAGGTTAATGATAGGAGTTTCATGTTTATTGGTCCATTAAAATGCATGATTTTTGAGTTGCAAGTTAATGGTCCCAATTTCATGTTCATTGCCCTCAGTTTCAAGTTCCATTGGTTTCAAATTTAATGGTCCCAATATCATGTTAACGGTAGGGATTTCATGTTTATTGGTCGATTAAAATGTATGATTTATGGGTTGCAAGTTAATGGTCTCCAGTTTCATATTCATTGCCCTTTGTTTCAAGTTCACTTGGTTTCAAGTTTAATCGTCCTAGTATCAAGTTAATGGTAGGTGTTTCATGTTTATTGGTCTATTAAAATGCATAATTTTCGAGTTGCAAGTTAATAATGGTCCTCAGTTTCATGTTCATTACCCTCAATTTTAAGTTCCTTTGGTTTCAAATTTAATGGTCCTAGTATCAAGTTAACGGTAGGGATTTCATGTTTATTGGTCCATTAAACTATATGGTTTCTGGGTTGCAAGTTAATGGTCTCCAGTTTCATGTTCATTGCCCTTCGTTTCAAAATCCGTTGGTTTCAAATTTAATAGTCCTAGTATCAAGTTAATGGTAGGCATTTCATGTTTATTGGTCCATTAAAATGCATAATTTTCGGGTTACAAGTTAATGGTCCTCATTTTCATGTTCATTGCCCTCAGTTTCAAGTTCTTTTGGTTTCAAATTTAATGGTCCCAGTATTAAGTTAATGATAGGGGTTTCATGTTTATTGGTCCATTGAAATATATGATTTCTGGGTTGCAAGTTAATGGTCTCCAATTTCATGTTCATTGCCCTCCGTTTCAAGTTTAATGGTCCCAGTATCAAGTTAATGGCAGGTATGTTATGTTTATTGAACCATTAATTTCATGACTTTTGAGATTGTAAGTTAATGGTCCGAAGTTTTATGTTTATTGCCTCAGTTTCTAGTTCCTTTGATTTGAAGTTTAATGTTCTTTTATTCTGGAATCCAAAAGGCTAGCCTGTTCGTTGAATAGCCTTTTTCATTCGAGAATGCATGCCTCGCAAAAAAGGCTAGCTGTTTCAAAGAAGAGGCTAGCCTTTTCCATATGGCATGCATTCTGGAATGCAATAGGCTAGCCTCTTTATTGAAATGGCTAGCCTTTTTCATGAAGACATGCATTTTGGGATGCAAAAGGCTAGCCGTTTCAACGAATTAACCAGTTTTACAAGTTGCCTTTCCTTTTACATTTTTTTTATTATTTTATCCCAAAATGAATCTCAGCCATTGGATCCACTCTATTTAATCTAATAGTCATTTTCCATGCATGTACTGTAGCTGTGCCCATGGATTTTTTATACTTGATTATAGAATTCTCTAGCTAGAGTGCGTCAATATAATTAGTATACTGAAAATGATCATTAAAGAAAGCTAGTAAGTGTTAAAGAATAAGATATAATTAAATTAATTGGACTTGAGATATCAATTTAATTAATGATGTGGTACAAAGGATTGTTCAGTAAAGAAATCATTGTGGCATAGGTCGAATTATTATTTGAGAACATTTTCTTAGATAGCTGTTGTTGATTTTATGCAATAGGTTGTCAATGTGCAAGTGTACACAACAAGTAATAGAGTATTGAGTATTAAGATCGTCTCCACAGGGATTAATGTTATCAATCTTGCTACAGCAAGTATATTCGATGCAATTGCAAATTATTTAATAAAAATAAATGAAAATTAATTAATAACGATGTAATAAAAATTGAAAGACTAATAAACTAAATTTAATAAGATAAGCAAACGTTAAACACTAAAAAATAATCAATGGCTAAGTTGTAGTTGGGGACCTAAACTCACTTAATGACTTATTGATTTATTTAGCAATTCTGGTTCAGTTGCTATAGCACAGGGGCAGATTCCTAATGCATCCTCATCTTTCGCCTTTTGGATATCTTACACCTAAAATTGTGACCTAACAGTGATCAATTGCCAAACCACAATTGGATATAGCATTACACATTCTAGATCTATCAACCCTACATAGTGAATCCCTATGTCTAGTTCTTTACAAATCTTAGATTAAGCATGGCCCTATTCAAGTTGATAATAAACCAACTAAGGAAAAACCAATCTAAAATCAAGTACTGCTTTGATTATTTCCACTAAACTGTTCCTGTTGAGGATCAAACCAAGTTTGTATCTTTAAATGGGTGGTCAATTAAAATAAAGAATTAAATTAAGCACAATCAAATATAATATGTTGTAGCAAACACCGTGCAACATCAATAAAAGTAAATTCATCATTAAGCTCGTCTATAACCCAACTACAAAGAAAATTAGTTCATACTTAATAGAGAAATAAAAACATAAACAGAATTTGCCATCAAAATCATCCTTAAGAGAAATAAAACAAAGATTAAATGAATCTAGGAACAAAAATTAAATCAAGTGGTGGCTCTCTAGATTGGATTACGATCTGCCCTTGATCTCTACTTGATCTTCCCAGTTGCAGCCCCTTGAATTCTCTTCTTTCCTTGATGCACAAGGAGTTTTTGTGTGTGTGACGGCTCTCTCCTCTCTCTCTAGCTTGTAAAAACGTGCTCCTTTTATATCTTTAGGGTTTTCTAAAAAGGCAAGTAGATCTCTATGTATCCTTAGGATTCTAGGAAAAGATCTTTGACTATTATTGGGATTCTAAGAATATATTTCCTTATATTTTCCTAATCATGGAAGATCTTTTTCTTTAGGTTAATGCATGCCATGTCTGCCCTATTTTGTCCACCAAATAATAATTAGCCGCAACAAATTTAATTGTTTGACCCACACACATTCGCATCTATCTTGCTTTTGCATGCTGCAGGGGTGCTGCAGCAATCGTAACTGTAGTAATTTCTGCCTTGTTGTAGCAACTTATCAGCATCAGACTTGATTTATTTCTACTGTGATTTAGTTCTTTATCATTCTCTGCAGGCCTGTTGTTGCGTCATCCATCAATAAAATTGACCTATTGGGTCACCTACAATAATGCACTTAATAAGGGAACATAATGATCTTAAAACATTCACAATTATTTAAACTAAATTTAATTAGATACTCATGCAAAATGCAACTAAAAATTAAATAAAAACTCATCATTAACTCTCTAAATAATACTAGTTTAAGCTTATAAATGCTATGATAACTCTCATTTTATGGTGTTATCAATAGCATACAATTATCGAGGTGAGTTCCTATGTTTTAGTGGAGTAGATTTGAAATTAAATAATCAGGCTAGTTTAACTACATGCCTAATTATTGTAGCCACTATTGTATGTACCCAAATGATCCCCGGGTTAGCTCACTTAATTGATTGCACCACTGCTAGACTGATAAACAAGATAACTAGCTATTTGGATCAAAAGCCTAAATATGTTATTTGGTGTGAGACTTGATTTAATATGCTTGTAAGTAGCCTTGTTTTATTTTACAAGGTAAGCCCCTGAAACAAACACAAGTGATACGCCACTTTTTGGCTTTATCTTAAATTTTAATTTAAATCAAATATTTTTTATTTAATAGAATTAAAAAAAAAGATAAAATAAAGAAGTCTAAGGTTTCTCCAAAAGATATAAAAAGGGACTTGTTCTTTCACAAAAGAACAGAGGTGCCACAATACACAAAACAAAAGAAAAATTTTTTTCCTCTCTGGATTGGAGAAAAAACTTTTTTTGTTTCTAGTTGCTTTCAGTAGTGATAAAGGTGCCTACATGTCAAGTACAGATCAAACTTGAGTCATAACTTAGAAAATTATTGGTGACGGATCGTATACTAACAAGATTGGTGGTGACAAATCGTGACTTGGGAGCCTAAAATAAAAAAAGTAAAGGTATGATTTATAAATTTCGGTAATTTTATATGTTATATGGGAAATGAGATCCAAATATTGTTGTTGCAAAATATTTTTTTTAACCAACTATATCCCTATTTCATATAAAATTAAACACGCCTTTTGTGCCTTAACAAAGGGAAAAAATAAGCTATCGTTATCTTTAAAGGGGAAAGGATTAATAACAAGTGCCTTTTCGTTTTAATAAACCTTATATGGAGTTGCAAACCACTAATTAATTAGTCTAGTGGTGAGCAGCTCCTCCTTATTTCATTATTAGGGAGGTTGAGAGTCTAAGTCAATGTGTGTGCTTGGTGGGAGTAATATTTTCTTTTTGGGAGCATATTTCAAAATTGGAACATTTATGTAAAATTGTGAGTTGACATGATAACAAATACCATTAAAAGAAAATATAAACTAACATAACTTATGATTCATTTTCAATATTTATATACATAAGAAGCATTATTGAGGATTATGACTTTTATTATGTGTAAAATATAAGGTCTTAATTGATTCTTGTCAATTGTGCAATTATATAGTTGTTTTTTTTTTATACATTAGAGCCTAGTAAAAACTTGGGCAAAACAGAACGGGGAATAGAGGTCCTACACAAATCATTACATAACCAATAACCAAGCCCCTCAGGGGGGTTTTCAAAGACATGAAGACCAAGAGGTAAGGAACGAGCAAGCTTTGCCATGGAATCTGCAGCAAAATTGGTTTCACGATATATTTGCTTTATGGTAATGAGCCATTGTCTGTTCATTAGTTCCTTGATGGCAATTATGAGAGAAAAATGTGCATTAGACATCAAACTAGTAGAGGAAATAAGTTGGGAGACACATTGGCTATCTACCTTTGCAATCAAATTACGAATGCCAAGGTCCCAATCAAGATTAAAACCTTGAAAGAGACCCCAAAGCTCTACAACAGTCACTGATCTAAAACCAATGTTCATGCCAAAGCTAAACTGCCATGATAACTTTATGAAATGAGAGTTATCATGGCATTTTTAGGCTTAAATTAGTATTACTTAGAGAGTTAATGATAAATATTTATTTAATTTTTAGTTGCATTTTGCATGAGTATCTAATTAGGTTTAGTTTTAATAATTTTATATCTTTTAGATTATTATGTGCTCTTATTAAGTACATTATTGCAGGCAACAAAAGAGCTCATATTTTATTGATGGATGCTACAACAATAGAGCTGCAGAGAATGACAAAGAACTAAAGTGCAGAAAAAATAATTCAAGTCTGAAATAGAGAAGATGTTATAGCACTTGTTGCTATAGCAAGGTAGAAATTGCTATAGCCACGATTGCTGTAGCAACCTTGTAGCACGCAAAAACTAGACATATGTGAATGTGTGCAGGTTAAGTAACTAAATTTGTTGCGGTTGATTATTATTTGGTGGACAAAATAGGGCAGAGGTGGCTTCTATCAAATGATGCAAAGGCAGTGGTCAAATTCCTTCAAAGAGATATTTTCACACGATTTGAGACTTCTAGAGCTATAATCAATGATGAAGGGACACACTTATGTAATAAGATATTTGCTGCAACACTGATCAAATATGGGATTATGCACAAGGTTGCTACAGCATATCACTCACAAACCAAGGCCAGGTAGAAATCTCCAACAGAGAGATTAAACGAATATTGGAGAAAGTGGTGAACCCCAACAGAAAGGACTGGTCTATCCGACTACATGATTCCCTGTGGACATATAGAACAGCATACAAGACACCACTTAGAATGTCTCCGTATGGAATTGTCTATGGAAAGGCTTGTTATTTGCCATTAGAGCTAGAGCTCAAGGCTTATTGGGCAGTGAAACAACTGAACATGGATATGACTGTTGCAGTAGAGCAGAGAAAACTATAGCTTTGCGAATTAGAAGAGCTAAGGTTAGTCTTTTATGAAAATGCAAAAATTTATATGGAGAAAACTAAGCATTGCCATGATAAGCACATTCAACAGAGGAATTTAATTTCAGGTCAATATGTGCTGTTATACAATTATAGATTGAAATTATTTCCTGAAAAACTTAAATCTAGATGGTCAGAACCATTTAAACTCATCAAGGTTTATCCTCATAGTGTCGTGGACCTCAAGGATAACAAAAAAGGACATATATTTAAGTTAAATGGACAAAGAGTGAAACCATACATTGGGACTGATGTCAACCCCCTAAGAGAAGTTCTGTTATTGATAGATCTAATTTAAGCAAATAAGGAAAGTTAGGCTGAAGGACCTAAAATCAAGCGATGCTTGGGAGGCAACCCAAAGAAGGGAAGTTCATTTTATAGTATTATGCTTATTTCAATTTTAATTTCATTAGTCTTTTAATTTTATTTTTAATTTCAAGCTTCAGCATCCAACTTATTTGTTTCCTTCATTTTGATTAGATAATCGGAAGCCATAAGATGACCATGGCAAGAGGAAACCGAGACAATGGACGTGGAAAATATATTCAGCACCATCCCTGTTGTAGCACTCAATTCTACTAGGAAGAGTCCGCAAAGTGGAGCTCAAAAGAAGTAACCTTGCTCTAATAGTCCAGCAACATCAGCCAAATCTATAGTATGTATTTTTTTTCTTTTTTATGCATTTATGTCTCATGTCAATTCATTTATGTTTATTTTGCAGTTCATGTCAGTTTATGATATGTGTTTCGTTGTTTTGTTTTATGTTGTGTGCTTGTGTGGACACAGCACCTCTCAAGTTTGGGGGGAGTTGTGTCATTGTGTAATGTCATTATGAATAAAGATATTTGTGTTGAGTGTGTTAAGAGTAACTCTGTTTATCTAATAACAGTGCTTTGATTAGAAAACCTTATGAACATGAAATAAGTGATGGAAGTTAGAATGAGTTGCTGACCAGTAGAAATGGTAATGGATGAAAGGGAATATTCTATCTTAACACATATAGCCTTGATTGAGTGTTGTGAGTCTACTGTAACAATATGAAAAGGTCAAATGTGAAAATGTTTTCAAAAGTATAAGTGACTCAAGTTTGGGGGAAACGAGGAAATATTTTTAGCACAACTGTGTTAGGAGAAGACTAATTTTTGCTCCAATGACTCTGCTGCCAAGTAACCAGGGCTGAGTATGTACCTCATATGTAGACTTGAGTAAAAAGGCAGTAAGAGTTATGAGCATTGTTGTAGCAGCTTTTATAAAAATGAGTCCTCTGTCTATGAAACCTGAGTAGCCAGGTTTATTCATGAGCCCCATGTTCAGCCTGGAGTAAAAGGGGGTTTAAGAATATGACTATATTATAGCATCTTAGATGTCTTTGCTGCAGCAACTCTGATGTGTACAAAGAATAAGTAATTGGGTGTCAGTAGTACCCCTGTTGGGCATTCACATGAAAAGTAAATGTACACTGAAGGGTTAAAAAAAAAAAGCGACAAAGAGAGAATTTTTATGCTATAGCACAGTTGTAGAACTTTATACACCCATGTTCCTCCATAGATATAATGGTGCGTTTACTAATCAGTAATCGGAATGGGCTGGAATGGAATCAGGAATGGGAATAAGAATATCTTGTTTATTTGAGCCGTAGAAATCGAAATCGGAATGAGATTTATTTCCATTGATGTGTTTATTTTGTCTTGGAATCGGAATAAAATTTAGTCATTTACTAAAATGCCCTATTATAAGTATTGTCCTTAATAATAATAATAATAATAATAAATAGTAAAAATAATAAAAATAATAATAATAATAAAATAATGAGAATAATAAAATAATGAGAATAATAAAATAATAATAATAAAAATAATAATAATAATAAAATAATTAAAATAATTAAAAATAGTAATAAAAATAAAAATAATTAAAAAATAATAAAATAATAAAAAATAGTAATAAAAATAATAATAATAATAATAATAATAATAATAATAATAATAATAATAATAATAATAATAATAGTATTTTGGGATAGCTTTTCGAATTTAGAAATTGGTGAGTATACAAAACAGAAAGATAGCGGCTAACTGCCTCAATCCAAGCAGCTAGTCGGCTGTTGATTGAAAAAGGAAAAAAAATTCCAGAAAGGTAGCGGTTAGTCGACAGATATCAAGCGGCTAGCCGATTGAAGCAGAAAATTTGAACACATAATCCAGAAATGTAGCGGTCAGTCGGAAGATATCAAGCGGCTAATCGATTGAGCCAAAAAATTAATAATATGAACTTTAGGTAGCTGCTAGCCGGTTAATAAACAGCGGCTAGCCGGCAATCCATTTTTGCCCAGATTCTCAAACTTCTCCAAGTATGTGTTTTGGCCTAAGAAATTATCAATTATAATAAATAGACAAATAAACAAATTGAAGTAAGAACAATAAGAATACATAAAATGCATTTATAAATTCAAATCGTTTTCAATACAACATAAGTTCCAACAACTCTAATACAAAAATAAAATTAAAAATCCGTACATAGCACATTTAAAATAGAAGTTCCCAATAGAGCAACATAAGTACAAGTTTTAACATTAAAATCGAACTACATCCCATGACGAAGCATTTGGATCACATATCCTCTCTTAAGGTGATCAGGCAAGTTAAAGAACACATGTAACAAGTCATGTTTCGTGGCCAATATACTAGTTGCATTATATATTTCTTCATCACCCAAGCCTTTAATTTTGCTCATTTCTTCATACAACTTCGCTTGTAAATCAGCTATATCATTATCAGACGCAGAAAGCACATTAATCAAATCATCAAGCTTCGGTACTATTGCTGCCACCGTCTCAGCCATTGTTCCAATATTTGAGCACATTTGGTCGAATATTTTGTCTTTGCTTTTTCGTTTCCTAGACTTGTTTGTTGAACTAGTTGGGGCAGAATCTACTTGCTGAGGAACATCATTCGAATGTGGAGTATTTGACATAACATTAACAAAATCTTTCGTAATTAGTTCATTAACTGACTCACCTTTTATGTCCATGCTAATATGATCACCTTCACGTATCTCTTCATCATCATCATCTGCGTTGCCAACATTAAGTCCAGTTGCTCGATCCCGAATATAAATATCAGACAAAGTGTGATAATGAGGAAATGGTTTGTTGAATAAACTGCCTGCCTCCTTTCTTTTCTATAAAAATAATATTAATAACAATGTCTTAGTAATACAAATTCAAGTTAATCAATAAAAGTAACATTGTTAAGTTTAAAACTTTACCTTGACATACTCATCAAAAACATCTCTTTCACATATTATCATCATTTTATCAGCATCCCAACCAAACCCACTAAGACCTAACATATCTGACATAGCACTCCATTTTTGCAGAACCATTTAACTCTAGACTCAATGTGAAGAGATGCTTTTAGACCACATCCTGGCAATTTCTCTTCTAACTTATTTTCCAATTGTTGTAAATACTTATTTTTAAACCCACAATCTGCCCGCCACATGGGATTTTGACTCAATTCCGACAATGCTTCAATCAGTGCATTATCTTGAGTTGTTGTCCAATAGTGTTTGTTCATACCTCGACCTTTAGAAGTTGGAATTGGAATGGAACTCATCCTATTTATCTAAATAATAGTACAATATCAATTGTTAAAGAGCAATAAAATATCAAATACCAAAGAATAGTACAATATATAAATTAAACCAACAATGTATTATCCAATATCAAAATAACAATACAACATCCAAATTCAAATAACAATACAGTATCTAATGATAATTACCAATACAGTTTTCGAATTCAAATAACACAATAATATCTAAATTCAAGTAATAATACAGACTCTAATGGAAATAACAATACAATGTTAAATAAACTGAATGCCATAAGTTCATAAACAAAGTCTTCATCAATTTCTACTTCCTTGCCATGTGTTCCATATATCTTGGGCCAAATTTTCTCTCCAGATAGTCCACTCGTTAGAAGGCTCAATTGTATCAATTACCGCAGAGTCAAAGTCAATATTTGGAGTGGCCTCATCATCAATTTCAAGTTCCAGATCATCAAAAGGCATTTCCGTTCTTATAAAGTTATGTAACATGCAACAAATAGATATTATACGCCTTTGTGTTTTTATATCATAAAAGGCAGGACTTCTCGGGATAGCCCATCTTTTCTTCCATAACCCAAAACATCGTTTAATTACATTGCGAGCACTAGAGTGCTTCATATTAAACAACTCTTTTGGAGTAGTAGGTTGGTGTCCACCCTTAAAGTCACTCAAGTGGTAACGTTGGCCTCTAAATGGTGAAAGAAAACCCATCCCATTGGTGTAGCCACAATCAACCAAGTAATAATAGCCTAGTGACAAAAAAAATTACCATAAATATAAGTCACAAAATCAATTAAACAATTTTAAAATCTAAAGATAATTTGGTTATAGTTATTATCATGGGAGACTTTTAAACCGTTTCTTCTAGTTACAGCGTCTTTTAGCACTCGCATATCGTCAGCTGAACCCTCCCATTCTGGTAAGACATAAATAAATTGCATATCTTGTGAACAAACCCTCAAGATATTTGTTGCAATTTCATTTTTCCTAGTTCTATATCTTGGTTTGTCGGCCTCTGGAACGTGAACCTTTAGATATGTACTATCTAATGCTCCCCAACAATTCTAGAATATTAGATTAAAAAAATTTTGTAAGTCAATGTACATAAGTGTATAAGTGAATATAATGTATCAATGCAATTTTTTATGCACCTTAAACCATTTCCATGTTGGGTCTGTTGAATTCTCTAACATTGGCTCAGGTTTTTTCCAAACTGTTTTTGACATCTAATCATTGCCTTTAAACACTTATGGAAACATTTACTAACTGTTTGGCCGGATTTTTTAAAATTGAAACCAATCACTCGATTCTTCAAATGGTGTGCTAAAATATACAAAAACATTGCAAGCATTTCCTCAGGCGACACATTTCTAGTACCAATTAAACCCCCTTTCTCACGAAAAAGCATACATAATTTTTTAAACATTTGTCTATCCATTCTTAGTTGTGACAAACATTTCACACCACTTTCATAAACCAAACCATATAAAAAGTTCAGTTGTTGATAAACTCTCTAGCATGACTTGGGACTTTTCACTCTTCGTTGATAAGTTAAACATAGATGTGAACACATAGCAGCACACACAGCTATAATCATTTGCAACATCATCACCAAATTGTGCATAACTACCAACATTCTCTTCTTTCTTGCTAACAAATGAGTCATCCTACATCTCAACATCATAAATTAAGTTAATTAGTATTAATCAAATTTCGGAACCGAAAGCAAATTAAGCTCATAGTACCAACACATTATAATCGTCACAACTATTATTAAACAAAAAATAAGCAAACAATGAAGATTATTCAACAAATTATGCCAACATAGATATTATAATTATAAAATATAATACAAATAACGCAAATTATTGTAATATAATATACATAAGTTATAACAAAATGAAACTAACGGGCTATAACTACAAATTCAATTGCATGTCATTTCTTGTATAAAAGAAGAAAGAAAGATAGAAAAGATCTATCAAAGCCACAAGGCTTTAGCTTCTTTCAGAATGGGAATCAATACACTTGTAATATGAGTAGCTAGGATTATATCCAATCCACCAAACAACTTCCCCCAAATAAACACAGCTAGAAACTGCACCTTCTGATGATCATGATCATCATCACTTTCATTATTATTATTATTAAGCAGCATTTCCAATTCATCAAGAACACTAACCGCATCATCCCCTTCATCAACTTCATAAGCACAAGGGTTCACACCAAGCCCCAAATAATTTTAAAAAAATTTTAAGATCCAAAATCAAAAATTCGTACACAGTAATACACCCAAACTATCCATTTTTGAGTTAATCAAATATCTATTAATAATAATAACAAGTAATGAAAGATTAAACAAAAACAAAATGGGGAAATTGATAGAAATAAAGTGAGCAGAAAATGGAAAACACACTTGGAATGATGATCGGAGCTGAACGGTAATATGTTGTGTGATGGTAGCCGCTGCACGTGATAGAACCAGGCTGCAATCAATGACGATGGGCTGCTTAACCGACGATGAGTGTTGATGAGATGGTGGCTGCCGCACGTGAGCGAATAAGAGAAGAGAGAGAAAGCTGCTGCCACCAAAGAAGAGAAGAGAGAGAAAGCGATGATGGGCGATCGATGATGAGTGCCTGCAACCGGCGATGAGTGCTAAAGAGACGGAGATGAGTGCTGAGCTTGGGAGATGGAGATGGAGATGGAGATGGAGATGGGTTGGCTTGTTTTCGTTTTCCTCTTTCTTTTTTTTCAATTTCTCTATTTATATTTTTCATTTGCATGAGGGGTATTTTCTGCATTTTAAAAAATAAATGGGGGTATTTTCGTCTAAGGGGGGAATGGGTTTCTGATTCCCACACCCCCTGCTAGAATGCCAACACCGGGAATGATTTCCAAAATGCTGTGGGCCCATGCATTTGATTCCCTTTCCCTTACAATTTTAGCAAGTAAAGAAATGATTCATTCTGAATCCTTTATTCCCATTCCGATTTCGGGAATGTAAACGCAACATAAATGTTCTTATAATTTTATCTATTTGAATTATCTATCTCTTGAGTAATGTTGCAGCAATTCCACACTTGGTTAGAGCAGCACACACATATATTGGACATAATTGAACCTAAGTCTAGAGCTACAGATGTTGTTGGTAACTTTGTATGTTTAATAATGGTATCTTAGGGTGTTGAGTCAAAGCACATTAGATATCAAAGCGGTGTTGTTACTTGCATTATTGTGTGATTGTATTGTGTTTGTATTACTTAAGGACAAGTAATAGTTTAAGTTTGGGGGTTTGATAATTATATGAAATGAGAGTTATCATAGCACTTTTAGGCTTAAATTATGATTACTTAGAGAGTAATATTTATCTTTTGCATCAATTTTAGTTATTTTTTGCGTAAACATTCATTTACATTTAGTTATATTAATTTAAGACATTTTAGCTCATAATTGGTTCTCATTAATGGTAATTTTTGCAGGGGATCAAAGTGTCCAAATTCTATAGATGGATGCTGCAACAAGAGAGCAAAAAAAAAGAGTAAAGTATTGAAGAGTAGATAAAATAATTCAAGTTACAGCAGAAAAGATGTTGCAGAGTTGCTGCAGTAAGTTTGTAGCACGCAAACACAAGGCTGATGCAAGATAAGTGTGGAAATAGTAGGGCTGACATGGCAAGTGAGTTACTTAGCGTAGGAGGCAAGCATAGCGCAGATACATCACGATTCATAAACCTTTAAAGAGTTACCCTATGTTGCACCTTATAAAAAAAGAGGGCACACCAAGAAAGAGAGAGTCGTCATACACGCACAAAAAGTTACTTGTGCATTAAGGAAACAAGAGTAAGAGAGAAAATTGGAGGTTACAATAGAGGCGTTCAAGAACAAGAAGCACAGATCGCAACATATATTAGAGGGTTTCTTTTGGGATAAATCTTGCTTTTATATTTTCTAACTTCTTTTATTTTTCTAGATGTTGAATTTAATGGCTGAACCGATTATAGTTTTTATTTCTTTATTGAATATGAACTAAATTTTTATGTAGTTGGGTTCTAAACAAACAGTTCTAAACAAACTTAATGATGAATTGACTTATATTATTGTTGCTCTATGTTTGTTCTAGCGCTTTGCTTTGATTGTGCTTATTTTAATTCCCTATTTCGACTGACCACCCATTTAGTGGATACAAGCTAGGTTAGATCCTAAAAAAGGACTGCTTAGTGGAACAAATCAAAGCAATACATGGTTTTAGATTGGGTTTCCTGAATTGATTTTATATCAATTTGAATAGGACCATGCTTGATCTAAAATTAGTGAAGAACCAGACATAAGGACTCACCTTGTAGGGTTAATAGATTTAAGAACGTGTAATGCTATATCTGATGTTGGCTTAGCAATTGGTCACTGTTAGGTTGCATTTAGATATAAGATATCCAACAGGCGACAGTTGAGGATGCATTAGGATTCTACTAAGTGTTGTAGTCGATGCTGTAACAACTGAATCAAAACTTGTTAAACAAGTCAATAGTCATTAAGTGAGTTTAGATCCTCAACTACCCAATCGCCATTGATTATTTCTTTGTGTTTGACATTTGATTTAATTCCTTAATTTTTAGTTTGTTCGTTATGAAGTTCTATTTAAATTTTAGTTAATTTTAATTTATTTTCAACAATTGCATTGAATAAGATTGCTGTAGCAAGGTCTATAACTTCAATTTCATGGAGACGATCTCAATACTTATGACTTTATTACTTGTTGTGTACAGTTACGCATTAACAACTCTTTAAAATTAACAATAGCAATGCTGGCGGTCATCTCTCACGAGTTGACCGACGAACATCTGGAGCCTCAGACTCAACTGGTTATTGTTCCTCGTTCTCTAGTGCTGCTTCAGAAGAATCTGAATCTTCCAGATTATTTTCCGCATATGTTGGTAAGTCTTTGACTTTTCTTTTATGGTGCTATCATCCTTATCTTTCCTTGGTAGTTGATCTTCTACAAAAATAACATCTTTGCTGATGACAATCTTGTGGGCAGTGGGATCCTATAAATGATACCCCTTCACTCTATCAACATACCCCAAGAAGATACATCTCCTGGATTTTGGATCCCACTTTTTCCTTTCTTGGGCATTGTACGTCACGTACGCAGGACATCCAAATGCATGTAGGTGAAACTAATCAGCTAGTTTTCTACTCTACATCTCCCTTGGAGTCTTCAACCCAATTGCTGTGGATAGCGACCGATTTACCACATAATAGGCAGTTTTGGCTTCTTCTGCCCAAAATGAGTTTGGTAAACCAGCAGTCCTCAGCAAAGCTCTAATCTTTTCTATAAGAGTTCTGTTCATCCGCTCTGCTACTCCATTTTATTGAGGAGTGTATGCCACTATGAACTGTCTCTGAATACCTTCTTGCTTACAGAATGCAAGAAACTCACCGTCTGTATACTCTCCACCATTATCTGTCCTCAAACACTTGATCTTTTTCCTGGATTCAAGTTCTGTCCGCGATTTGAATTCTTTGAACACTGAAAATACATCTGATTTTTTCTTGATTAGATACATCGAACATCTCCTAGAATAATCATCAATGAAATTCACCAAGTACTTTGCACCTCCCATGGATATATTCAGAATGGTCGCAAAATGGTAAATTTACCGATCTGAGCCCTGGAAGCAACTTTCGCTTAGAGAGAATCTTCAAACCTTATTTCGACATGTGGCCAAGTTTGAGATGCCACAACATTGATGACTCTTCTTTATTTGATGCGACACACGCATCAACTTCCTATAGTGTTTCCTCTTTAAGCATGAACATATTAGCTCCGATTTTTTCCTTCTTTATCAATACAAGTGCTCCTCTGACAATCTTCATGATCCTATTTTCCAAGGCATGATCATCACCCATATATATAGATCCTCTTGAGATAGGTTCATATTTGTGAAACCATTCTCTCCGAAAGGTCATGTGCCCATATGCCAGGTAGCTCATGAGTCTCAAGCCAGACATCAGCTAACCGCTTCCAGCCTTTTACAACAGTTGTTGCCTCGCTGGAGAGAATTTCGCCATCATCTGAGGTACTTACTACACACCCCTGAGCATTTGATGACTTTGGATCTTTACCCTCTCTTCTTTTCTGGTTACTCCAACACTCTTTCTTGGCGCGCCCTATTTTATTACATTTGTAGCACCTGACTTTCATCTTGCTTCTTGACTTTGATCTATCATGACTGTGACTCTCACTGGGGCCATGTTCCATTGATCTCCCTCTTATCATCATTAAGGCTTCCGCTTGCTGCGAACTTGCCTGCCTATCTTCCTTGTTCTTACGTCTACTCTCTTCTTCTAATACAGAGGCTGCAACACCATCAAAGACTAGGAACTCTATTAGGATATTGTTCGTTAAGTTGATCATAAGAGTCAGGTAGACTTTGAAATAGAATCTCTGCACGTTCAATTTCCTCTATTATATGGCCCAATGTTGTAAGTTGTGAAAATAGAGTTTTTAGAGTGTTAATATGGTTGATCACCATTGTGGTTTCCGCCATTCGAAGAGTATAGAGTCTCCTCTTCAAGAAGATTTTATTGTGTAGCGATTTGGCGTCATTTAATTTTGTGAAAATATCCCAAATACCTTAGCTGTCTTTTCCTCCGCCACACTGGATAACACCCCATCTGCAAGTGCTAAGTGTAGATAAGCAATTGCATTGCCGTCTATCTCACTTGTCATCAATGATTTCTGTAGGCTTTTCTCCAATTCCTTCTAAGCAATTATTTTTTCTTAAGATTGCCCGCATCTTTATTTTCCATAATGAGAAATTACTCCAATTGAACTTCTCAATTTCAAATTTTGCTGCCATTTTTTTGATAAATACAGTACACAAGCTAGTGTACCACCTTGAATAGTTGCGAGTGATCGTATGTACGAAAATGCACACCCGAAAAGTTCCTAGGAAAGACTAGAGGGGTCACAAATGGTCCCACTTAAAATCCAGACTCCTTAGTCTCTTATCTCCTTTATGACAGAACTTTCCTAGACATGTACATAACCATATGGTTACTCCACTCACACCATTAGTCCCTACTTTGCACCACAAAATTCTTGGATCGCTCCCACCGTTTCACATGAATAGTATTGTATACGTGAATATTACCGTATACGTAAATAGTATTTTGACTCCAAAAATACAACCAATAGCTCTAACACCATTATTGGGAAATTGATGGGTAAAGCAGACATGCAACTAAAGTAAAATTGAAAAATAATAATCACACATGAACACCAGAATTACGTAGTTCGGCTTTTAGCCTAAATCTATAGGCGAAGACAAAAAGAAATATTTTACTAGTGCAATGAGGATTACAAGTATTGTAATAATTTTGGCTCACTAGCCAAAACTCCAATACACCCTTACTAATTACTCAAGAGTAATAAAACTCTTAAACTATCAACTCTCCAATTCTCAGCATTCACTTCTCAACAGAAATTGATAACTAAAAGAAATGGAATGGGATTAAAGAAAAGAAGATGAGAATTGTTGGATGCCGAATGTGGGAGCGAAAGTTGCATTTTATAGGCAAATTTATCTAAAAAGTCCACTTAGGTGGGCATTTAAATAATTTAAATAATCAGTTGTGGCCAACAATTGACAATTGTGGCCGACACAAATGAGGCCGACAATTAATCGGGCGTGACACATCTAATTAATGAACAAGTTCACACCAAGTTTTCTAACTATGGAAGTTTCCTTGATATTTCCTCTTGAATAATTGAGAAAGTATCATGAATTTGGGCCCTAAAGTATGACTAACATATATAATTATTTTAGTCAATCAATGAATTGCGCAAAGTTGACGTCAAGTTTTCTTCTAGCAGGAGAAGTTTCCACGAAATTTTTTCACCGTTGTATTTATTTAAAATTATTTAAATAGATACCATAAATAAGTAAATTTTAACTATGTATAAATCAAAAGATTCTTCAAACTTCTGATATGATCATTTGAAACAAAAATTATCCATGCTGTTGTTTGTTGATTCATATAAAAAAGGAAATTAATTAATCGACTGAAACAACTAAAGGGTCATCATTTACACTGGAACTGAAAGCCACTCAATAATTAATCCCAGAAGAAATTAAGAAATGCTCTTTAGCTCTTTCCATTAATTAATTCTTTGATTTGCTTTTGAAATTGCAGTACTTTTTCATGTGAAATTGTCCATGTGAAATTGTGCGTGACACATTCAATGAGCAAGTTAACGTAAATTCTTACGGGAACTTCTTAGATAAGTTTTGCAATGATGTGTGGAATTAGGGTATTTAGATATAAAGCAGAATAAATTTACTTTCAAATATTTAAAAAAAAAAAAAGGCTTCTACTACTCTATATGAGTGGAAAACGAAATTATTGGTCACTTTATCTGATGGTTCGAAATTTTTTTTGAGATTGCATCTTGCTTGCACTATAGATATAGGACATTTTAATTAGCAGCCCGTGGAATAGTCACTCTGTATTACCCGTTGACTCATATAGATTTTGCTCAATAACTGAATCGCAAAGAGCTTTCCTTTTTCTTTTAGCTTTGACTGATGCGATAAATTGCTCAAAATAAGCACAAAATTCCAATTAATAAAGGAAATTAATCAACTAAAACAAAGGGCTTAAAGTTTTCAGAGATTGGTCGTGGTCTTCAACAATTTTAATTGCTACTAAACGTATGAATTTTCATTTTTTTTTTCCAAAGTATTGGTAGCATATTGAAATCAAGCTTTGAGTCCAAAAGTAAGCAACTGGTCGAAAGCGATATTCCAAAACGCAAAATCTTTTCGACTATCTCATATATTATATACGAGATTTGTTTAAATCTCTTATATTACATTATGTTATATTTGTTTATATAAAAATTAGATTTGTTGATCCCACAATAAAATAGAAAATAGAAAGTGACATTTCTAGTAACTTCGTGATATTATCTTGGAAGTAACTAATTTGCATGTTATTTAAAAGTCTTGCTTTCATTAATAAATATGTACGAGAAAAAAAAATAATTAAGAAAATAAATAATATGTGTTATGAAATAATTATAATTTATGTGGATGTTCATTAAAGTAACCATTGATCTCCTCACAAGCAACTTTTCATCTCTTATAACTCCCATTATCTCTCTAATTTAAGGGTTATTATCTCTTATAATTATGATGCATTACTTACCACTTTATGATTGTATCACTATAAAATGAGGCATTTGCTTCTTATTTGTATGCACATTAGAATGAATAAAATTTCTCTCTAGATATTGTGCCTCTTATTTGCTTTCTCTCTTTCTCTTGCTATATTGTTGTGCTCCTAAATGATAAATTTTATAACACGTTATCAGCACGAGTCTCTAGCTACAAGAGATTGATTTTTGTCCTCTTTAAAATAAGGTAATATCTCTCCTTTGATCTTACTCTTAAAAGTATGAGTTGAACTATCTTAATTTTGTCCAAAATCATATTTATATTTATATATGCATTTTGATGATTTAGAATAATGCATCAAGGTATTCATACTTTTATTATCATTACTTATATTGTTATTGTTTGATATTTCTTACTTTAATATTCAATTGCTATTATATATTTTGTATTCTTGGAATTAAAAATTTTATCTTGAAGTGTGAATATTAAAATCTTTGGAGGTTGAATATTATAAACAATGAAAGTAAATTAAGAATGTATCCCTGAAGGATTGCATTATATATATAATGAAAATTTTCTTTCGATATCTGTTCCTGAAGAACTAATATCAAAATTATTATGTTATTCACCAATATCTTATTCATGAAGGATTCATTATATGTCCCCGAAGGACTATACAAATATTATAAGTTCATGTATATGTCATGTAAGACTATACAAATTTCCTCCTCTATATCTCCTAGAAGGAGTTATAAAATGAATATTACAAGGCATATTGCTTCCTTGAAAAATTTGAAGGAAAAATAACATAATATATGGAAAAGTCTAAGGATTAAATTATCATAATGATTTATTTTATCTCCTTGAAGGAATGAAAATTGAATATCCAAATGGATAATTTGTTTCTTTGAAACAATTTAAAGGAAATATGAGACTATCAAAAGATTGAATAAAAGCTCATATATGATTTCTTGTTTTTATATGTATATGAGGAGAAAATCATCAAGAACAAATATAAAGAGAATATGTGATATGTGTAAATATTTTATAGCTCATTTATGTTCCTGCAGTGGCAAATTGAGATTGTCAATATGTATATTGAAGCCATTGTTTCTCTTTATATATAAACAAAATATTAAGCTTTTGATATATGTAATTGGTCTTATCTTACTAGTGATGTGTTTTCATTCTTTAAAGCGAATGGTTATTTGATAATTGTGAGATTAGTGTTAGACATCTCATTATTAAAGTTATCAACATTACAATGATCACCATTTAAGTATTAATTATTGCAATATATATATTGCACCACCCGAAGTGGATCAATTTAAAAATTGAAATAATTTGTGATAAATTAGAAGTTTAATAAGTCTAGATTTTCTTACACAGTTTGAAATGATGAAGTTGTAATGATAAATTTGTAAATTAGGCTAATGATTATGTATCAAATTATAGAAAATTCACAATAATTTTAATCAAAGAGCCAGAAGATTCTCTTGATTATTGATTTTTGTTTAAATCAAGTGAAGATGAATTTATAGAAATAATTTATTATTTGTCATGATTCACCATTATTATTTATTTATGCTTAAATATTTTGTGACATATTTTATGAAGAAGTCATCTCATCACGAGGGGGAGGAAAGCTATACGTGATGGATGATTTGATTTTATTATGCATCACTTTATCTCATCTTAATATTGATGTAAATCAGTTTGAACTTGAAGTTCAAAATGATTATTGTACTATGTGCATTGTTGATCAATTATTGGATGAATTTATTAATATGTAAAAGTGAAAAATCACAAACAGAATATGATTGTAGTTTGATATATATGATGTTCTTGAAGAACGAATGGTAATAGACAAATAAATATATGAATGCCTGAAGCATGTGATAGATCAATTGGTGCAAAAATTCAATTCTTGGGAAGTTGAAATGAAATAATTTGCTGCTCCTGAAGAGACCATATTTGCATGTATAGCAAAATATTATTTGATCTATATTAAATTATTAAATATATTGTCCTTGGAGAGACATAATGTACTAACTAAAAAATGAATCTCAAATACCCTTGAAGAGGTAAATGGTGAGAAATAAAGAGATTCAAATTGCCCTGTAAAAGACACGCGTGCACATTGAAAAAAAAAAAGAAATCTTTAGCCCTTGGAGAGGCATATGTATTAGAAGCTTCAAAAGATCTCAATTGGGCATAGATATTGAAAAAGAGAAATATTTAATTAATGTTGGTACTTAGTGCAAGAGAAAAAATTGAAATTGACATAATATTTTTGTCAATAAAATTTAATTGTTATGATAAAATGTTCAGGATCCTGAATCACAAAATGTGAAGATCATCAAATTATATGATTGGCCAAAATTTCTTAAATATTCGGACCTGAAGTCTATACGTTATAGAACGTGAAATTAATTAGCAAAAAATTTGAAGAATTTTGGACTTGTAGTCCATACGCCAGAAGTCGTAAAATTTATGAATAAAATGTGAATTTGAACTATAATGTTTTCAAAATTAAATTGAAGAATCTATGTACTTGTCCTTGAAGGATAAAATGCTTGAAATAAGTATTTGAAATACTAAATTCAAAAAGCTTGCAGCTTATATATTCTTGATAAAGCTATAATCATACTTGTGAATAGTATAGCAATCTAGACTTATAAATTAAAAGTATAATCACTTAAGTGATTTATTATAAGTGGGATATGTTGTTCCACTTTGCTATGCAATTTTATTGAAGCTAAATATTAAATTTGTAATTTTTGCAAAATGTGTTGATAATTTCATCATAAAAAGACTCCTGAAGAGCTTATGAATTTATTTCTTTTAAGAATAAAATTCATGATGAAGATCTTGAAATGAAAGAATTTCTTTCAATTTATGGATTGGAATTTATTAAGTGAAATGCTAATAATATAGAAATACTAGAAGTATTTCATATTCAAAATTGTTCTATTTTAAAATATAGTACATATGTCTTGGTCCTGAAGTACCATATTTTGATTTCGACTTGTGCCTAGAAGGGCATTGGAAAATTGCATAATTGAAATTGAATATATGTTCCGTATAAACTTGAAAATATCAAAATAGTGTGAAAAGTATATCACACTTTTTCTTTGATATGGATGCTAAAGCTTGATCTTATTCAAGTAAGTCAACAAAATTATAAAGCTATATACATGACAATATTCTTCTAATTCAAGATGATGGCTTCTCCAATTTATTATATATTTTCAATTTATTATATATTTTCAAGCTTTCAAAGGATGGTGTTGACCCTGCAGATTGTTTCACCAAAGTAATGTTAGTTACAACAAATTATGATTGATCTTTGAAGCATCCATGTCATCTTAAGGGGGAGCATATTTAAGAGGAGTTATTGATATGGAGAACTATATGCACTGTACTCTTTTTCCTTCACTAGGTTTTTGTCCCATTGGGTTTTTCCTAGTAAGGTTTTAACGAGGCAGCTTGCACCTCCTTAAAGATATAAAAGAATAATGTACTCTTTTTCCTTCGCTAGTTTTTTTTTTCCCCATAGGGTTTTTACTAGCAAAGGTTTTAATGAGGCATATTCTTTGTATGATGAACATCCAAGGGGGAGTGTTATGAAATAATTATAATTTATGTGGATGTTCATTAAAATAACCATTGATCTCCTCACAAGCAACTTTTCATCTCTTATAACTCCCATTATCTCTCTAATTTAAGGGTTATTATCTCTTATAATTATGATGCATTACTTACCACTTTATGATTGTATCACTATAAAATGAGGCATTTGCTTCTTATTTGTATGCACATTAGAATGAATAAAATTTCTCTCTAGATATTGTGCCTCTTATTTGCTTTCTCTCTTTCTCTTGCTATATTGTTGTGCTCCTAAATGATAAATTTTATAACAATATGTTCCCAAAAATCTACCTTTTGTTGCTACTTCTTGTCGCCGGTTTGAGGCCTGAGGGGGCCTATGTTAAGTGATGGCAATGGGGAGGGGAGGGGAGGGGACCGATCTCCCCGTACCCATCCCTGATATTTTGCATATGTTCCCGTCCCCTCTCCGTCCTCATCAAAATTGCTTGACAGAATTCTCATCCCCTCTCCGAAAAATAACAGGGGATTTCCGAGAGTCTACGATCCCCGAATAACTGATATGTTTTTAATTTTTAATTTTAATTTAATCATATTAAAAAATTTAAATAAAAATAAATAATTCTAAGATTATACAAGAAATTGATTCCTTAATATTTCCTTAATCCTCATGGTTTGCATTTAATCAATAATTCTCTAGTACATAACACCCATGAAATCATGCAATATCCTTAGGAATCATAACCCAAAAATTTAATCATAGAGATCAAACTCAATAGTTCTAAGATTATACAAGAAATCGAGTACTTAAATGCCAAAAAAATTATGCATACCTTAATCACCACCACAATTTCAAACAATTTTTTTTGTACTTAAATGATAAAATCAAGAAAACTTGGCCACTTTGTTTAATTATTTCAAAGCTCAATTACCGACCATGAGAAGAAGAAGCTAATCCCCATTTTCTCTCTTAATTATTAATTTATAGGAAAAAAGCCACCTAAACCCCCAAGTTTTACTTAAATGGTCACACACACCCCCTTAGTTTCATTAATGGTCACACAGACCCCCTTAATTTTGTAAATGACTATTATACCCTTTGATTATAAAAACTCAAATAAATATAAATATAGTAGTAAGATAAAAATAATAAATAAATATCATATGATACAAATAAAATATTACAATAAGTATAATTAATAAAAATTATATATATAATAAAAATTATTTTTAATATTAAGTTATTATTAGTTTATCCCAATGAATTTTATTAATACTAAAATCTATTAATCCAAATATTGACTTTAAGATTTATACTAATATAGACATAATTAAAAACAGATATTGTAAATAAAATAATATAAATTTTATACATTACCATGAATGTTAAGTATAATTATTTTAATAATATTAATATGTCAAATAGATTTTATTATTATTAAAAGAATATGACAAATTAATAATGTTAAAATAATTTTATAATATTTAAAATAATTTATAAATTTTTTCTTATTTTATATATTATATTATTTTAGTTTTAATTTATATTTATTATAGAAGTTTATTTAAAGTTAATTTTTGAGTTGTTGTAACTAAGGGTATAATAATAAAAAAAGGGTCTGTGTGATTATTTATCAAACTAAAGGGGTATGTGTAACCATTTAAGCAAACATTGGGAGTGTTGGTGGCCTTTTCCCTAATTTATACTTAGGGTTTTTAGTTAATAGGCTTAGGTAAAATGACTAAAATGGGATTGGCTAAATACTAGGGCAAAAAACAAATAAGTTCAATTACCCATATAATGTTAGTATTAAATTAATAATAGAAAAAAATAAAATAAATTTCATTATCTATTTACTAATAAATTAAAAAAAATAAAAATTAAATTAAAATGGGGAAATGGGGAGGGAATAAAAAATTGGATAAAAAACTGTCCCCATCCCCTCCCCGAATAAGAAATTGGATAAAAAATTATCCTCGTACCCTCCCCGAATGAGAAAAATCTGCGAGGGTCCCCGTCCCTTTGGGATTTCTGCTATCCCTACCTATCCTATGTTGTGGCCTCGGGAAGCTTAAAAAAGATTCAGGAAACATGCTTAAGGTTCTAATTAAAATTTAGTCGATTTATTTTAAAATATTTTGATTTGGCCGTCTAAATTTACATATTATTCATTTTAGCTCCTTAGGTTTTAAATTTTTTCATTCTGGCCGGCCACCATTCAACGAAACATATCCTAATTCCATCGATCAAGAGTTTGTATTTCAATTTGACATCAATCTAAATTTTATTCAAACAAATATAATATATGAGAAAATAAAATGAAATGGGGACACCACTAATAAACAATATAAACAATTGTAGGACATATGAGTTGTATTTCATTTTTTTTTTCTTTTCTTTTCTATCAGCCAAAAGCTAGCATTTTTCCGAAGATTCCTTGACAGTTGAAATTGCCGGGTCCTAGACTTAATCACTACCAATCAAACTGTAATAAATAGCGTTGCAGTTTCAAAACAATGTTTCTTCATCTAATTTTCACATTCAGGCCAAAAGCAAATATAACTTTTTCTTCATCTAATTTTCATATTAAGGCCAAAGGCAAATAAAACCAATCACTCCTTGTTTTTTGCCTTTGCTGCAATGGGAAACGTTTGCTCACCCTCATTCTCATGTGATGACACTACTTCACGCTGCCTCGATTGCACTGTAAGAAAGGTAGAGTATGTATGTGATCTACAAGATAATATTCATGCCCTGCGGGAAGAATTGCGAAGGTTAACTGAAGTAAGAAATGATGTAAAGATAAGAATTATCGTTGCTGAACAACAACAGATGAAACGCTGGAACAAGTGCATGGGTGGCTCTCAAGGGTGCAAGAAGTGGAAACTAAAGTCGAAAAATTGATGGAAGAAGATTACCCAGAATCCAGGTGCAGTAAGTCAACCTACAAGCTCGGGAAGAAGGTGCTGAAGACATTGAGAGAAGTGAGGAGTTTAAGGCAAGAAGGAGATTTCAAAGACGTGGCTCAACCGGCACCAGAAAATCCAGTTGATGAAAGACCTCTTCCACCAACAATAGTGGGCCTGCAATTAACATTTGACAGGGTTTGGAGATGCCTCATGGAAGAAAATGTAGGAATTGTTGGCTTGTGCGGCATGGGAGGGGTGGGTAAAACTACTCTGTTGACCCAAATCAACAACAGGTTCTTTGATACGCCCAACCATTTTGATTTTATCATTTGGGTAGTGGTGTCTAGGGATTTGCAGCTTGAAAAGATTCAAGAAAGCATTGCCAAAAAGATTGGTTTGTTTAACGAATCTTGGAAGAACAAAAGTATGCAAGCAAAAGCTCAGAAAATATTCAACATCTTGAGCAAGAAAAAGTTTGTGTTATTATTGGACGACATATGGGAGCTTGTTGATTTAGATCAAGTGGGTTTACCTATTCCAAGCCGTACAAGTGTATCTAATAAGGTGGTTTTCACGACTCGTGAGTTTGAGGTGTGTGGCCGGATGGAAGCTCACAGATCCTTCAAAGGGAAGTGCTTGAGACACGATGATGCATGGAAATTTGAGGAGAACGTTGGAGCAGACACCCTTGATAGTCATCCTGACATTCCTGAACTCGCTGAAACTGTAGCCAAAGAATGTGATGGTTTGCCGCTCTCTCTAATTACTGTGGGTCGAGCCATGGCTTCCAGGAAGACACCTCGAGAGTGGGAACATGCAATTGAAGTCCTGAGGAGTTCAGCCTCTAAATTTGCATGTATGGAGAAAAGGGTATTTTCGCGCTTAAAGTTTGGTTTCGATTTTTTACCCAGCGATGCATCTAGATTTTGTCTCCTGTATTGTACATTATTTCCAGAAGATTATAGAATTTCCATTGAAGACTTGATAGATTGCTGGATATGTGAGGGGGTTTTAGATGAACATGATGGAATTGAAGCACGAAATCAAGGATACTATCTTATTCGTAATCTTCTTCATGCGTGTTTGTTGGAGGAAGATAAAGATAGTTGTGTAAAAATGCATGATGTGGTCCGTGACATGACTCTGTGGATTGCATCTACAATGGACAAGGAGAAGGAAAAGTTTTTGGTTCTTACAGGTGCAGGATTAACTGAAGCTCCAAGTGTCGGAATGTGGAAGGAGGTTACAAGGATGTCGCTGATGGACAATAAAATTAAGAGACTTTTAGAGTCTCCAACTTCTCCTCATCTCCTGACTCTGTTTCTCAATTTAAACTATTTTAAAAATAACAAGGTCAATTATCATTTCTTTAATTCCATGGTCTCTCTTAGAGTTTTGAAGCTGTCACATTGCGATTTACTATTTGAGATTTCAACCTTATTTTCACTACAATATCTTGATCTATCAAATAGTATACTAGAATTAAAGATTAGCAATGGAGTTGAAGTACCTGGTAAATCTTAAATGTCTGAACCTGGAGTATACATTTCTTCTTTCTAGAATTTGACCACAAGTGATCTCAAATCTAAAGATGTTACGAGTATTGAGAATGTTTGAATGTGGTTCGATTCTTGACAGTTTGGTGGAGGAATTGCTTGGTTTGGAACATTTAAATGTGTTGACCATCACCTTGCGTAGTATCCATGCTCTTCAAAGATTGTTGAGCTCTCCTAGGTTTCAGAGCATCAGTATTCCATCTCTCTGTCTCAGAGGTTGCTATTTAGAGCCACTCACTGTTTTCTCTTTATCAAGTTTAAGGCATCTCCAAACACTTCATTTGGTGGAATGTAATGATTTGGAAGAGTTTATGATTGACTACACAGGGGAAGTGAAAAAAATCCGAGAAGCTCATGGTTTTCATAGTCTCCAAAACGTTTATATAAGCCACTCCAAATTGAGGCAGGTGACATGGCTTATTCTTGCTCCAAATCTCAAGCATCTTGAGATGCAAAACTGCTGGTATATGGAAGAAATAATCAACATCGGAAAATTGGGTGAAGTTCCAGCCGAGGTGATGGAAAATCTTATCCCATTTCCAAGACTTGAATATCTTATTCTGAAGGGATTAAACAATTTGAAGAACATCTGCTCAATTGCCTTACCCTTCCCTCCTCTGAAAGAAATGACTATACATGAATGCTCACAGCTTAAGCAGCTTCCTCTTGATTGCAACTGCGGATTGGAACGGAAGATTATCTTTGAGGCAGAAGAACGCTGGTGGAAGGAGCTGCAGTGGGATGATCAAGCCACTCAAAAAGCTTTTCATCCTTATTTCAAATCCCAGCTGGATTAATTAGTGTGCATGTGTGTCAATTGATTTCGAATAAGATTTATGGTGTGGATGCATGAGTCTCCTTTTTCTTGTGTAGTACTATCACTTGTTATGTCAATTAATTCAATTCATCATACTTGTTATGCAGGGTCACTTGTTATTTTCATTTGTTAATTTGTAATGTTGCCACTTAATTTCCAATTAATGAACTGTTTTCTAGTGGGTGTTTGCTTCTACTTTGCTTGATCGTTTGCAATTGAGATTCGGATTTATGCTCTTTTCCGGTCTCACTTGTATGTACTATCTATTAGTAGTTACTTAATTTTCCGACAATTAATTGTGTGTGTGTGTGTGTGTGTGTATATAGATTTTTCGACATAAATCATTCATTAGAAATGAGTTTTAAATACCAGCTAGCAACATTTTTTTATAACTAGGTCTAGTGCTATCAAGCCATTTGAATTATGCCCCAAAGTAGGGTTGGCGGGCTTTAGGCCCGGCATGCATCATGAAATTATTATTATGGACCCAAAAAATTAAAGTCTGCTCCGAATGGACCTGGATAAGGACTTTTGCAAAAAGTTCAGGCTTTAATTTATAAATTAAAAAAATAAAATTAAATAAAAAAAAGAAAACACAAATTATATATATTAAATTAAAATTTCGCAATTTGACGAATAATTAGCTGTTGAAAAAAATATAAAACAATTGAATTACACTCACTGCTCTTCGAAGACTTTTAGTTTTGGTTTTAATCCAGTACGTTAAATCAATTTAATATGTTACACATTTTAATTTTGTATAATTACACTAATATAATATGCTATTATTTTTATATGATATTGACGGTAGCCTGTAGGTTTGGTGGTATAATTACATCAATCTAACTGTTTTTTTTTTTTTTACTTATAGCATTATTAAAATTTTATTGTAAGCCCAAGCTCGGCCCAGGCCTAGCCCAAGCCCGGCCCGTTCAAGTTTGGACGAGCTTTTATAAAACCTGGGCCTGTTACCAATTATATGACTGCAATTTTCTAACCCTACCCCCAAGGGTTAATCAAGTGATTTTCAAAAAATTTTCTTTAATTGACTATCCAAGTTCAAATCCTATGAGAGGTAGGGGACCAAAATTAATTTAGACTTTATCGAACCTCCTACTTTTAAAAAGAAAAAGGTCAAAATGATTTTAAGGTCTTAATTACAAGAAGGTTGACCTGTTTTAATATCTATAGTCTACTATTTTGATATTGGACAATGTAAAAATATTTTATTTTTTATTTTTGAGATTGGACAAAGTAAAAATATTCCACTTCATTAGAAATCCACATCCATTAAAAAATTAATTTTGATATAATCAAAGTCTACATTTTTTGTTTTTTATTTCTTAACCTTTCCATGGAAAAAAAAAATTGATATAATCAATGCTTATATATAAGTTTTAGCAGTAGAATTTCATTGTTGGCATTTTTATGTGAAATGGAGGCACATCTAATTAATAAGTTCACATAAATATTAAGGTTTTATTTGGTATTGAGGTTGAGCAGAAGTTACACAACCAAAGTATTTAGAAGACATTAGTTGTTATGTCTCGGAAGATAAGTTAGTTTGCTTTCACACTTGTATGATAAAAGGACCTATAATATTATTATTATTTTTGTCAAAATTATTATTTAAAAATAATATTTACTATACATTATCAACTTTTATTTCATAATTATAACTTTTTTTTTTCACAACAACTATGGCTTAAAAGTTACAGTACCTCAATACTTAACAGGGGCACAATTTTTACCTGGCGAAGGTTCCGCATTTTTTTTTCTCTCCGCCAAACATAAAGTTTAATTTACTAAGAATCTGTTATAATACATGATCAGATACCATTTGTTTTTGTCTTTTTTTTGATTTTTTGGGCGTGTGAAAGCTTGGTCTCCCATGAATTGACTAAAAATCAAAACAACAATATTACTTTGACCAAAAAAAAAAATTTAGTTATAAAATTTCGAAAACCTCAATAAGCATAAAATTTCATTTAATTTAGGAAATTAATCAATTCAAACAAAGGATTTAAATTTTTGACAGTAAGGTGATGCTCTTCACCAAGTTTAGTTGCTACTAAACGTATTAAATAAATTATTATTATTATTTTTTTTAATACGGAAGGAATTGAAATCAAGCTTTGAAAGCAAGTTCACAACAAAATAGAAATTAAGTCACATCTCTCGTAACATCGAAAGATTATCTTAAAATTTGAAAGGCTTGCTTTAATTTCATTAATAAATATATACAAATACAATAAAAAATTAAGGGGAAAAAAAATCAGTTCCCAGAAATCTACCTTAATATTAACCACTGGTGCAAACTATTTTAAGACTACTGACAGTCAGCAAATATTTAGCAAATGATGCTTAATATTAATGTCACAACCGATCTCTGGGCACATGAGAATTTGGAATATTTTATGCTATTATAGCATTTTAAATTGATATCTCAACAACACGATAATAAAAAATTTGACCAAAGCACTTATTTACTGTTACGTTCAAGTCAAATTCTAATACATCATGTGGATCCAATAAATACGGAAAATTTATAAGAATAACCTTTTCAATTTTATTAATTTTTAAAATAATGCTCCTAACTTTTTTCTATCAACATTAGCCAAACAAAATTTGTATGGCCCATACTAGCCTCCATAGCCAAAACTCGTATTCTTCACAAAACTAGCATTTCACCAAACACTCAATTGTAAACCAGTGTTATCGGCATTGGCAATCGATGATAGAAAACGGTAATGTGCATCGTAACCAGTATTGTCGGCATTGGCGATCAGTGACAGAAAACAGCAACGTTGACAGAGAAAGAAAGTCAGCTGAAATTTAGGTAATGAAATAAATATAACTAATCACTGTTAAAATGTGCATCTTTTCGTGTTTTTTGTTTTTGAGTTGGATCTGTTTCTGTGTGTTAGAGCGGCTGCGATGTGTGTGCGCGATTGTGTGTGTACAGCCGCACGAGTGCAACACGCACTCTGTCGCTCAAAATACAGTGACAATGAATCTGTGTTTTGGTGCAACACGGCCGCTATCGCACCTGTTGTACCAAAACACAGTTTCAATTTTTGTTATTGTCAGTCGCGAATTTGCGTTATTTTTTTATGTCAATTGTTAATGATTATAAATGTTATATAATTTCAGGTTTAATGGATTTAGTTGCACTTGAATTGTGTTACGATGGTTGGTGGGAGACATTACAGGGTGGATATATGGAGTATGTCAACGGCCAGCACACAGCATTTTTGGTTCAGAAAACTTGCACTTTTGATCAGTTTGTGGCAATAATATATGAGGTTTTGGGAATAAATCCTAGTGAATATAACATCACATTGAAGACAACTTTAAGGTCTAGTAACACAACTTATCGTATATGTTCATTACCCATGGACATACATAATGATGAAATAGTGAAGATTGTGTTACATCTTGCCTCTAATGGGTCGTACCAAGGATGCATTCCTATATTTGTAACCACATCTCCTCCAGTATTGAGCCAAGATATCATAGAACCTGAAACTTTCAATAGAGTTAACGGGTCTGCTCCTAATATTGAAGAAGAGGTGTTACCAAGGACGATATCACCACAACATTACAGTCCACTCCATGACAATAATGACATAAATGATGGCAACGGCATTACATTAGGGGATATTGGAGAAAAGGTGTTACCAAGGGCATCGCTAGAGCAATGTTACTCTCCATTCCATAATAATGAGTTCCGTGACAATGATGATTATGATAGAGGCATCAGTGATCCTAGTATTCCTGCTAACAATGAAGAAGACCATCAGTATGATATTGCTGGTACTAGTAGGGACAGCTGATCATTTCCTTCAATGGCCCATTCTAGGAGGAGGAGAGTAGTTGATTCCCTTGCAAGTCTTGCTCGAATTGTGCCTTCAAATATTCTTGCTCCAGACTTTATTGGAAGTAGTAATTTTCACGATTTTGGTGTGGGTAAGTTGTTTGCCAAGAAGAATGAGTTAATATTAGAACTACGTAAAGTTGCCTTCAAGGATAAGTTTGATTTTAAGATTGCACGGTCAACAACTACACGTTTTGAAGCTCACTGCTCTTCGAAATCATGTAAATGGCGTACTCGAGCAATGAGGCCTTTGAATGAGCATAATATTTATTTGGTAGTGAGGAGAATAGACAAAACACACATGTCATAATGAAAGTGTTGCCTCACGTTCGTCACCAAGTAAAGAGCCGGGTTGTTGATCATATTATTACGGAGAAATATATCCAAGAAAAAATGATATATACTCCGAATGATATCATAGTAGACATGCAACAAGAATATGGTGTCCAGTTAACATATCAACAGGCTTATCGGTCCAAAGAAGTTAGTTTGCAATTGTCCGAGGAACTCCTGCAAAGTCATACAACTTACTTCCGAGATACTCTCATGTTTGAACTGAAGCAAATGATGATACAGTTACTCATCTCGAACTAGATGAAGTTAATAATTTTTTATACTACTTTGTTGCTCTTGAATCTTCTGTCAAGGGTTTTAAACAGTTCCTTAGGCCGGTGATTACTGTCAATGGTTCACATCTAAGAGGGCTATATCGGGGGACTATATTTGTGGCAACATCTTTAGATGGAAACAACCAAGTGTATCCATTAGCCATTTGAGTCTTGGATTTAGAAAAAAATGATGCTTGGGAATGGTTTATGATGAAGTTACATGGAGTGATTAGTGATATGCCAGACCTTAGTATTTATCTCTGACCGATGCACTATTATTAAGAGAGCTGTTCTTAAAGTATTTCGTAATGCTGGCCATGGAGTTTGCTTTTACCATGTAAAATGTAACATCAAGGCAAAATTTAGAATGTCCGCTGCTGTTTGGAATGATTTTGATCCTATCTTCATAAATGCCGCAAAAGCATATGGACACGAAGAATTTAAAAAACAATTTCAGGGACTATATATGCTGCACTCCAGTGCGGCCGACTACTTGGAGAATAATGTGGGTACGTGCAATTAGGAAAGGTCTGAGTTTGAAAGTAGGAGATACAATATTTTTACCACCAATATTACAGAGAGCATGAATTCTTTAATGAAGGAACTGCGGAAATTTTCGATTACTCATCTGGTTGATCACTTTAGAAATACAATGTAGCAATGGTTTTATGATAGAAAACTTGATGCTGAATCTATTAGCACTCGTTTAACAACATGGGCAAATGAAATTGTCACTGACCGAAGATCAAAAGCCGAAAGAATGATCATTAAGCCTGTGACTCCGTATCGAAACCAGGTTAAAGGTGGTGGTATGAAGGACGGACTAATTGACATACAAAACTAATGTTGCTCCTATAGAGTTTTTCAACTAGATCAGCTTGTCTGTGCGCATGCATTTGTAGCTTGTCTAACTGCCCGAGTTGATTATATAAGCCTATGTTCGGATTTTTATACTAAGGAATCATTGGTGATGGCTTATGCAACCGGTTGGTGATGTTGATGACTGGGCTGTTCCAGATGATATCCAAGATATGCAAGTTTATCCACCAATAGAAGCACCACCACCTAGTCGTCGTAAAGAGCTCAGAATACCTTCTGTCGGCATGGATGTAGACAGGAGGACCGCAAGATGTGGGTGCTGCAACGAACTGGGGCATAACCATAAGAGATGTAAGAATCCAATTGCATCGAATCGAAATTAGTTAGATTGTTCTAATTTTTAATGTATTATGCAGCATTATTTTATGTTTATTGTACAATATTAGCCTAAAAGGCTATATGATCTTTGAAATTTTAACTTCTTATAATTTGGAAAAATTTTGAATAGGGTTTTTTTGAAAAGTATCTAAATGATTTGGGCTTTAATGAAATATTAACAAAAATTTTGACATAATGTATATTTTATAAAAGTTAAGCAAAGAGATGGCGGCTAACCGCCTAAAATGAAGCGGCTAGCCGCTGGTGAACGCAATAAAAAAAAATCAAAAAAGCGGCTAGCCAAATAAAATGAAACAGCCAGTCGGCCAATTGATTAAAAAATTGTAAAATTCAAAATATCAATAATTAATGATTATGATTATGACAGAATTGATTATTTTTAAAGAAGTTTTAAATATATTAGAGATAATTTATTGTTTATTTTGCTGCACTTTAATTTTATTATTCCGAAATTAGTTGTATTATTTAAATTGTAATTCAATATCGCCATTAAAAATTGTACAAAATACAATGACTTCTAATCCAATATCACCATTAAAAATGTCCACTGCAATCTTCCTCCTAAAATAATCTCCATGACTACTGTTAAAATTAAAGCTGACCCCAAACATTAAATACATGATAAACATCAACATCATCACAGTCACCACTACCAGGCTGCTGTTGTGGCACACCCCTAACTGCGACTACTCTTCATGAGTCAGCACTCCGCACATCATGTCGGGTATTGTAGAGTCCAACATGTGGTAGCCATCGAGGAAAGATGAATTCAAATGGCTTGAAGTGATCTCTGTATGATTTATCGTCGCGAGATTCGAGTAACGAGTCATAAACCCAGACCTTATTAGTCAGAAAGTCAGCTCTGGCAAGTACCCAATGAGCACCCCCCATGTTAATAGGAATTAATACCTACATTTAAAAAATATCAATAATTTTCATATTTATTATGCCTAAAACAGCATAGAAATAAGTTAAAAAAAATTCACACTAGCTTATGTCAGAATTCCCACAACAAATACACACCTAATCGACAGCCGTCAACTGTTTTGACATAATGTCTGGCCGCCCATCAATATAGCTATTTAAGTTGTTGCCATATTCTAAAGAATCAAGCGAACAATCCCTTTTGTTCCATAACTGCCACAAGAACACCTAGTGCATCTATTACATAAACAAAAAAAATTAACGAGATAATAAAAAAATACGATTACTATCAGATTTATAAAATCATTACCCAAAAATAAGTGTCCGTATGCGTGATACTCTGAGGTACGACATTCGGATACTGCTGTTGTTTTTCACTGATTAAGCGAAGATAGTCATGAATATGCTGCGAAAGAATAAAAACATGTCAACTTAGAGCACAATTAGAAGAAAGCGAATCAACAAAACTCCAACAAATAGGAAAAAGTATTACCTCATCATTGAGCCATCCCATTTGAATGTGGCCCAAAAGAATTTGAAAGAACTCGTGTGACTATCGGATTGTATGAGTGACAGTGATATTGCCAGTAAACCACTGCTTGAACTCATCATATTGCTTCTATCGTCCAAGCACCGAAGTGGATTTAGATTAACACTCGTTCTTTCATTGATCTCACGATCCATTAGTTGGAGTGTAGGTACAAGCTTGACATTTCATCCTCGCTTGAATTGCGGAATAAAATATGGGCTATTCAAGACATAGGACGGTCTATATAGACGTCTAAACTTACTAATGCCCGGTGGCGGCTCCGTTAGGATCTGCACGATATCCCCACTTACATCTCCAAAAAAACTATGCACTGACATTGGAGTAGATATATTGTGATCAGCAATATCAGTATACACGCCACAATCAGTTGGGGCCTATCCATTCGGTAAGATGAATATATTAAACAAATATAAGATTAAAAGCTAAGGGAATATAATTATTAAATGTAGAATTTGCTCACCGGATACAAGGGTTCAGTCGGAGAAGCACCGTATGATCGATCAGTATACGAACCAATAAATCTCATAACCGTTTCTCTAAATTCTTTGTGTTCTTTACGTTTTGCCTCAATTGCCGACTTCAATTCTCATATATTATGATCAATCTTATCCAGCCGTTGGACCATATAATTATGATGATTCTTTGTTCTCAACTATTACCACGTAAATAATTTATGTTTATATCGCCCAAAAAAAATTACTGACAAAATATTTAATGTAATTAACAAATGGAAATGCTTTATCACCTCTGAAGCACATGTATCATCAGACTCGGGTATCTCATTAACATCAACCTCATCCTCAACGACATTTTCTTGCTGTACTATTGGGGTCGCAATGTAGTGCCGCTCCTCTAATGGTCTTGTAATGGTCGGTACATTATTTACTGGCTGATGCTACACAAAGTACCATTTCAGATGAGTTAACAATAAGTGAACAAATTTTGACTTTTGTTTAACAAATGTTTTATGACGCATTAAAGAATACTTACATTACGAGCCAAACTTGGGATATGGAGCACGTAAACCTCCACAGTCTGCCAAAATTGTTTGGCATTTTCCTTTACGTCCGGCTAGAGGATTTGCAAAATATTTCCCTGCCATAAATTTAACCCAAATATTAGGTTAAATTTAATTATATAGTATTAAGTAATATGAAATGTTGTAGTAAACATCCATCAATAATTTTTACTTACAAGATAGGATTTGTCATTAAATAATGAATAAACTGCTCTAAAGTTTATTTTAGAAGAAGCGATGGGCTTCCATTGCACAATACGGAGAATTTTCTTTTTGGTTTTTACAACCCACTCGGTCGGCATCCCTCCGATCGCTTCAAAAATCCAAGCTTGCAACAACCAAAGTGCGTAAATTATACAACTAACTGATATTAATCTAATTTTAAAAAACTAATATTACTCCAAAAAAACCACACCTGAACCCCGGACGTAAAGCCATAAACATTGTACTTCTCAATTTTGTGATTTGGCTTTTCCAAGAGAGTCTTCTTAAATTTCTCACCTTTGCCGTATAATGCATTGTCAAGACTTTCATAAATTATTTTCCATGATAAACGACCCCATGGCTAACTTCGGAAGTAATCTATATCGTCCACTTCGTTAAGCAATGAAAATTTATTTGACTCTTAAGTTTTCTTCCATTTAGTACTCTGTCCGTAAAATAGAAGAGCGTTATCTTGAGTGCATAAGTATCATCTATAGCATTGAAGTCCAATTCCTCAAATCTTGAGTCAAATTCGCTGAGGGTCAAATTACGAAATAAACCATTAAAATACTTATTAAGGAGCTTGTGCGTTCCTGTATTTTTCAGTAAGCGAACTTCGCCATAGCAAAGTCCTGTAACCAGGCACCACTCTCCAACTGATAAACGTATCATTTGTTCTCCAATTTCAAACCATAACTGATCTTCGCATTCTCCATGCTCTACTTGCCTAAGCAACAAATTATGAAGAATCACGCCACTGAATGGAAAACCTCCACACTCTAAGAAATGGCCAAATATATCTTTCTTGAACAATTTTAACTGCTGTCTTGTTAAGTTGGCTTGGATGGCTTTTACTACTGCCTCTAAACTACACATACTTGTGATACAGCCGGGAAAGTGATCCGTATACGGTAACTTCATCATACCCGGTCTCGCCATTTATATATTACAATATAATATTATTATATTAAATTTATAAGATGAAAAAATAAATATAAACGAAAAACTGTGTTTTGGTGTGACCGGCGCCTGTCGAACCCATCAGGTGCGATTGGTGTGACTGTCGCACCTGATATCAAGTGCGAAGCGCCCAGTCATGCCTATCAGGTACGACAGAATTGGGCGTGATAGGCGCGCTTAGTCGCACCAGATGTGGTGTGACAGCACTCTATCATACCTAATATGGCACCTATCACACCTGATGGGCGCGACTGGGAGATTGGGCGAGACAGGCTCGCCCAGTAGCGCCTATCGCCTGTCGCACCACATCTGGTGCGACAGGCACCAGTCGTACCTGATTGGGTGCGATATACGATAGGAGCAGCTGATGTGGTACGAGGCAGTTCTCGTCGGCAGCACCAATCCCCAGTGATTAGTGTTAAAAATTATATTTTTATCTAGTGATTAAATGGTATTTTGTGCTTATGTTATAATTTATATTTGTAGTTATGTAATATGTTATGAATTTTTAGTTAAGATTTTAAATATTTGATATTATGTATTTTTGTGTGTTTATTAGGTAAAATAATACTTTGACGCAATTCGAGGCTCCAAACAGATAAACGGACGTCAAATTTGGATTTCGAAATTTCGAAAACCTTAGGAGAAACATAAAGGGTCATATGTACTGTTCACGTATACGGTACTATTCACGTATACGGTACTGTTCACATATACGACACCGTTCACATATACAGTATGCTGACATGGCATTGACCGATGATGTGGCAGCATACTATTGGATAAAAAAGAATGAGCTTACGATAGATATGAGTGCACTAGATAGTTGTCAACTTTGACCAAATCTCAACCGTTCATAATTCAATGGCTACGATCGTGCCACGTGGCTATGGTTGGTGAGTTGGGTTGGAGGATCCGAACCTTTGTATTTGGGTTGACCCGATTCGTCCATTAACCCGCCAAATCTCAACCGTTATTTGACCAAATCGGATGCTTCAAATGATGCCACGTGTCATGTTGACTTTTGAAGTTTGACAAGCCTTCAGATCTTGATCTAATGGTTGTGTGGAGTGCATACATAAAGCTTATGATGGACCGCAAAGCACTGGATTATGAACAAATTTTCCTATAAATATAGCCTCATTTTCATGTATTGGGAGAGCTCTTCTTCTCCAATTTTCTCCTAAATTCTCTTTAGTTTGTATTAATAAAATTTTAGTTGTGTTTTTAATATTTTTCGTAATTATTTTTATAAATAAACTTAGTTTTATTTCCAATTTTAGTTGCTTTTATTTCTTTTAATTATGTATAATTTAGTTTTAATACTTATTTTTATTTCAATTATGTCTATCTAAATAATTATAGTTAGGGTAAGGTGAAACTCTTAGAAAATAAATATGATTTAATCAAATTCTATTTTTAATTATATTAATTAAATTATTTCCAATTTAATTCTACCCATATTTTATATTTTGGAATTTTGATTTATTGTAGACAAACAATGGAGTTTGGCACAATAAATTCTTAATATCTTAATATAAATTATGGCAAAATTGTATTTTGACTTATTGTAGACAAATTGAATTTTGACACATTAAGTACTTAATCTATATTAAAATTAATTGGAAAATAATGATAATTTATATAATTAATCTTTTGGGCAATAAATCTAAATAAAAATGATCAAAAGAATTTATTAGATTGTATTTAATACTAAGAGTGGATCCAAACCCTAACTAATTTAATTTCATATTTTCATTTAAAAATTAATCTACATATATTTTATTTTTATTTTCTTTTCTGGGATAAATTAAAATAAATAAATTTAAATCCTTTCCCTGTGGTTCGACCCCGGACTCACCGAGTTATATTATAACAAGACACTCTTATACTTGGGAGTAATACACTTTTGAGTCGTGTCACCCAGCATCACTAACACACTCTCACCCATGCCAACACACAGTATTCATTGCTCAACACTATCACCAACACCAATGCAATAACAACTACAGACAACTACAGCCAGGCAAAAAAATAATATGAACTAACCTTAGATTAGTGAGAGAGAGTGCTTGCCGCCGATGATAGCTCGGGGAAAGCTAACGCAGAAATCAGTGAGAGAGAGAGAGCGCTTAGGTTTTGTGTGAGAGTGAAATTGAGAGGGGTATTTTCGAGAGGGAGTGATTTCTTTGACTAATGTTGATAGAAAAAAGTTAGGAGGGTCATTTTAAAAATTAATAAAATTTAAAGGGTTATTCTTGTAAATTTCCCAATAAATACAAATAAAATATATGCAGATATAAAGCTAAGGACATCTGAGAAGACACCAAACTCAAGATTCAATTTTCACCGTATAACAGCTATAGTTGTACCCGTTCAAATTTCACCGTGTGTAATTTAATTACATGCAACAATTTTCAAACAATTTTGCTATCTGATCTTCTCCTATTTAGCATGATATAATATGAGGTATGCAAGTGGATTTCAAATAACATTTAAGGATCAAATGGTAAATTAGTTTTTCATTTGTTTGGATGAGCCGTTTACTTGTTTTAGACAAAACAACTATAATCATACCCATCGAATTTAAAAGACTACCCAAAAGGATTTATAAATGAGCAGTTTAGAACAAATGATATGATTGATGAGACAAATATACATCGACCAAATTCTTTTAAGATTTAACAAAAATATCTTAATAAGCGATTACTACTTAGATCTCTTAAATTTTTAATATTTCATTTTAACTTCGGTGGTAAAAGAATAGTAAAAAATAAAAGACCTGCTGTTAAAATTTTTCGTCTTTTTTTTTTTTGGGGTTATATTGTATTTTTACCTCTTGGTTCAAGTGCAGAAGACCCACCAAATATCCTCTAGGGATTTGTTTGTTTTGTAAATTTTTACACTTTTATTTTAAACTAAGTGGTGATATGTGCACAAAAATTAACTCAAAAAAATTAATTACGCAATAAAATAATATTTCACTACAAAATAAAATATATTTTATAATAATTTTTATACTATCACTATTTTTTTAAGGATTAAGATCATCTCTAGTCTTCTAAATTTAGTGAAAAAAGTTGACTTAATTATAAATAAATGGAAAAAAAAAATTGGTTTGATTGTCAAACGTAAAATTCAAAATTTAATTTTGACTACTTATTTTACTAGGAGAGACTACGAGTGCATACTTATCCTTCTTTTAAACAAGAGAACATCAACGAAGTTGTAGGATCCCAAACCAGAGAACTTCAAGATCAACGAAGCTGCGGGAGCCCTCATATAAAATCATTAATTTGTCTCAGTTTCCTCTTAGTTTCATAGTGAAGATTGATATGATAAATTTTGAGGATATCACTATCAGCTTTGCTGGCTCAAAATTATAGATTAAACTTTAAACACTTTGGTCTTATTTGATTGTTTTATTCAATATACATTCTGCTAATTCCTATTTGTCTGTATTGCCGCCACTTGCCCGTTTTGCACAACGTCTATTATAACCTTCACGAAAAAGACGTGAATGCTGAACTCATGTTTCCATCTCTTCCAATGATCACAAAATATTTTAAGATATCACTTTAACGTTAAATTTTCACGGTACCTTATAAATATATGCTACATTGAATTGCGGTACAAACAGAAGCAAACCCTCCATTAAACTTATTATCATCCTTTTCCCCTTTGTTGAAATCAATATGGTTAACGTTTGCTCACCTTCATTCTCTTGTGATGCCACTGTTTCTCATTGCCTAAACTGTACTGCCAGTAAAGCATTATATGCAAGTCGGCTCCAAGATAATCTTGCTGCCTTGGAGAGAGAATCAAAAAAGTTGACTGAATTAGGGAATGATGTGCGGATAAGGGTCGTCGTAGCAGAACAGCAGGAAATGAGACGGCTGGCACAAGTGGAAGGGTGGCTTTCAAGAGTGCAACATGTTGAAAATCAAGTTCAAGAGTTGATTGAAGAAAGCCGCGAAGAAGTGGAGAAACAATGTCTTGGAGGCTTGTGCTCCAAGAACTACTTGTCAAGCTGCATGTTCGGGAGAAGGGTTTTCAAAACACTGGGAGTTGTGGAGAATTTAAGAGGTGAAGGAGATTTCAAAGACGTGGCTCAACCTCAACCGCTACCAAAAAATCAGGTAGACGAGAGACCTATTGCAGCAACATTGGATAAAGTTTGGAGAAGCCTCATGGAAGAACAGGTGGGAATTGTTGGCTTGTACGGCATGGGAGGGGTGGGTAAAACCACCTTGTTGACGCTCATCAACAACAAGTTCCTTGACTCACCAAACAATTTCGATTTTGTTATTTGGATTGTGGTGTCTAAAGACTTGCAGCTTGAAAAGATTCAAGATGGTATTGCGAAAAAGATTGGTTTGTTTGATGGGTCATGGAATGGAAAACGTCTTGAAGAGAAAGCTGAGGAAATATTCAAGAAAATGAGCAATAAGAAGTTTGTGTTACTATTGGATGACATATGGGAGCCAACTGATTTAGCTCATCAAGTGGGTTTACCTATTCCTAGACGTACAAGGGCATCTAGTAAGGTAGTTTTCACAACTCGTGAGTTTGAGGTTTGCGGCCAAATGGACGCTCACAAGTCATTCAAATTGGAATGCTTGGATTACGAAGATGCTTGGAAATTATTTGAGGAGAAAGTCGGAAGAGACATTCTTGATAGTCATCCTGATATTCCTGGGCTAGCTGAAACTGTCACCAAAGAATGTGGTGGTCTTCCACTGGCTATCATTACTGTCGGTCGAGCCATGGCTTCCAGGAAAGCTCCTCGAGAGTGGGAACATGCAATTGAGGTGCTTAGGAGTTCAGCTTCTAAATTTTCAGGTATGGAGAGAAGAGTGTATTCTCGTTTGAAATTTAGTTATGAAATTTTGCCTAGCGAGACAACTAGATTTTGTCTTTTGTATTGTAGTTTATTTTCAGAAGATTATAGTATTAGGATAGAGGACTTGATAGACTGTTTGATGTGTGAGGGACTTTTGGATGAATATGATGGAATTAGGGCACGAAATGAAGGCCACTCTATTATTCGAACACTTGTTCATGCATGTATGTTGGAAGAAGAAGAAGAAGATAACAATGTAAAAATGCATGATGTGATCCGTGACATGGCTTTATGGATTGCATCCACACTTGACAAGGAGAAGGAAAAGTTTTTGGTTCTTGCAGGTGTAGGATTAACTGAAGCACCTGGGATTGGAATGTGGACAGAGGTTACAAGGATGTCACTGATGCAAAATTCAATTCGCAACCTAAGAGGGTCTCCAGCATCTCCTCGTCTCCTCACTTTGTTTCTAACTTCAAATGATGAGATGGAAAATGTCAATGATGATTTTTTTCAATCCATGCCTTCCCTCAGAGTTTTAGAGCTGTCACGAAACAGCCTTCTAAAAGATTTACCATTGGGGATTCCGAGCTTGGTTCAACTACAACATCTTGATTTGTCAATGACGAATATAGAAAGCTTGCCGATAGAGTTAAGGCACCTGGTAAATCTTAAATGTTTGAACTTGGAACATACAAGTAACCTTTCCAGGATTCCACCACAAGTGATATCAAATCTGAAGATGCTACGAGTATTAAGATTGTTCGAATGTGGTTCGGAAATGAGACAAACACCAGATAGCATTTTGTATGGAGGTAGAGAAGCTTTAGTGGAGGAACTGTTTGGTTTGGAGAATTTAAATGTGTTGACCATCTCCTTGCACAATTTCCATGCTTTTGAAAGATTCTGGAGCTCCCCTAAGTTACAGAACACTAACATTCCATCTCTATTCCTTAAATACTGCCACAATTTAAACCCGCTCAGTGTTGTTTCTTTAGCAAGTTTGAAGCATCTCCAAACACTTCACTTGACAAAAGAGTTCCAGATTGACTACACTGAGGAACTGAAGCAAATCCGAGAATCTCGTGGTTTCCATAGTCTCCAAAAGGTTTATATAAGAAGCTCCAAATTCAGGCACGTGACATGGCTTATTCTTGCTCCAAATCTCAAGCATCTTGAGATAAGTTACTGCAAGGATTTGGAAGAAATAATCAATGGTGAAAAAATGGGTGAAGTTCCAGCTGAGGCGATGGATAACCTAATCCCATTTGCCAGACTTGAATATCTTATCCTAAGGGGATTAGAGAATTTGAAGAGCATCTGCGACTCAAGCGTCTTGCCTTTCCCTCATCATCTGAAAAAAGTCTCTGTACAGGGATGTCCAAAGCTTAAGAAGCTTCCCCAACAGCGGATTGGAACGCTGGTGCAATGAGCTGGACGTTCGCTATGGGATGATCAAGTCACTCAAAATGATTTTGATTTCTTCCCTGCTTCAACTTTCAAATCCCTGGATGAGTCTCCTTTTGTGTAGAATTTAGAATAAGGTTTATGGTTGTGTGTAATTAAACTCAAACTTGTCATTTTCATCATTTGTTTGTAATGTTGCCACTTTCCAAATAATGAATTTTTTTTTCCTAGTGGTGCTTCTTATCTGTTCTCGTTTGCAATTGAGATTCCGAATTGCAATTAACTCGTATCTGGTGTCACTTGTACACGTACTATTAGTAGTTACTTTCTGATTTAAAAGTGAAAATTAATGAGAGAACACCTAGTGAGGAAATATGAAAAAACGTTACATTATTAAGCTTTCTGACTAGGAAGTTTCCTTGATATCTCATCATTAAAAACACCTTTTACTTTTGAAATTGTTGTTTTGTTTTTTTTTTTAATGTGAAATTGTGTGTGACACATCTAATGAGCAAGTTGAAGTAAATTTAGGTTTAAAGCAGATTAAATTCACTCTCAATTATTTAGAAGAAAAATAATTCCTTTAAATGCATAGAGAAATTTGAAGTACTTCCTTCTTGAGTGCAAAGAGAAATTATTGATCACTAAACTATCTGATAGTTCGAAATATCTTTAAAATTGTATCTTGAGGGATGTAGGGCATTTTATTTAGAGGCCCCAAGGCAAGAGTAGTCACAAATTGTAAAATATAGCAATGTTTCAAAAGCCCTTTTTTTTTTTCCTTTGGCAAATCTGGAGCTCGACTGTACGAGAGAAATTTATTAAAATTTAAGAAAATGTCATCTAAAAGGAGACATGAATCTTAACCCAAAGAAAACTAATATAAAAATCCAACAAAGAAATCGAACAGATAACCAAAAAGAAAAATAAACATGCATGCAAAAATGCAATTACATCAAATACTACTTAGACCTATAAGTAGGGAGACCATGAGAGTCCTTGATAACTCTGTGAAATGAGAGTTATCATGCGATATTTAGACCTAAACTTGCATTACTTAGAAAGTAAATGATGAAGTTTTTATTATATTTTTATTACATTTTGCATGTGCATGTATTTAATCTTAGTTGTAATAAAATGATGTGTGGAAGACCATTTCATGCCTTTATTTTGTGCATAATTGTAGGTGACCCCAAAAGCTTAAGGTTGGACAATGGATGCTACAGAAGAAGGATCGCATGCTGTAGCAACGGGCTTGTAGAAAACGACAAAAGACTTAGCTGTAAATAAACAAAATCAAGTCTGAATCAAAAGAGATGCTGTAGCAATTGCTGCAGCATTCCTGGAGCAAATACAGACAAGACTGACAAGACAGCTCACATGCTAGCCGACGGAATCTGCTGCAGCAAAATATTCTATCGTCATTGTTAGGCATTATTGTCAAGTGTAGACAAAACAATGACAGACCTGCAGAAAGCAACAAAAGATCAGTTTGCACGTGAATGATAGCAAGCTTAAATTAAAAGGAATGCTAGAGAGTTGCTGCAATAATCTGAGAGCAAAACAGAAAGACAAAAAGGATTGTCCAGCCTGTTACACATCAGCAGACAAAGCCTGCTGCAGCCGTTGCTGCCACTATCAGCAACACACAAAATACCATGTGGTCCTAGGATATCAAAGGGTGACAAGTGTCCTCATTTCCTCTTAGGGGTGCCGTAATTCCAAGATATAAAAAGGCATTTTAAGGAAGCCACCATCATCCATCCATATACACATATCCATCATCCATTCTCTCATCCATCTAACCATCCACGAGCAGCCACTCTAGTACACCATCATCCATCATCACTCACTGCCGTCACTCACAAAATCAAGGATATTTTCAGAGCTACAAGAGAGGAGCAATAGAAGAGGAAGGAAGATACTCCAAGATTAAAGAGTGATACTTCTTTCTTTGTTGTATCTAAACTTTATTTTTGTATTTATTTATTTTAAATCTCTCCTTGATGATGTATTTGATGACAAACTTTTATGCTTTTACTGTTTTAAAGCTCATCATGAGCTAAACTCTTAAGTAGTTGGATTTTAAATAAACTTGATGGTTATTTGACTCATATATTGTGTTGCTGAGTGGATGCTGTAGCATTTTGCCTTGGTTGTATGTGTTGTAATTCTCTATTTCGGCTGACCACCCATTTAGTAGATACAAGCTAGGAAAGAGCCTAAAAAAGGTCTGACCTAGTGGATCTAGCCAAGACAATTCATGATTCTAGAGTGGGTTTCCCAAGTTGAGTTTATCTCGATTTGAATAGGGCTTTACCTAATCTAGAATTTATGATGAACTAGATGTAGGTAGTCACCTTGTAGGGTTAAGGGAACCTAGAATGAGTAATGCCATATCTAAATGTTGGCTTAGCAACTGGTTATTGTTAGGTTGCTTTTAGATATAAGATATCCAACAGGCGACAGCTGAGGAAGCATGGGTGATTTTGCCCAGTGCTGCAGTAGATATTGTAGCAACAAAGCCTTAAATGAAAAAGAGTCAAAACCATTAAGTGAGTTTAGAATCCAACTACCCATTTATCATTGAGTATATTTTTGTGTGTGACGTAGCTTTAATTTATTGCATTTAGTTTATTGCACTTTTTAATTTCTTTAGGTCTTTATTCTTAAAAATTATTCTTGTTTATTTTCTTAGCTAAAATTTACATCATAAGATTGCTGTAGCAAGTTGCAATAGATCAATCCCTGTGGAGACGATCTGATTACTCATCACTGTTACTACTTGTTGTATCCGCTTGCACGTTGACATCATTTAAAACCTACAACATTCCTTCAGAACAAAAGGCTAGTGAGGGAAAGCCCCACTCCTTGAGCTAGCTTTTGGGATTGAGAAAGACCCAAGACCATCTAATACTTGTATCAAAGCTCAAGTTCACTAACAATATCAGTCTAATAGGAAGAACTGATGTCTATGCTTCTGACCCAAGGGCTGGTGGTAACTTTATAAATATGAGGGAAAGCATCACACCTTGAGCTAACTTTTGGGGTTAAGAAAAGCCCAAGACCACCTAACAAAACCTCAACCTCAACTAGAAGATCAGATCACCAAATGTGGTTAAAGAGTGTTAGGAAAATTTTTAATCCCACCCAAGATCTTGCAAGCAAAAATATCAAATAAATAATAAACAGAAAATAGATGAAGAATAAAACCAATCACACAACACAAGAATTTACGTGGAAAACTCCTATATCGGAGAAAAATCACGGCCGCCAAGGACGATAAGAGAAAAATCCACTTACAATCACTCTAGTAATTTTCTCACACCTAAACCCCAATAACACCCAATCTCTCAATAGACCTATCATTTCTCTCACACTAGAAACTATATACTTGCAGAGAACCTGATTGTTGTGCTATTTTTCTATGCAAATAAGTGAACCCAACCTCCCTATATATAGTGCTTATTACTTGTAGGAGAAGTATTCATTTTCCTATACTAATAGTATTCCTCCTTGAATAAGAAGTCAAATCCTAAAGAGGAAATTACTTATTCCTTAAATAGGAATCCTACTAAATAAGAAAATTCCTAGAAAATCCTTATTGAAAAATAAGACATATTTCCTAACAATCTCCACCTTGGCGAGTTTTTCAATTAGGCGACAAAACATGATCCATAGTGTATTCACATAACCATGTCGTCTCCACCTTTTTTACTCTACCAAAAACACACACACATAGGGCTTATGAGAATCACTCCACCATGGGTAAAATCTTGTCTTTTATTCAGCAGCAATAATTCTCTATACCGAGAATTATCATACTCCACCTTATCCAGAATACACATATTCGGCACATGTCGATCACCTTACTGAAAATACCCACTCTCATGTTTGGCTTCCTTGAGAGTCTTTAGCCATCGACACAAAAATTCCACCACACACCTTGCATAAATGCCAAACCATGCCTTATGTGCAAATCTTGTGAATCCGCTAATGGTAACATATCCTTTCCCATGGCATGCCAAAAAGGATAAACCAGTCTCTTATGGAGAAAAGAGACACATCATTAGCCGACATTATCAGTATCTCCATCTATTGATTTAGAGCTATTTGCCGAACTTGCTCTATTCCGACAATCTTCTTTACGGTGCCTTGATTGTCTACACACCTCCAAGGTTTCTGTCAGGGTTTATATCGCCTTTGCTTTCCTTGTGTAGCCAGATTGAACCAACATATCCTTGACTTGAACTTGCCACAAGCCAAAATTGATTCTTCCATCAAACTTTTCTATTTAACCTTCACGGGTTTTAAAAACCTCATTGTTGACATAATTGCTTTGCAAAACAACCTTTAGCTCTGATACCACTTGTTGGGGGGCTAGGCCAAGGATTTCCAAGTGTCCAACCCAAAAGAATAACCTATTGGGTGGAGTGACCCATCTTTCTTATAAACCCAAATATCTCTCCTTTTCTAACCAACGTGGGACACAACTCAACAAAGAGAAACGCAAGACCACCTAACAAAACCTCAACTAGAAGATCAGTGCACCAAACAAAAGAAGCAGAACCACCAAAATTGGCCCAACTTGTCGGTAGCATCATTAACCGCTCTAAAAATATGAGTAAAGCAAACCTTTATTTGCTCCATTAATTAATAATAAATAATTTTTCCAATGATTAAGCAAAGGCCAAGGGGAATAAGATGACCATTACAGAGATGAAGACCGTAAGCATAAAATCACATTCAATCCGATCAAACGCAAGCTCAACAATCAAAATAACTACCATAACCTTGGCATAAAAAGCCGATTGCATCCCTTAAGGGCAAGAAAAACAACCTAACAAAACAACAAAACTCAAAAAATTGCATCTCTGCCATACTACGAAAAATAGGTCATGCTCTTCACCAATTTTAATTTGCTATTGAACATATGAAATAATTAATTTTTAAAAACTAGGAAATATTTAAATCCAGCTTAATTTCAAGTCTAAAAATATGCAAATGCTAGAAAGAGAGTATGCAACATCTCATTAAAAACGAATAAGAAATTATCTTAGAAGTAACTTACTTTTTATTTACCCTCAAGCAGTTTTATTTAACTGATCATTCAATTCATATATTGAGGAAAAATTTCAGGAAATCTAAGGGTCTCATGGAAACTTGCCGATTTATTAGAAAATGTTTTGATTTGGCCCTCTTAATTTATATATTATTCATTCTAGCCTCCTTAAGTTTATAAATTTTTTCATTCTGACCACCAATATTTAACGAAAGTCCTAATTCCACCGCGTTTTCTTTTTTAAACCCATCGATCAACAATTTGTATTCAATTTGTTAGCATTAGGGGTGGGCAATTTATCCGACCCAATCCGAAAAAAATCGGGTTAGGATCAGATCGGATGGAGGATAATATCCGATCAGGTGGGTTTTTGCCAACCCGATCGGGTTGTGATCTGATCGGGTTCGAAAACCCGATCGAGTTGGCTGAAAAAAAAAAAAAAAGAAAGGTAGCGCACGCAGCCAGCCAGCCAGCCACGCACAACACTCACACACCACATGTATACACTGTTCACACACCACACACTCATTAGTCATTCCCACGATCAAACCACTCTCGGCAGTCAGCCCAATTCAAATCCATTATTAACTATTCATTAAAAAAAAATTCAAATATTAACCATTATTCCATTTACAATTAACAAAAAACCAATACAACAATTTTCTTAATTTTATTATTAAAATTTAACAATACATATTATTAACAATTACTAATTAACAATTTATTTTAACATATTATTAAAATTATTAAAATTTAACAATACTTATTATTAACAATTACTAATTAACAATTTTGATTAATGATTACTATTGCAGACCTGCAGTAGCTTCAATTTAAACAAAAATCAATTAATTCAATATTAAGTTGACATTAAGTAGTAAGTACATGTATTGTGGGCATAAAATTTAAGGTTTTATAATAATTATTAAGATATAGATATGTAAATAATATTTTATTATTTTGATAAATGGATAATTGGATTATTGATATAGGATTGATTTGATTGGATATTATAAATTAATTAATCATTAATTTCTTGCTTTTCCATTATAGAGTATGAGCAATTTTAAATTTTTACATATACAGTTATACACCTAATCAGTTAATCATACAGAAATATTACCATGGAAATGTCGAATTAAACAATTTTCATAAAATTAAATTAATAAATATTTGAATTGATTTATTATACTAATTAAATTCTGTTAATAATATTTTTTTGTTTTGATTTTTGAGTCAAAAGCAATTAAAAAGCTCAAAATAAGGAAAAAATAGCTCAAACTTGCATGAACCCGAATGACCCGAACCCGATCCAAACTCAACCCGAAATTTTGATCCAATCCGAACTTATCGGATCGGGTTAAGAGTTCAAGTTGAGTTCGGATGAAATTTTCGCCAACCCAATCAACCTGAAATCCGATCGAGTTGATCCGAACCCAACCCGACCCAAAAATGCCCAGCCCTAGTTATCAATGCACCATCTTTCTTTTGTCAAATGCACATCTAACCACTATAAAATTTTGACATACTCTTTGAACCACCTTTGTTTTTAAACTTATATTAATCAACCATTTTCACATTATAAAATAACTATTTTACCCCTAAATGAATTAAAAGACTATTTTATTCTATAAAATTTTTAAAAATAAAAAATTATAATTACAAGAATACCGATAAATTTAATAAAATAAATAAATCACAAAATCTAAGATGTTAATTTTTATAATTCTCATTTATTTAAAAATTATCATTTTTAATTTTGTGTAATTATAATTTCACGAATCGACTACGAATCAAAATTAATTATGCACAAGGCCTCATGGGATTGGGAACCCTTAAAAAAATAATAAACAAAGGGAGCTATATCACTTCATCCATAAGTTTGTGCTTTCAAACTTAATCTTTAAAATTGAACTATTGTTATCAATCCATAAGCTTCAACGACGAATGTTTGTGATCAACTTGAATTTTGAAATTGTACTCCCATCTCTCATACTTTTGATTTAAGATCATTTTAAAAATTTCAAATTAAAACCTAGACCTCTTTTCACTATTCTCTTAAGAGTTGCTACAATTGTTGTAATTAAATAGAAAAAGTTAACCATTTATTGGCCAAGAGGTCAGGTTGACGTCTTTGCCTTCTTGTGATTAGATTCAAGTCTCCCCAATTTCCATGTGGTTGTAAATATAAAATTTTTTTTAATTTAAGAATGGGTCTCTCCAATTTCTTTTTTGAACAATATTGTTAGGTTGGCTTCAGGTAGAGGGACTCAAGAGTCGGACAGTATAAATTAATCCCTCTAGAGTACAAATAGCACAAATCATTTCACTTTTGAAATTGTAGGCTCTTTTTGGGAAATTAGGAGTATTGACAAAATTACAATTAACATTCAAATAAAATGTAAACTACCGTAGTTTTGGACTCATTTTTAATATTTTCATGCACAGGAAGCATAATGATTTTCATTTTTACCAAAAGTGTCTGATCAGGTGAGTGACATTTCTCACCTTATGACAAGCGATGCACCATATAGCAGCCTCTTATTCGGCGAGTTACGGGTCTCATTGCACAGCTTACCTAATAAGAAAACTGTCAATCGCTCACCGAATCGTTTCTCTTTTAGTGTAAGGGTCAAACATAAGATCTTAATTGATCCGTGTCAATTTTACAAGTATAAATATGTACATGGTCAAGTCTTCTAACTAAAAGAAGTTTCCGGGATATTTCCTCTTGAATAATTGAGATAGCACCATTAATTGTAGTAGTGATACCGTAAGCGCTGTCGCCATGTTCATTAAGAGAACTATAAGTTTCACTATACAACTCTGCCAATAAATGCCTCCCATATGGTCGGTCACTCACCATAAAATGAGCTATCGCGCTCACCTGATCAATACCGTAAATTTGGGCCCTAAAGCATGACTAATACCCATATAATAATTATTTTGGTCAATCAATGAATTGCAAAGTTCCTTTCCTTGCTTTCATGAATTGACTACAAGTTAAAAGTTAAATTCACAGCTAACAGCTTGCTGTTTCCTCAATATCCCAAGAAATCATTAATCACTACACTTCGCATTGAACTTGTGTTGATCACTATGGGTAACGTTTGCTCACCCTCATTCTCATGTGATGACACTGTTTCTCACTGCCTGGATTGCTCTGTCCGAAAAGCAGGGTATATATGTCATCTCCAAGATAATCTTGATGCCTTGCAGAGAGAGTTGCAAATGTTAATTGAAGAAAGGAATGATTTGCGGATAAGGGTTATCGTTGCTGAACAACAACAAATGAAACGGCTTGATCGGGTGCTAGGGTGGCTTTCAAGAGTGGAAAAGGTGGAAAGTCGAGTTGGAAAACTGATCAGAAAAAGCCCTCAACAGGTTGAGAAACTATGTCTTGGAGGCTTCTGTTCCAACAGCTGCAAGTCAAGCTACAAGTTTGGGAAAAAAGTGGTCAAGTCATTGCGAGTGGTGCAGAGTTTAAGGAAACAAGGAGATTTCGAAGGCGTGGCTCAACCGGTACCAGAGAATCCAGTTGATGAAAGACCTCTTCCGGCAACAGTAGTGGGCTTGCAATCAACATTTGACAGAGTCTGGAGATGCCTCATGGAAGAGCAGCTGGGAACATTTGGCCTGTACGGCATGGGAGGGGTGGGTAAAACCACCCTGTTGACGCAAATCAACAACAAATTCCTTGAAACACCAGTCAGTTTTGATTTTGTCATTTGGATAGTGGTGTCTAAGGACTTACAACTCGAAAAGATTCAAGAAGGTATTGCGAAAAAAATCGGTTTGTTGAACGAGTCATGGAAGAGTAGAAGCCTCGAAGAGAAAGCACATCAAATATTCAGGATTCGAGCAAGAAAAAGTTTGTGTTATTTTTGGATGACATATGGGAGCTGGTTGACTTAGCTCAAGTGGGTTTACCTGTTTCAAGCTGCGCAAGTGCATCCAACAAGATAGTTTTCACAACTCGTGAGTTTGAGGTTTGCGGTCAAATGGAAGCTCACAGATCTTTCAAAGTGGAGTGCTTGGGATTTGACGATGCCTGGAAGTTATTTGAGGAGAAAGTTGGAATAGACACTCTCGATACTAATCCTGATATTCCTGAGCTAGCCGAAGATGTGGCCAAAGAATGTGGGGGTTTGCCACTTGCTCTAATTACAGTCGGTCGAGCCATGGCTTCTAGGAAGACACCTCGAGAGTGGGAACATGCGATTGAGGTGCTAAGGTGTTCGGCCTCTCAATTTTCGGGTATGGAGAAAAGGGTATTTTCGCGTTTAAAATTCAGTTATGATTTTTTGCCCAGCAATGCGACTAGATTTTGTCTCCTATATTGTAGTTTATTTCCAGAAGATTATAGAATTTCCATAGAGGACTTGATAGATTGTTGGGTATGTGAGGAGTTCTTAGATGAATCTAATGGAATTGGAGTACGAAATCAAGGATACTCTCTTATCCGTACTCTTCTTCATGCATGTTTGCTGGAAGAGGAAGAAGATAATTTCGTAAAAATGCATGATATGATCCGTGATATGGCTTTATGGATTGCATCTACGACTGAGGAGAGGGAAAAGTTCTTGGTTCTTGCAGGTGTCGGATTAAGTGAAGCACCAAGAATTAGAATGTGGAAAGGGGTTACAAGGATGTCGCTCATGACAAATCAAATTGAGAATCTAACAGAGTCTCCAGTATGTCCTCGTCTCCATACTTTATTTCTTAGTTCTAATATTTTTCATAGGGTCAGTCGTGATTTCTTTCAATCCATGGCTTCTCTAAGAGTTTTGAAGTTGTCATATAGTAATCCTTTACTATTTGAGATTTCAAAAGTGGTTTCCCTGCAACACCTCGATCTATCACATTGTAGAATAGAAAGCCTGCCGATAGAGTTTAAGCACCTAGTTAATCTTAAATGTTTGAACTTGGAGTATACATATGAAGTCTCTAGAATTCCGCCACGAGTGATATCAAATCTAAAAATATTACAAACGTTGAGAATGTATGAATGTGCAACTCTTCCACAAGCAAGAGACAGCATTTTGTTTGGAGATTGCAGAGTTTTGGTTGAGGAATTGCTGGGTTTGGAACATTTAAGTGTGTTCACCATCACCTTGAATAATTTCCATGCTCTTCAAAGATTGCTGCGTTCCGGTATGTTACAATACATTAGTACTCCATCTCTATGCCTTAGCCACTTCAGCAACTCAAAGTCGCTCGGTATTTTTTCTCTAGCAAGTTTAAGGCATCTCCAAACACTTCACTTGACTTATAATGACTTGGAAGAAATAAAGATTGACGATGAAGGGGAAGTGAAAAGAGTCCGAGCAATTTCTGGTTTTCATAGTCTCAAAAATGTTCATATAAGCGGCTCCAAATTGAGGCACGTGACGTGGCTTTTTCTTGCTCCAAATCTCAAACTCGTTGACATAGAGAATTGCCAGGATATGGAAGAAATAATCAGCAGTGAAAAATTGGGTGAAGTTCCAGCTGAGGTGATGGAAAATGTAATCCCATTTGCAAGACTTGAACGTCTTATCCTGGAGGGATTAAAATATTTGAAGAGCATCCACTCGAAGGCCTTGCCTGTCCCTTATCTGAAAGAAATGAGTGTAGACGAATGCCCAGTGCTCAAGAAGCTTCCACTTGACTGCAGCAGAGGATTGGAACGTAAAATTATTATCAAGGGTCGAAGATGCTGGTGGAATGAGCTGCAATGGGATGATGAAGCCACTCAAAACGCTTTTCTTCCCTGTTTCAAACCCTTTTAAGTTGTCCGATGGATGCTTCTCCTTTGCTGGGGTGGTACTCGTATTGTACTCACCATTTTCTTTTGTTTGTAATGTCAAAACTTTTGACTTGCCTAGTCTGTGATTCTTTGCTCGTTTGCAATTTTGATTTAGATGGCAAAACTGGTGTCACTTTTATGTGTTATATATATCTAGAGACAATTTAGGCATTTGAGACTTTACTGCTTTGTTGAGATTTCGAGAGTACTTATTAGTAAATGTTATTGAAGTGCTGTATTCATGACTTGAATATAATTTTGAAAGAGATTAAGATTTTTAATGCACTATTTAGTAATTGTGAGTAATTTTGGTTCAGTGAAAGAAGAGCAAGATGTGATATAAAGATCAGTCAACAATTTGAAGGAGTTGGTTTGACTCCAGCTTGGTGTATGTTGGTTTCCAATGGTATATAACTAACTGCACATCATTACAAGAGATGCTCAAATGCATGCATTTCTAATTTTTTATAACAGATGTACATTTATATGCTATTTCCCACTCACTTTAAGTGGTAATAACATGCTCTGTTTAGACAAACACAACTCTGCCACCCACCCAAAAAAAAAAAAAAAAAGGTGAAAGAGCTCTATAACCCCGGAGAATTAGGGTTAGGGTAACGGCTCCAAACTAACCCATCAAAAATACCCAGTTGGAGAGACGTTTTATTTTCTCTCTATTGGGTTAAATTGTTGAATATTTAAAATTAAAAAAAAAAAAGAAAGGAAAAAGAAAAGCCCCTACAACAAATACAAATTCCTATTAATAAGTTATATCAGTAACCTACTGGTTTTGCAAGTCCGCCGTAAACAAGAGTCTGCTTATAAAGGGTGTTACAGCTGCAAGTAATGCCTCCGGGCACTCCTCGTGTGGAAGATGGCCACATCCCGATATAGCAACCAGCCTCTGCATGGCAATAATTAAAGCAACATAAGATTAAATGGCCGATATCAATTTATCATAAAACAAACGGCCTGTCGTTTAAAGTTTGCACAACTCAAAGCTTTTCAACCATTTTGCTTCTCAAGCAACCACAAGTGTTCACCAGTTAGGTGAGCTTAATTGTTTCAATAAGACGACTACGTAAGACAGTTTCATTAGAAACAAGACGAATTTTTATGATGTAATAAGAAGAGAAACGAAGAGAGACACTCACAGAATTTACAAGTTTCGAAGCCATAGCTTGAGAAGATTTGAGGGACACCAGAGCATCTTCAGCACCGGCAATAACCAACACTGGCAAGTCTTCAACTGCTTTCAGCAATGCTGCCTCACATTGAGGTGGAAGGATCGTCTCATGTGACAACCTACCAATCTCATGGAGTGCTTCATCCCAACCTTCTACACATAGTGGGGCCTGAATGAATTTTATTGACAACAAGCAAATCAAACAGTCAATATGTTAATAAAAACACTTTGAAAAAAGTAAAAAATTAATAAGATCTACTCTTGACCAGGTAAATTTTCATTGAATTGCCGAAAAAAGCTGAAAAAGAAGGAAAGAAAACTCTCCTGCACCTGACAGCTATTTAAATAAAAACGAAATAAGCTCATCAGGGCGATTGAAGAAACTTTCAGATAAATAGCTCACACCCCCTCCAAAATCATGGCCCAAAATATCAACCACTCCTCCACACAAGAAAATGCATTTTCTAAAGTTTTGTACCCTAGTTAGACTCCTGTGGCATTGTAAATTAAGGTTTAGGCAATCTATGAATAGCTTGTATCCATTCTAATAACATCAACTGAGATGAGAGATCAATATAACAAATTTGATCTTTAAGTATGACAAAACTCGAACCCGTTTAACTAAAATCATATAAAATATTTTCATTTCCTATATGCTTTCCCTTCATGGCTTAATTGATAAGTCTTAGAATTCTTCTCTAGAAGTTATATCATATTACCAACTAGCAACATGAAGAACTTCTCTATCTATTTCAGTAGGAGACAAGCATGTAACCAGCAGTAGGATAGTAATCATTCATAAAAAGTAGAAATAGCTAAATGGTTATGCCTATATTAAACTTTCCGATAAAGTTTGAATAGGGCATTGGTTAATTGGTTAACAAAGTTGCGATCAATGCTATACAGAAGTAAGGGCAATGGACTTTGGGGCCTGCCTTGCCAGAATGAGCAATGAGAGAGCAAGGGTTCAAGGACAACTGGGTGGAGGAAGCGGAGCTTCTGTAGGTTGTGAATTAATATCCAAAACATATGAATATGCAAAAGTTATAATGCGGTAACACAAACAGTTGCAAATCATACCTTATAGAGGCTTAAAACCTCTGTTGTTAACTTGGTAGCATCATACCACGCACGCCTATTCACAACTTGAGTGATTTCTGTTCGCAGAAGAGGACGAACCAAGTGCTTCTTCCCAAGTGCAGTACGCATGAGTATCCTTGCAAAGCCAGGAACCACTTCTCTGGAGAAGCTGGCATTTAGCAATACCACCCCTCTAATTGCAACCTAATAATTTATGCACAACAATGAAACAACTATTAGACCGGGGGCGTTTAGAAAACAAAAAATAGAATGAAAAGATATTTGTGTAGGATGAATGTTTAATGCATAGTTATTAAACTCTTAGTCTCCCATCTCTGGACCCATGGAGATAGGCCATATAAATTCATCCAAATGTAAGATTGTGATTAATTGACAAAAGAAACCAAGGAAGCTTACGTTAAAAGAACCCACTGACTGGACTTTTTGAGCAGCCTTCAAACAAACCAAACCCCCATCGTCGTGACCAACAAGCACCACTGAAGAAAACCCCATCTCAGAACAGAAAGATAGAAGCAGGTCAACCTGAGAATATCAAAATCCAGAGATTCCAACATATCAAGCTCATAATTAAGTCCCAACCATCAAGGTAGAAAATGAAAAGTGCAAAAGATATAGGGGAAAGACCAGGTGACACAAGCAGCCATGCCAGGACCACAAGATTAAGATATGACCCAAAAACTAGTTACACTAATGGGGGCTGCAAATATCTGTCAGTCAACAGCATGACCACAGTAAAGTGTAAAATGACCTTTCGTATCTCTCAAAAGAGAACCATTTGAGCCACATTTGTAAGTGTATCATCTTTCAATTCCTTCACGAAACCATCCCTCCCCTTCCCCCACCATAAAAAAAAACGAGGGAAAAAGCACTTCTGGTTTATCTATAAATTCAGAAAAACTTTAACTGGATCTCAATCCATTAATTTAACTTCATTATCCATCTTGCACGCAACAGCAAAACTCCAGAAAACAGCCTAAAATCATTCGAATCCAAATATAAAATTACCTGGGTTTCAAGCCTGTAAGGATTAGGTGATCCTTTTTCCTCCCAATCTTTCTGACGAAGCCTTGAAGTTAATCCCCAACCAGGCCGATCAAAAGCAGCAACCGTGCAACCGATTTGTCGAGCCAGCACCCCCATCACATGCCTCCATGAAAAGACACCTCCTCCAAAACCATGCACTAAAATAATACCAAACTGGCCATTTCCCTCCACATCTTGCTCTAGAGCCCCAGAATTCATTCCAATATCTGGAACGGTATCATCTAGGTTTAAAACTGGAATATCTTCCGAAAGAGTAGTCGTAGTTGCAGAGCCATCCAATAAAGGAGCATAGAGAGAAGAGCTATGAAATTGAATACTATAGCTCCTGGGAAGGTGATGGTATTTGGTTTTGGATAATGCACTAAATGCTTGTCTATCGAGTTTCAACCTTCCCAAAGCTGTTTGAGGTGTGTTACAAGTTGAATTGGGTTCGAGAAAGGTGGTAGAGGATAAAGAATGAGGGGGTGAACCAGGCAAGCAGAGTTTGTAATGAACAGTAAGCCCTTGGCATGTGAGAAACAGGCTGTCAATGTCAGCAAGTAATCTGACTGGAAGCTCCCCTTCAGCACGAACCATTCCTAATGGCTTTCGCCTCATTTCACTGTCACTTTTCGGGGTTTTCCCAGCAGAGGGAGTGGGTGATCGTGGAACTTTCTGGAAGCTAGAGAAAACATTTTTGCATGAAAGAACCTGAAATACAAGAGAGTAATAAGGAACAAGAATAATAGACTTTTGAGTATCCAAGTAAAAGCTCACAACACCTATAACATAATCCAATAGGTGGTATTTATAGACAGTATTCAGTAGATGACGCGAAAACAGTAGCAAACGAACAAACCTACACCATCAATAATATCACACCAATTTGCTTTCTAGAACTCTAAATCTGCGCCTATTCCGCAGGAAGTTCGCTTACCTAAAAATAATAATAAGAGAAAAAGGTTAAAACTACAGAAAAATTACCGCTTCTGGATCAACACGGTGAAACAGGAGTTTCCTCCGAGCTCTGCAGCTAGTTCTATAAGCTACCACAGTATGACCGAGGGCAAAAACTACCGAGGAGAGAAACAAGACAGGCATTCCCCATGACTTTTTCAAGTGAAGCCTTTGCCTTGAGAGAGATATCGAAGCCTCAGCCTCAAGTTGAGAATTTACAGAAAAAACACAAGCCTTCACTGAAAGAAGAAGAATCGAAATAAAAGAACACAGTGTAACAGTGCCAAGGTAAGAACCCTGGGATAGAGCCGGCGCATCACATACTGAATATACACCTGTATCACAAAACAATCCATAATCACATAATTGAACTGGAATCATTCAACAATCAGCTTCCCACCAATTAATAACTACAAGAATTTCAGTTTCAGAGGATTTTCTAATATGATTGAAAGTTCAAATAACATTAATACATTTAACCCCAAAAAAAAATTAATTCCGATAAAAAGTAAAAACGGGTATAAACTTAGCTTTATCTAGCATTTCTGAACTTTTCAATTTCTCAGAAAAGTGAAGAAAATTAGTCCAAAACACAAAATTCATTTTCTTCAGTTTTCCTTCACTTTTTTAGCAACCAAAAATAATGTAAGCCCAAAGAATGGGAAAATTAAAAGAAAAAAATTGTGCAAACACTTTGTCTAAGTTCTGTAAATTTTTCATTTTCCTCGGAAAATTAAAAAAAAAATGCTCACCAAGCAACCGAACATAAAATCGTATAAATTTTTTTTAAAAAAATGATGATGAAAATGATCATACATATAATGATAAGAGATCTGATAATGGAAACGAGAGGAATATCCGTCAACGATCTCTTAAAGTCGTATCTACGCAAATGCTCTTTGAATCCATAACACCTCACGCACGTGAAGCTCGAGATGAGGACACACGTCACCAACACATCAGCCACGGCCACCAGAACCGGCAGCGACGACACCAGAAGCGACGCCACCATCGCCACCATGAAGAACACCGTCCGTACAATACGGCGCGCTTTTTCCAATACCAGCCACGCCCTCGCCATCATAACAGTAATTTGAATAAAACAAACAAAAACAAAACGACTTTCTTTCTTTCTTTCTTTTTTTTTGTAACAAATTAGAAATTTAACGCTCTCTCTCTCTCTCTATCTCTATCTCCGTTTTATGTCGGACTCGAAACCCTAGCGAATTCGAATTTGAATGAGGGACTTTGCTCTCGTCGCGTGGCAGTATTGGCCATTTCAGGGGTGATTTCTTTCCGCTAGCGGCGAGGTAAGGGCAGAATCGTAATTTAGTGGCTGGTTTCGCAGGCCATGGTCAGGGTTTCAAGATGATGATGAAGGAAACAGAGAGAAGATTTTACTTCTAACGTTTTGAAATTTTTGAATTTCTCTGTTCTTTCTTCTTCCTCTCTTTCTCCTCGCTTCTCTGATCCCTGAGAGAGTCGTTTTAATATTTTTGATTGAAATAATAACATCTGGCCCCCCTAATTATCGTCGAAATTAAAATCATATCGATTACGCGAGTTGTGTGAGTTGTGATTTGTGACAAGGACCTGTAAGAAAAAGTATAACTTAAGTGATTACTCAAAAACAGAAGGATACACAAGTTATTATCATGGTTATTATTAATTAGAGAAAGCATGATTAATTAGCAATAATTTTTTAGTTCTTTTTATCTGACAGCACTTGATCCCGGCCAGGAGAAGCTGCATAACTGGCAGCCTTTTGCGTGTGGACTAAATTGTCCCTGATTTTTATCAATTTGACGAATTTGCCCCTTCTGGTATTTTTATTTTTGAAGAAGCCTATTTATTTGGCACTTTGGAGATGACTTTACACCAAATTTTTTTATTTACACGGTCGTGTGATTCTCAAGAATAGATTTGTTTGGGTAAATTAAGTTGAATTAGGGACCAGACTATTATGTTTTATTTTTTTTTTATTTTTTTTTAAAGCTCAATTATGATATACAGTAAAATCTCAGTATAGTCATATTGTTGGAACTGAAGAAATTTATTCTTATAAAGAGGTTATAACTCAATAGAGATATAATGCAAAAATTATTATATTTGCTTAATTATCACTAATGCAAGTGATGTAGAGGTAAACTACGTCATGTATTAATAAATTAATGAGTCAAATTCAACAATAGACATTAATAAATTAATTGGTAAGTGAGTCAAATTCAATGGATAAAAATATTTTGGCTTCAATAAGAAAGTATCTATGCTGACCAATTAATACATACCCGCAAGTTAAAAGATGTGGTTGCAATTTTAAAGAATAAATCATTGTCACAAGTAACTTTAGAAAAATATTTTGTTCCATCTTAATTATTTTATGTAACATAGCATATATTTTTGAAATATTATTACTATATAGAGGTAAGTTTATTAAGACAGAACCTACAAAAATTATAACTTATTACAATATAGAGTTTATTCTTAATTATAACTGGTTCTAAGTTGGGACCATAATTTTTTATTATTATGAAGAGGTTATTCCTATATAGAATATTCTTATTTGGAGGTTCTACTGTATTATAATATACTATTACAATTTTTTTTAAGAAATATTTACATTAATCATCGGGACAATAAATCTCAAAGATAACGACATAGGTGACATAGAAAATCTTCCACCCAACACATACGAATCCCTACCATGGACAGAATATTTTGCTAATGTACCTTTATTACATACCTTTAATAAACTATTACAATTTTAAAACTCTAGAATAATCTTCTAAAAAAGAAATAAAAAATTTTTATTCCTAAAATAATGTTTTCTATTTTTTGTACCACAATTTTTTTCTCCAAAACTTAATGTGTTTCTTACAAAACAAAAAAAAAATTTCTACACTCCCAATATTTTACAATAATTTTAGGGACGGTAGCTTTCAACACACGTTATTTTATTCTCAACTAAGTTTTATTTTTTCCTTTTAATAAAATGTGCCAAAATAATTTAATCATAATAATAAAAGAGAATGGAAGGGTAATCTAAGAATCTAGGAAAAAAACTATGTTTAATTATTTGTTATTAACAAATTCATAATTGTGGGGAAAGGAAGAGAGGGCAGAGGCAGGCCAGCGAGACGCCCCAGAACGCGACCGTTAGAGCCGAGTAGAGATCGTGGTCGGGACCAGAAATCGAAACCATTGGCCCCCACTCACAACGGGTCACGTCACATCACCAGTTACCTTGTTACGTGGGTCCCGCAATCTCACCCAGACTGTCTCACGGGTGCTTGCCACGTGGAGGTTACGATACAGCCTGTCCGTTTGTAATTCTTATGGGGCCGGACTTTGGAATTGGTGGAATAACCAACGGTCGGATTTCTTTTTTATTATTTTTTCCCTCAATAATTTAATGTTAATTTCACCAAAATTACCACAATAATTAAAAAATCAAATTAAATAGCGCGAGTCATTTTGATTGAATATTTGAGAATTGGAAGCCTAACTTGAAGAATTCAAACTATTAATTTATGAAAATATTGTTTGTTTGTGAGTCAAAAATGTGATATTAATAAAACCACATTTTTCTTTATATTAAAATTATTTTAACAATAAATTTTGTAGACCACATGATTCGTTGATGTTATAGGTTAGTGCTTACGTAAAAAGTTGATAAAACTATAAATATGATTATTAATAATCTATGATAAACAATTATCAAGTAAATAAGAATTTATAAAAACACATGAGATCTCATGACTCACCAAGTGAGCACTTCAACGACTTCAATCAAGAAATGAATCTCAATCGACCATAACAAAATACGATTCAAATTAAATCTCAAATTAGAATTTATTTTTTTATTACTTATAAATCACAACAAATTCATCTAAAAAAACCCACAATAATTCTTGCTCTCTCTGAAAAGTTTTCCATAATTGAAAAGTTTTTTCATAATTCTCACTCACTTTCCTTTCAACCAAACACTCATTTTGATATTCATTTACCATGGAAAACACTTTAATGAATCGAAAAATACAAATTAAAAGTTTAACTTAAAAATTATAGATAACAAGTACCATGAACTGACTTATATAACAACACAAAATACATCATTTGATGATGACGTCAGCTGAGACCCCACCTCAAGTCAATTTATTCTGTTACAAAAAAATAAAATGAAAAGTAACGGTGTAGATTTCTCTGCAGGATATTCCTGGAAAAAAATCGTACGGGCCCTGTTAAATTTTTTGGATTTTTTAATTTGTCGCTGATCGAATGGCCAAAATTAACCATCAGAAAGCGTTTCGGTAGTTGTAAAAGTTAAAACAAAAATATTTGTCAGTTGTTACCTTGCCGCGGTTTTCATACGACACAGTAAACTAACACAGTAACAGAGTAACTAATAATGGAATAGAAACGTCACCGTATTGTCCGGATCTCTGATTTCTGATCATCTGATGTTTGTAAAATTGTAAATGTCAGGTTCCTCTTTTTCACTTTTTAACAGCATGCGCATTTCTAGGCTTTTTTAAATTATTATTTATATATTTATTTATTATTGAATAAATTTTGGTTAAAAAGGAAAAAAAATTTAGAGGTTTAAGGAGAAAAAGAAAAAATAATAAAAATAAAAAAACGCTAGAGGCAACTAGGTAAGTCACTTCAATTACTTGCATTCACATGGAAACATTTACTAACTTTGTTAAATTAACAATATTAATCCTTAATTCGCATCGGATGCCTTTGTAGTAAGGATAATTTTTATTTTTTTAACAATTCAATTCCTTATTAAATTAAAAAAAATAATGCCTGTAATCCCTTATTAAATTAGAAAAATAATGCCCATATTAAACTAGGATTCCTTTTTATTAAAATAAATTAAAGTCATGTTCATTTTGTAAAATCATTAAATTTTAGTATAGCATTCGATTTAAAGTGAAATTTTTATATTATATTATATATATATATAGAGTAATAGGTAAAATGAAGATAATTTCATGAAACTTTTTTTAATTAAATAAGTAATAAGAATTTCTATGTAAAATATTATCGTTTGTTTTTTACAAAAATGCTATTAGAGAATATTTAGTTCCACAAGGAAGGGACAATTGAACATTTGAAATGTCGTTTTATGGGCCACAAGAACAATGTAGTTTTGTTTTCCAAAGATGTAGACAGGCTTGATTTTCCTTTTCTCTCTACTGATAGTGATGACACATAATTTTTTTTTTTAATTCTGATTTTCTCAAGAAAGATTATTTATTTTATCTATTTATGCATAGGTAGGTAATGACTTTGAATTGAATGGGATGCGCACATGATAACAAGTAAAATAAATCAAAAAAATTGACTAGTCAATAGACAAACTGACCAAAAAAATCATCAGTCACATGGATTTTTCTTTGTTTATTTTTGACTTATAAGTTCTGCAGGTTGCAGCTTTGAATATGGTCCAGCTATTCTATGATCTAAATTTTGTTTGCTTATAAAGTATACATTTGCTTATAAATATGTTTAAAGATGTGGAATTGATTAACCTTGTATAGATTCCATTCTCTAGGCATTATGCTTATTAATTTTGGCATCATTTGCAACATATATAATTTTGTGTGATGTGTAATGGTCAGGTTCCATACGTCTTCCTTTTTGGATAAGAATTTTCTCCCAATCTTGTTCTCTTGAGACTTTAATGATCTTCTGTTATATACCACCAATAAACTCGTGAATTTTTGCTCAGAAAAAATTCAGATCGGGAGAAGATCTTAATCTTTCTTTTTCTAACATAACATGATTGAAACTGAATTTTCTTCTCAATTATATGAACAAAAGGTTTTATTAGCTAAATCAATTAACGCCCACACGATTCATAATTAAACCTTCCTAGCTTGTTGTCATGCTATTATATTACTTGTGCATATAGAATAATTTTTGAATTAGGCTCTAGTTTTAAATTATTTATGAGTTGCATAATTTTCAAAACCCTAAGTTGGATTCTCTAGTTCATTTCCAAAGCCCCAGAATCTGCAAGCTCACACAAGTTTTCTTTTCTTTTTGGAAATACAAATTTCAAGAAAAGTAGAGGGTCTTAATGGCAATTCCCATGTAAGATGAAAATTGCAATAGTTTTATTTTGAGAAAGTCAAAAGAAATGAAACTTTTTCCCATCAAATGTAAGAGACAAAAGGAAAACTTTAAGTCATTAAAATGGGGACATAAAATAAAAGCAAGAAAATGTTAAAGCAAATGGCACAATATGAGTCATCATCCTGTTCTTTTCAGCTAAGCTGCTGATGCAATCGGGGCCCTTCATGTTTGTCCCACTCAAAATCATCAACTTTGTATAAATTTTCAAGAAATCAGATTCCTTTCAAAATTGGAAGAATCTTCATTCAATTTTCCTTGTAATGTGAAGTATGGGAAAATATTTGCTAACAAACATTCAACCGATGGCCAGTGAAGCAAAAGATTTGCCTGGCCAAAATATCAATCAATTCAAAAGTTGTCTTGTATCATTTAGACCGTAACATTTTCTTTTTTAATCAGAAGGCAGATAAAAAAAGAAAATAAATTTTCAGTTCTTTGGATTTTTTTTTTTTGAAACGATTCTTTGGGTTAATATCAGAGCAATAATACGACAAGTGAAAGAAAGGTAGCATGGATTTTTCTACTCTCGCACTGTTGGTAACTTTATGACATCTCATTTAAAAATTATATTTAAAAAGTTCCAATTTTTCGTTTTTCAGATTAAAAATATAGTTGATGGTGTGTTCAAAAAATTGTTTTTAAAGAAACAAAAATCGAAAATATACACTCTAGTTATTTTGGTCAAATTTTGGTTTAGGCCAAAAACATTACAAGAGCTTCATTTTGAATGGTGACTGTGTGGATAATGGAGGCTATATAGCTTCAAGATATTTTTATGGGGACAGTCGTAAAACGGGATGATCCTGCAAACAAAGAAAAACAGTTGTTAGAGGCGATGCTCGCAGTGGCAAGTGACACGTGCAGTGACCGGCGAAAGCACTCGGATGGTCAAGTCAAAGTGAAGTTGATGGGTCTCGGAGAAACCCTTGAACAAGAGAAAATTTCAGTGTTGTGGAAGTGAGAAATCTTGTCTTGTTGAGAGACTAATTTAGCCTTATAAAGAGAGAGCCCCTAAGGGCATCTTTTGTGCTTTTTTGGACAAGTGGCAGATTGTTATTGGTCGTTCCCCTCCTTAGATAGGGGCTAAGAAGTAATTTGGCTGTTCATCTCAAGTCTCTTGGGCTCCAAGTGCTTGACACCTGTCCTTTGTAAGATTGTTTCTACTGACAGCATGCTCTCTAGTCTCTTCTTTAATTGACTTATTTCAAATTAGCCAATAGAGTTGTGGAGCTATCTTATTAATGGCGGGTCGAGCGGCTGTCCAGCTGATCTCTTCTCTTCATTTTGATTCATGGGACCGTTGGAGGTGATTCTAAAATTTTCTATAAAAATTTGAAAGCTGCGAATTTTTTTGAGAAAATTGGTTGTGCTTTATATGTATTGGTGCTGTTAATTATTGCTACTGATATCAAACCTTGAAAATTATTAATACACTACACACTGTGCTTCAGTAATGGTCCCTGTCATTGCAAGTAGTTGAAAAGAATGGATTCATATAAACGTGATTTGCAAATATATATAATTGATCTGCTTAATGATGAAGCAATTGATTCTTGAAATGCAGAATTACCCAATTGAAGATTTAGGCCATTTCATTGTCAGCCTCCATATCTTATCTAAAACGTATAACGCAACCTAATCAGCACCTTATGTGGTTAATAGTGTTTTTAGGTTAATATCTTATTATATCTTGACAATAATGACCCATTTTTCTTCTCCTATCTTTTCAATAACTATTTAGCTATTGTACCAAAAGAATGAAAAATGATTGTATTATGATAATATAGGAATTGAAAAGATTAGGTTTATCATACCAATCAAGTCCAAATTTTAAACCAATTATGAACCGAACCATAACATTGAACTCAAGTTTTTTTTTTCACGTGGCCTACTAAAATATCTAAATCAATTGAGGCTCAAATTGTATGATAACTTCTTTCATTTTTCTACCAATAAAATTTTAAAATAAAAAAAAAAATCATCTTAATCACGTATAATTATTTTCCAATCCTCGTTGATTATTTTTCAAAATACAGTATGTATAGCATCATTATACCCTTCCTCTCCAGAAACATAAATTCTCTTTCTCATCTTCGTCTAATTTTTTATTCCTAAATAATCTTTTTAATCAATCAACTTGCAGGCTACATGTAGTATAATCAATAGACTATAATATAGATATACATGATAACAAATTCAATTACGAGTTTCAAGCACTCAGAGATGAAAGAAGATAATGTTTCAAAAGTTCCAAAGTTGAAGCAATGAAAAATTAAAATAAAGGGAGATTGTCCGTTTTAAATCAATACATATCATTTATCTCTTATTGTTTTCATAATATATAATAACCTTATGGTATAAAATTAAAGGAAAAGAGGAATAAATTAGCTATTTGTTTGATATTTGATCTTAGGAATATAAAATATATATTTATTATAAAAGAAAATATTTAAAAAATAATAAAAAGTAAAAGAAAAATATGTTATCATTAATTTTGTATTTACACCAAAGCTTATATTTCTTGTTTTTAGTATTTACATTTATTATTTTAAAACCAGAGTTTCTGAGTATTATAAAAATAATAAAAATATAAGTAGTATATATTAACTTCAATACGAGAAACTGTCCATCCCCTAAAATAAATGACCTATTAAGTGAGTTGTGCACGATTAAAAAATGGATAAATTCTTTAGAATGTTTTAAGTTTGAAAACTTATAATCTATAAATTATAGGTCCTTCAGGACATGAAGTTGTTGGGATATTGTCCTTACTTTTTTGAAATTTTTTTTTCTAAAATTATTATTATTCAATTTTTTTGGGGGTTAAAACTAAAAATCATTTAACTCCGACCATTTCTTCAGATTTTCTCATTATTCTTATCCAATTAATCGATACTTATCTTGACTTATTCATTGTCATTCTATTCTATTGTCCTTTTGAATAGTTTTTTTAATATTATCTAATAAACTATTGGTAGATATTTCTCTTATAAATGTGAGTACAGCAAAAAAGAAAACAAAAAATTGACAATGTTATAAATTTTGGAACAAAAATTTGGCCTGTATCATGATATAATGGATCTACACTAGCCTCAATGGACATTTAATTGTAAATATCAATAAACTTCTTATTATAACATATCAGTATTAAAAAAAAAAAAAAGAATCTCTAAGGATTAACGCATACTCTTATGTAAAACCTAAAAGCAAACATTAAAAAACAAGTGTGTGAGCATGGAGAATGCCTGCAAACACAAGTTATTACAAATAATGATCCCTTTTTTTCTATCTTTGATTTATCTATTTTTATTTTTTCATATATATATATATACTCTTGTCACTCTCTATCTTAAATTTTCTTCATTTCCAAATTCAAAAAATATTTCTGCAACGCAGAGCATCAAATTAAAAATAAATCAAATGGTCCCATATATTTTGAGCATTTCTTCCACCAACCATGACAAGAACATGGCTGCATTGTAAGTGTCATATATTGAACAAAATCTAATATTATCAAATACAAAAAACGACATCAAACTTTTTACACCAAACGACAATGATTTCTTCTTTTTGGTTATAAAAAAAAAAGATTATATACATATATATTAATTAATTATCTTATGTAACTGTCCAACAAAGATTATGTAATGTATAGAACAGCCAAAAATTGACAGAGTTTAAAGGGTGATTAAAGCCTTAATCGGCTGGCAAAAGCATGCATGCATGTATATCTTTATTAATGTATTAAAGTTTCAATGCAGATGCAACTACTACTGCTTTGGTGACTGCGTTGTATATATTATTTTATTTCATGCTTAGCACATCGTTACATAAAGAGATAGGATAATATAAATATAAATATATAATTTTCTTTTTGTCAATATTTATCACCTTATAAAACTGTAAGTTGTTTAATTTTTCTACATGATCGCCGTTGTTATTGAAAATTTGAGTTCTCGAAGATAAAGAAAAGTACACAGTCGGCACACCTCAGTGATGGCTACGAGCCTATAGATTAAAAAATTTCATGTTCTTTGGGAAAGGAAAATTACATGTTAATTGCTTGATTTAATTGACATTGCCAATTCATTAAATAAAGCATTAGTTAACACGACTCTTTGGACGTCCAATCAGAAACAGCAGTCGAAGTTTTAATTTTGGATATGATAATAATAACAAATTTTTTTTTTTTTTAAAAATGAAGTTGGATGATTTATTTTTCTGGGTTTTTTTTTTGTCCTTAGAGATGACATGAGTGGTTATAGATTCATTAAGGTCCACAATAAGCGCAGTTTAACCGAAAAAACTTGGATCCCTAACCTCAAACTTCAAATCTTCAACCCCATTAGTCGTAATGTGAGTTGATTTCTCTACCATTTATTAAAGCGGCTCTTGCATTAATGAAAGTAGACTTTTAGCTGGTGTTTGGTTTTAAGAAAAGGAAGGAGAGGAGAAGAAAAGAAAGAAGAGGAGTGGAGAGGCAATGAGAGGAGAAAAGTATGAAAATTAATTTTTATTGTTTGGTTTTATTTTAAATTTGAAAGGAAAAGAAATTACATATTCTTTATTTGGACAAGTATATCCATTGGACTTTAGTGTTAAAATGTTAATATTATTAGTAAATATAAAAAATAATTAAACTATGAATTAATTTAATTTAAAAAATATATTAATAACAAAATATTTAATTGTATATTATATTTTTATTAATTAATTATTATTTTATAATCATAATAACCAACCTTTCATATTTAATTTAATTTAATTATTAATTTAAGTAATTATAATTAACATTATTTATTTTTAAATAATTTGGGGGCGGTCCGGCGAGGTCTAGGGAGATCCGGCGGTGGTCCGGCGAAGTCCGGCAGTGGTCCAACAATTTTTAATTTATGTTTTTTTATTTTCATATCATAGTATTTAATATGATATTTTAATTTATTTGAAGGATAATATTGAAAGTTTTGTTTTAAAATTGATAAGGAATTTAGACTCCTTACCCCTTGATGAAAAATTAAAATTTCTCAAATTATTAGATTTTAAATTCCTTTAGAAATTGATTTCCAATAAACTATAACTAACCAAAAAAAAGAAATCATAAAAGATTCTAAATTCATGTATTTTCCACCCTTCTCTCCTACTAACCAAACATACCCTTAGATTGCACTCGCTTAGTCGCTGGTGCATGTATGCGCGCACACACTTTTCACTCTATGCACCATATTAGTGTTTTAACATTTTATTTTTAATTATTCAATACATCATATGATGTATATAGCGAAACAGTATTTTAAAAGATGCAGGCATCGGTATCAAAGATTGATTATACACACACACACACACACACATATATATATATAAAGACTCGTAATAAATTTTTGTACATAATATGAATTAATGGATGCAAGTATTGGGTAAATGTTCGTTTAGTCTCTATATTTTGAGTTAATTATTTGTTTAATCCTTATATTTTAAAAAGTACCTCAAGACATCCTCACTAGTATTATATTACACTCCTACCCTTAGTTTTTCTTTACTTTTACAATAATGCATTGCAATAATATTCTTGAAGATATTGCTGAAAAGAAAAATATGTGAATTTATCAAATTAGCCTTCAAAGTAAAATTAAAATTAGTATAATTTTTTATTATTTTAATTTTACAAAGATTTGTTAGTAAGATTGTTGCAAGGGCATTTAACATTATTTTAAATTGGCTGATATTAATTTTTTTTATAAATAGATATTAGCAAGATTGATGCAAGGGTATGTAAAATACTAGTTGTTTTAGATCTTATATCTATTTCTTAATATGCTACTAAGTAGGCTAATTTTGTAGTTAAATTTTTTTTATAGATAAAAAAACTAATGACAAGAATATTGTTGTAAGGGTATTATTGTAAAAGAAAAGAAAAAATAAGGATAAGATTGTAACTTATTTAATAATAAGAGTGTCTTGAGGCATGCTTTAAAATATAAAAACTAAAATATATATTTAAGATAAAATATAGAAACTAAACAAATATTTAAAAATAAAAAATCAAAAGTACGATGTGGATATGTGCCTACCACCCAGATGAATGGTAATTGATTAGCTAAATGAAATTAATTAACTACCAAACAATTTCGTAGTTACATAGCAACAATCTCAGATTGGGTAAGGATTTCAGAAATTTTAATAGCTTATATATATATATCCCATAAAAATAGCAATTAAAATCTATAACGTCAAACCATAGCTTTCATTAGATGCGGTTGCAAGTTTAAAGGGGCTGCTAAGCAAGCTACTCATATTCTTCTTGATAAAGATCTTTCGTGAATCAATCAATCTCCTTTTGTTGTGTCATTTTCGTTCTTTGTCACCATATCAGAAACCCTAATTTTCAAGAATAAACTAGTGTAGTATATGACAAAAGAAAAAATAATTGAATGTGACAAAACAATGCAAAAGATGACCTTACAGAATTGGAAATTCTTATGACACAAATGTATGGTCATTAGAGGATAAGTAGTTGAGTTGGGTTTGAAGAATTGATTTTTTTTTTTTTTTGGTTCCTAAAAAATGAGGTTGGTGTAGATGGAAGTTAGGTTATTGAGATTATCGAATTCCTTGAGAAATTGATAAAATTTTAATATGTTGGGCATTCTTATATTTGAATTTATTTCTTAGATGACTGACATATAAATATATAATATTGACATTTAAGTTGACACACAAATGTAGGGTCATGACACAAAATTAATTTTTAGTCATTTCTTGAATAATAATTAAGACCAGGTCATTAATTTGATGATGTAACAATTTGTAGAGCATGTCAATCTTTCGGAGAATCAACTGACCCAAGCCATTCTTCAGGTCCCAAGGGCTGGGCTGGTATTGTCAGCATCCCCCAAACGGACTTCGAAGCGGAACTCAATGGCCTGTGTGCGTAACATATATTTAGAATTGTAACATGTTAGAAAAAGAAAATTACTATTATTTGGGAAACTCACAGAAGTAACCTAATGAATTTGACCAATGCGTAATAATTTTTTTGGAAGGAAAACAATAAGGATTTGAGTGAAGATTAATCTAAAAGTTAACAAACTTTAAATTTTTTTTTTCGTATACAATAAAACATTTGTTTACATTTTTCATATAAATAAACTCCTAGTCCTCATGCAGTGCATACTTTTAGCTTATCAAGCATTAACTTTGCGGATTTTATCACTCATACAAATAAAACTTTTTATGTCCAATATATTCTATGAATAAGAAAAAAAAATCTTTAATTTGTTATTTCGTTTTCACCATTCTTTTTCATGCTTCTCGTATCATTTTTAAACCATTAGTGGTTCGATCCCTCTTTAGATTTATCTAATCTTAATAAAAATATGTATGAAGTAATTTTAAAATGTTGGAGGAAACTAATGCAATAAAAAAAAATTCTCTCCCTCAAATGTGACAGTTAATATCTAATATATTGAATTTTTTATTATTTTTCTTATCTCTTAGTTTGACTCTTTCTTGATGTAATTAGTTAATTTGCATTTGAATTATACTCTCATCTTAGATTTTTCAGTATTTTTCGGAGCTTTAGTTTTTCAGCTTCATTGAATACTTGTATTATATGTTCAGTTAATTATCAATGGAATGATTTGAAGGATTCACCAACAAAATATTATCTGATAAAATGTTCTCTTCCCAATACGCATCTCCTCAAATTCCAAACGTAATTTCGTGGATAAATGATTTGCATGAAACTAATGGAGAATGGAAATTTTGGAATTTAATTCTCAATAGTTGAGGGAATAGGATGAAACAAACATTATTCTATTTAAATGTAATTTCACCTTTATCCCCGATTAACCATACAAAAACTCCACCTTCTGCTTTAGTCGTGACTACATTCTCGGATTCTGGAAATAAGTTATTGGAATAATCTAGGAACAAGTGCCGAATGTATTCCTCTAATGAAGGAAGGCCGAAGGCTCAAGAGAAGACGTGTCCATACATTGAGATTAGAGCCACTTGCCCTTGGTTAGAGACAGATTTTCTTCTACGATAGGACGACCGCCGCATCTTTCTCCATTTGGAGATAAAATCGGATGATAGCACCTATAGATATATAATAAATGTATTGAATCAGTTCTTTTTAATGAATAAATCCAATCGCAACTTCGATTATAGAATTCACACAGATCAAATAGGAAATGATACTCTATGGTTTGTCAACATGTTTCCACCACCACCTTGTTTTGATGTTATGTGATGGTCGTGGTGACTCCAATGTCCATTGGCATATTGGCTGGTGACATTTGTTGAGCGTGGCCATTACCATCACAGCTAAGTGTGCTTTCTCATTTCGTCTTTGAGGCGATAACTATGATTATACTTTTGCAGTATGGCTTTATGAAAAGCTGTCACGTTTTTTCAGACGGGACTTGTATGTATCGAATGTAGAAGCCAACAACATCATCAGCATACTAATTATCTTGCACAGCGTTAATATGAAAAAAATACATAAATATATATATGTTTTTAATTGCTAACTTCATGCAATCTTAGCTTTTAGTCTAGTAGGGGCTCTGTCCACTCTCGATTTAAGTTGTTTGTTTTTTTGCTCAAAAATAATGTTGGACCTTCTTCTTTTAATTTTAATTTCAATACGTGAGGCCTCCAAGACATAATTTCTCAACGCCTTGAGAGCCTTCTTGAATCCGTTCAGCTAATTGAGTTTCCAATTCTTGCACCCTTAAACAAGTCAATAATATCAAGCCCCAGGTCAAGAGAATAAAAATCATAATCCTAATCAAGCCTCCACCATTCAAGCCTCAAAGTCTTTTGTAATCAGTATAACTTACCCTCTCCAACAACAAGAACTTCCATTATTTGATCCCAACCGCTAAGAAGACTTTTGTAATCAGTATAACTTACCTTTTAAAACGCATATATTATTATGCATATCAGACTATTTTTTTCTGTGGAAGTGATAATTAAGAAATGAAAAATGAAAAAAAAGGGCAACTTTGATTATATTAACATTTATGTTGTTTAATTTTATAATGGATGTGGATTGTGGATTTCTACTGAAGTGGGATTATTTTTACACTGTCAAATCACAAAAAATGAGTCTCAGTAGTTCTGTTAACAGACTTGGGTAAATCTAACAGACTATAATATGATTGTGGTCCACACTGCCCGATAACACTAGACAAAAAAAAAAAAAAAAAAAAAATTAGCTATCTAGTATTTGTAACTCAATCCTCGTGGATAGTTTATTAGTAAAGCTGTGTCCGAAAACACTTTTTCATAAACATACTTTGAAAACTTCGGACTGACACCTTAAAAGCCTCTCTTTCAACACCAAATCATTCAGGCACTGGGCCAACAAAGCCTTGTTTTAAAAGAGATTTTCATAAATCAGTCGAAGTCTTTATTAATGCTGCGTTTACTTATCAATAATTGGAATGTGTTAGAATTAAAATGAGAATGAGAATCAGAATAAATTGTTTACTTGAGCTGCAGGAATCAGAATCAGAATGAGTTGAAATCCTATTGATGTGTTTACTTTATCTTGGAATCGAAATCGAAATAAGTTAAATTGTTTCAAGTTACTAAAATGCCCTTAGTTAATTATAAAAAATAACTATTATTATTATTATTAATATAAAAATGATATTAATTAAAACAATAAAATTAATAAAATTTAATAGTAATAATGATAATAAATAAATAAAATAATAAAATTAATAATAATAAATGTTAATAATGATAATATTAATAAAAAATAATAGTAATAATTAAAATAATAAAGTTAATATAATTCATTAATAATAATAATGACATTTAAATAATAATAAATAATAAATAAAATAATTACTGTCATAATAATTATTTTATATTTTAATTATAGTAATAATTTATTTATATTAAAAATTATTGTTAATAGTATATTAATATACTAATTAATTATAATAATATATTAATTAATTAATTATAATAACATTTTAATTAAATAATTATAATAATATTTTATTTAATTATAATATATTAATTAATTAACTATAATAATATATTAATTATTGTGATTATTTATTAAAAAATTATTATTAATAATTATCGTTAATAATATATTAATATATGAATACTAATAATTATTATTATTTTAATTAATTATAATAATATATTAATTAATTATAATATTTTAATTAATTTACTATAATAATATATTAATTATAAAGAGCTATTTTTCAAAAATTATTATTAATAATAATTATTGTTAATAATATATTAATATATTATTTAATAATAAAATTATTTATCAATAATAATAATAATAATAATTAACATTAATATATTAATTAATTATTTTATTTTTACCATGAATAACAATAATAATAAAAAAATATTAATTAATTAGAATAATTATTTTAGTTAATTATAATATAATTATTAAATAATTATAATATTTATATTAATAATTATTATAATAATATTTTATAATAGTTATAATAATTATATTAATTAATTATAATATATTAATATAATTAGAAATATAATTATTCTAATTATATTAATAATTATTATTATTATATTTTATATTAATTATAATACTTTTCTTTATTTGGATAGATAAAACGTTTACACCAAGTGACAACAGATAAGAGGGGCAGATCGAAATAAAAAAATTGCATATGAACAAATTAAGAAAAAGCAACCGCTAGAAAACAGTTCGTTAATTGGAATTTAAGTGGCAACATTACAAACTCATTAAAACAAGAAGTATGAATTGAAATCACTTGGAACCCCCACTAGAAACCAGGTTTTTGAAACAGGGAAGAAAGGCATTTTGAGTGGTTTGATCATCCCATTGAAGATTATTCCACCACCATTCTTTTCCCTTGATAATAAGCTTACGTTCCAATCCACTGATGCTATCAAATGGAAGCTTCTTAAGCTTTGGACATAAGCTTACCTTCAGTTCCTTCAAATGAGGGAAGGGCAAGGCCCTTGGGTGGATGCTCCTCAATCTTTCTAATCCGTTTAGGCTAAGAAATTCAAGCCTCGCAAATGGGATTAGATTTTGCATCTCCTCGGATGGAACTTCACCCAATTTTTCCAGGCTGATTATTTCTTCCAAATAACGGCAGTTGAACATCGTAATATGCTTGAGATTTGGAGCAAGAATAAGCCATGTCACGTGCCTCAAATTGGATCCGCCTATTGAAACTTTCTGGAGACTATTGAACCCACGAGTTTCTCGGATTCTTTTCACTTCTCCTCCTGCATAGTCAATCTCCATTTCTTCCAAATCTTTACAATACGTCATGTCAAGTGCTTCGAGACGCCTTAAACTTGCTAAAGTGAAAACACTGAGCGACAATAAACTCTGGCAGTTTCTAAGGCTTAGAGATGGAGTATTGCTAACGATGCTCTGTAATCTGGGAGATGTCAGCAATCTTTGAAGAGCTGAAAAACTTTGTAAGGTGAGGGTCAGCACATTTAAATGTTTCAAACCAAGCAATTCCTCCACCAAAACTGAACTGCCTCCATACAAAATGCTATCTGCTTTTTGTTTAAAAGAACCACATTTGAACATTCTCAATGCTTCCAACATCTTTAGATTCGATATCACTTGTCCTGGAATTTTAGAGATTCGATTTGTAGACTCCAAGTTCAAACATTTGAGATTAACCAGGTACTGTAACTCTATTGGCAATCCTTCTATTAGGGTCTCTGATAGATCAAGATGTTGAAGTGAAGCCAAGTTTGAAATTCCTACAGGAAAATGCTGTAGTGAAATGTTACGTGACAGCTTTAAAACTCTAAGAGAAGCCATTGATTGAAAGAAACCTTCAGTAGACCAGGATATATCGTTGGAACTAAGAAACAAAGTCCGGAGATGAGGAGATGCAGGAGAATCTGAAAGTGTCCTAATTTTGTTTTGCATCAGTGACATCCTTGTAACCTCGTTCCACAATTCAGATCTTGGTGTTTCAGTTAATCCTACACCTGCAAGAACTAAACACCTTTCCTCCTGCTTCTCAGTCGTAGATGCAATCCACAAAGCCATGTCACGGACCACATCGTGCATTTTTACATAATTATCTTCTTCTTCTTCTAACAGACAAGCATGAAGAAGATTACGAATGACAGAGTAACCTTGATTTCGAGCCCCAATACCATTATACTCATCTAAAAACCCCTCACATATCCAACAATCTATCAAGTCCTCTATGCTAATACTATAGTCTTCTGGAAAAAAACTACAGTACAGGAGACAAAATCTGGTTTTACTGCTAGGCAAAAAATCATAGCTGAACTTTAAACGAGAAAACACCCTTTTCTCCATACCTGAAAACTTAGATGCTGAACTCCTTAGCACGTCTATTGCATGTTCCCACTCTCGAGGGGCCTTCTTAGAAGCCATGGCTCGACCGACAGTGATTAGATCAAGTGGCAAACCACCACATTCTCTGGCCACAGTTTCTGCTAGCTCAGGAATATCAGGATGACCGTCGAGAATATTTCTTCCCACTTTCTCCTCAAATAATTTCCAGGCATCTTCATATCCCAGACACTCCACTTTAAAGGATTTGTGAGCATCCATTTGGCCGCAAACTTCGAACTCACGCGTTGTGAAAACTACCTTAGACGCACTTGTACGGCTTGGCACAGGTACACCCACCTGAGCTAAATCAACTAGCTCCCATATGTCATCCAATAATAACACAAACTTGGTGTTCCTCATGATCTTGAATATTACTTGAGCTTTCTCGTGAAAAGTTTTGCTACTCCATGACTCGTTACACAAACCAATCTTTTTCGCAATACTATCTTGTACCTTTTCGAGCTGCAAGTCTTTGGACACCACTTCCCAAATAACAAAATCGAAATTGTTTGGCTTGTGAAGGAAGCTGTTGTTGATTTGCGCCAACAGGGTGGTTTTACCCACCCCTCCCATACCGTACAGGCCAACAATTCCCACAGGTTCTTCCATGAGGCACCTCCAAATTCTGTCTAAAATAGATTCCATGGCCACTACTGTCGGTGGAAGAGGTCTTTCATCGACTGGGTTTTCAGGTACCATTTGTGCCACGTCTTTGAAATCTCCTTCCTCTCTTAAACTCTGCACATTTTTCAATGACTTGACAACTTTTTTCCCATACTTGTAGCTTGCGATGCAGTTGTCGGAACAGAAGCCACCGAGACAAATTTTCTCCTCTTCTCTACGGCTTTCTAGCATCAGTTCTTCAACTTCATTTTCCACATCTTGCACTCTGGAAAGCCACCCGTGCACTTGCTGCAGCTGTCTCATTTGCCTTTGTTCAGCTACGGTGATCCGTATCTGCACGTCATTTCTCGCTTCAATTAACTTTTGCAATTCTGTCCGCAAGGCGTCAAGATTGTCTTTCAAATGATAGATATACCCTGCTTTGCTAGCAGTGCAATCTAGGCAACGAGAAATAGCGTCGTCACATGAGAATGAGGCTGAGCAAATGTTTCCCATAGTTTGTATAGAATTCAATATTCAACTATTAAAGAGATGAGAATATATGAGGAATACAATGATAGTTAATTAGCTTGGTTCTGCAATTGATGGGGCTTATTCTTTGTATAGAGTAAAGGGACTAAGCTAATGTAGGAATCTTAGAAATTTCTGTGCCAGACAGATGATATTAATTTAATTAATTATATGTTTCTTCTAGGAAAGTGAATGTTTTAGCCCACTGGGTGATAGGTTTCCTAGGAAAGTGAAATTTCTCCACCTACTGAGTGGTTTTTCGTGGAGGTTGCATGTGTCAACTTCATAGACAATGGTTGGTGTATAAGAATGGGTAAAACGCTAATTAAGTTTTAACTCTCTGCCACCTTGGATTAACTTAGGTGGTCGCTCAAATAAAATTATTGGAAGTAAGATGAGTCTGTTCTTAATTTTTTGTTTTGTATAGAGTAGTTTGTTCTTAATTAATGCAATAGAAAGTTGATGTTTTAGTGTATATAAACTAATTTCTCTAAAGGAAATGGATCATAAATAATTTTTGACCCAAATGTTATTCTTAATTTAAAAACTCTAGTTTATCTCAAAGTTGAAAACAGGTAAGACTTGGTTGTCATTTGGATTTATATACATTAGAAAAATGATTAACAAGAAGATAGTGCCAAATGGAGACTACTAAATCAGTAGGGTCCTGTTTCTTAACAAAAACTTGTCATTTTTCTTTATCTTTGAAGAATACATTAAGGTTGTCCGGTTTTAAGAAATAGCTCAAAAACCTCTCAGTTGTTAACTCAATTGTGGTGTAAGACATTTTTTTTGGGGACAAAAATATTTGAAATATTCGTTCGCTCTCTTCAAATTTTCCTTAGACTAGTAATTAGGGGTGGGCAGAACTGAATCGAACTCGAAAGTTTATCGGTTTGGTTCTGTTTTTTTCTGGTTTGGTTCGGTTTTTTAATAGAAAATCCAAAAATTTCGGTTTGATTTTTGGTTTTTTTTCTAAATCCGAAAACCGAGTTGAAAAATCAAAAAGTAATATTTGAAACAAAAAAATGCCACGTGGCGTGTAGAGATTGGAAGTTTTTTTATTTCGGTTCGATTTTTTTGGTTTAGGTTCGGTTTTTTTAAACTAAAAAACCGAATTTATTAAAACGAAACCAAACCGAATAAAAAATTTCAAATCGGTTTTTTTAAATTCACAAACCGAACCGAACCTAAACCGAATATTAAAATCCAAACCGAACGGATGCCCACCCTTACTAATAATGAATGTAAGTCTATTTTTTGTTCAATTATGGGAGTATTTCTCTCTCATCAAGTACTGTTGTAGTAGATTTTTAGGCTACCTTCATTGGTATTGCACAAATCAATAATAATCACGACAGATTTTTGTATTGTTATTGTACAAATCAATAATAGTCAATACTAGTAAATTATTGTTAAAAAATTTAGAAAAAAAAAATCTCACTGTTGAGGTGAAGAGGAGTGTACCGAGCTGCATCATTATAAGAGAAAAAACAATTACGTTAACTAAATTTACGAATATGCCATCAATGATCAATCATAAGAGTGCCATTCAAATTAAAAAAAACTTTATGGAATTCACTTTTCCTTCCCATTCAACGACAACAATACTAAAAGCCAAGAATTTAAAAAAAATTGGTGGTCCCCTTCACGATTCTTCATCATCTGGAATCTTCCAATTTTTTTGGCTTTATATCCTTTTTCTACTGATATGCTTTTCAGACTTATATAAATTAATTATTTTTTGGGATGGATTTTATTGTTTTATTCTACATTTTATTGTCAATTAAAAAATTATCTCTCCATATTTTTTTTTGTCATATATATTAAATCACTACGACATATTCTTTACACCACTTTTATTTTTATATTTATATTAATCAACTATTTTAATATTAAAAAATAAATATTTTATCCTTAAATAAATAAAAGACTATTTATTTTATAAAATTTTAAAAAATAAAAAAATTATAATTACAAGAACACTCAGGAATTTTAAAATAAATAAATTTTAAAATTCAATATGTTAATTTTTTATAATTATAATTTTATTTAAAAATATCATATTAATTTTTTATAATTATAATTGAGAGTCTCTATATATGTAATATTGGGTCATGTGACACATAAATTGGAGTCATTAGGTACAGGTCATTAACTTCATGATGTAAGTTTCAAAATAAAAATTATGATGTAAAGATTTGCAGAACCTGTTTAAACTTTGAGAAGACGAAATGCAAATGCTAAAAAACGGGCTTATTTATTTATTTATTTTTTGAGTGGGCTTAAAAAGAGGTTGAAAATAAACATTTCCTTGTTAGGGATCAAATGGACCATTGGATCATCAACCGTCTTGCCTTAAAACCATATGAATCCACTAAATTTTATTATTTTAATGGGCTTGAACTTGATGATGTGGACCAAACCTGCCCAGATTCCTCCATGCTTGGATTGGACTTCGACGCCTAAACCAATTGCATTTGTTAATATTATGAGTTTAGCTTTTAACACCCCTTTAAATATCTTTTAAAACTACACTTTTTTTTTCCAATTTTAACCTTAAAAATCATTCTATAAAACAGAAAGTTAATTAATTGTCAAAAAGGAATTTGAACTTGCATACAAAGCGCTTAAAAGATTTTAAATTATGAGAAAATAATCTAAACTGAAATAGAAACTTTAACAATTCACACAAGAAAGTGTATTAAATTTAAAAAAGCTTACTTAAAGGCTCAATATTAAATCCTATTTAGAGAGAGAAAGTCAAGATCATGAGTTTTTTTTTTAGAAATAGAAATAAAAGGTAATGATCTGAAATAAAGTTGTTAATAATATGTAAAATACTCCAATGAATTTATATTATAAGAGAAAATTCAAGCCGAATTAAAAATTTATAGAGAAGAAAATTATTTAAGTTAAGAAAGTTATAGAGAGAGAATATGAAAGATCTGGTGGGTTTTTTTAGAAATAAATGTAGGGATATTTATGTAATTAAACTAGTAAAGGGATTTTATAAGAATTTTCAAGGAGTGGAAAAAACATCACTCTTAAAATTATTGGCATAGCTAAAAATAACAATATTGAAAGTAATTACATACTAGCTTTTATTTTTCGTTTTTCTATTCAATATTGGTGTTTCAGAAGAGGAAATTTGACTTGCCCCGAATTGTTTTGGGGTAAAATTATCGGAGCAACATAGTTTTTCTTCATAATGTTCTTCTTCTTCCTTTCACTTATTGTTTTATTCTCTTTTTATTCTTAAATAAATTTTTAAAAAATAAGAGTAATGCAATGATTGTCAACTATGCATTATAGTATCAACATTTGACTTTCAATTAAACTGTCACATAGTCAGTTTATTAATATTTATCATACATAATTCATAAAAATTAATAAATATTAATTATTACAGTATAATTAGCGTTCAAATGTTGAAATGATTCGGAATAATAATAAAAAATTCTTTGTTCACTTGATAAATACTTTTAAAAAAAGTTGACTTACAAGATACCAATATGTTTTTAGTTCTGTTGATTTGAAAATAAAAATCATTTCCAAACTTTCCCTAGTTAATCATAATAATTATTTAGGATAAACTTGAATTTGCCCTGTACTTAGAAATCATTAGGAGATCAAGTTGATGCTTTTCTGTTTATGTTTGAAAGCAAAGAAAAGAGCAACGACAATTAAAAAGAGATTATTCCTTAAATATAATAACTTGTAGAACTGCATTGTAGTGGGAGAATAATTTGATTAGTAGCCAAGTATATGTTATTGGGAGAAACTTAAACAGCTATCTAAACAAGTCAACAAAGTGTAAATGAAATGAGAAAGTACACTGTAATGTTATTGATCATAAACTTCCATTATTTGATGCCAACAGCTAAGAAGACTTTTGTAAAGTTCTTTTCTATATATATCCGCAAATCCTGTAATGTTATTGATCATCCATCAATACTATTAAATTTTCTCCATCATAGGGTCTTTAAAACCCATCGTTGCACTTGTTGCAGCTGCTGCATTTGTTGTTGTTCAGCAACGATAACTCTTATCAGCATATCATTCCTTGCTTAAGTTCAATCAACTTTTTGAAACTCTCTCTGCAAGAGATCAAGATTATCTTGGAGATAACGTATCACATACCCTGCTTTTCTAACAGAGCAGCCTAGGCATATTGAGAAATAGTGATATCACATTATGACGATGAGGGTGAGCAAACGTTTCCCACTGGTTTTTCTGATTCAATATTCAACAAAGAGATGAAGAAATGTGATGAGAATAATGGGGAGAAAAAAACTAAGCTTATAATCAGCTTAACAGAGCAATATTTAGACTCAGATTGATAGATCCTATTAAATTTTGGTCTAAGGGTGGCTTAAAGCTTGCAAAAATCAGTACAACTTACTTTCTAAATTGCATAAATTATTATGCATATCAGCCTATTTTTTCAGTGCAAAGGATAATTGAGAAATGAAAAATGAAAAATGGATGACTTTGATTATATCAACATTTATGTTATTTAATTTTTAGCGGATGTGGATTTCTATTGACAAATCACAAAAAATGAGTCTTTTAGTAGTTCTGTTGCCAGATCTAGGTAAATCTAAAAACTATAATATGATTTAGCGAACTGCTTGATAACAATAGAAAATATTTAGCTATCTAGCATTTATGACTCAATCCTAGTAGACAATTTATTAGTAAAACTAGACCCGAAAACACGTTTTCATACACACGCTTTGAAAACTCCGGACTCAGGCCCTTAAAACCTCTTTATCAACACCAAATCATTTGGACGCCGGATCAGCAGAGCTGTGTTTTAAAAGAGATTTTCCGAAATCAGTCGAAATCTCTACTAAGTTGTTACTATTTTTTGTCAAAACTTTTCTGATTTGGAAACATAAATATTTACACCAAGTGACACTAGATAGGAAGGGCAGAACAAAATAAAAAAATTACAAATGAACAAATTAAGAAAAAGTAACCAGTAGAAAACAGTTCGTTAATTGGAAATATTACAAACAGACTAAAACAAGAAGTATGAATTGAAATCACTTGGCATCCACACTACTAATACCGGGTTTTTAAACAGGGAAGAAAGGCATTTTTAGTGGCTTGATTAACCCATTGAAGATTATTCCACCACCATTCTTGTCCTTTGATAATAAGTTTACGTTCCAATCCGCTGATGCAATCAAATGGAAGCTTCTTAAGCTTTGGACATAAATCTACCTTCAGGTCCTTCAAATTAGAGAAGGGCAAGGCCCTTGGGTAGATGCTCCTCAATTTTGCTAATCCGAATAGGCTAAGACATTCAAGCCTTGTAAATGGGATTAGATTTTGCATCTCCTCGGATGGAACTTCGCCCAATTTTTCAAGACTGATTATTTCTTCCAAACAAAGGCAGTCAAACATATTAATATGCTTGAGATTTGGAGCAAGAAGAAGCCATGTCACATGCCTCAATTTGGATCCACGTATTGAAACTTTCTGGAGACTATGGAACCCATGAGTCTCTCGGATTGTTTTCACTTCTCCTCCTGCATAGTCAATCTCCATTTCTTCCAAATCTTCACAACCCATCATGCCAAGTGCTTGGAGCCTTAAACTTGCTAAAGTGAAAACACTGAGTGACAATAAACTGTGGCATTTTATAAGGCTTAGAGATGGAGTATTGCTAACGATGCTCTGTAATCTGGGAGATGTCAGCAATCTTTGAAGAGCTGCAAAACTTTGTAAGGTGAGGGTCAGCACATTTAAATGTTTCAAACCAAGCAATTCCGCCACCAAAACTGAACTGCCTCCATACAAAATGCTATCTGCTTTTTGTTTAAAAGAACCACATTTGAACATTCTCAATGCTTCCAACATCTTTAGATTCGATATCACTTGTCCTGGAATTTTAGAGATTCGATTTGTAGACTCCAAGTTCAAACATTTGAGATTAACCAGGTACTGTAACTCTATTGGCAATCCTTCTATTAGGGTCTCTGATAGATCAAGATGTTGAAGTGAAGCCAAGTTTGAAATTCCTACAGGAAAATGCTGTAGTGAAATGTTACGTGACAGCTTTAAAACTCTAAGAGAAGCCATTGATTGAAAGAAACCTTCAGTAGACCAGGATATATCGTTGGAACTAAGAAACAAAGTCCGGAGATGAGGAGATGCAGGAGAATCTGAAAGTGTCCTAATTTTGTTTTGCATCAGTGACATCCTTGTAACCTCGTTCCACAATTCAGATCTTGGTGTTTCAGTTAATCCTACACCTGCAAGAACTAAACACCTTTCCTCCTGCTTCTCAGTCGTAGATGCAATCCACAAAGCCATGTCACGGACCACATCGTGCATTTTTACATAATTATCTTCTTCTTCTTCTAACAGACAAGCATGAAGAAGATTACGAATGACAGAGTAACCTTGATTTCGAGCCCCAATACCATTATACTCATCTAAAAACCCCTCACATATCCAACAATCTATCAAGTCCTCTATGCTAATACTATAGTCTTCTGGAAAAAAACTACAGTACAGGAGACAAAATCTGGTTTTACTGCTAGGCAAAAAATCATAGCTGAACTTTAAACGAGAAAACACCCTTTTCTCCATACCTGAAAACTTAGATGCTGAACTCCTTAGCACGTCTATTGCATGTTCCCACTCTCGAGGGGCCTTCTTAGAAGCCATGGCTCGACCGACAGTGATTAAAGCAAGTGGCAAACCACCACATTCTCTGGCCACAGTTTCTGCTAACTCAGGAATATCAGGATGACTGTCGAGAATATTTCTTCCCACTTTCTCCTCAAATAATTTCCAGGCATCTTCATATTCCAGACACTCCACTTTAAAGGATTCGTGAGTATCCATTTGGCCGCAAACTTCGAACTCCCGCGTTGTGAAAACTACCTTAGACGCACTTGTACGGCTTGGAACAGGTACACCCACCTGAGCTAAATCAACTAGCTCCCATATGTCACCCAATAATAACACAAACTTGGTGTTCCTCATGACCTTGAATATTTCTTGAGCTTTCTTGTGAAAGCTTTTGCTACTCCATGACTCGTTACACAAACCAATCTTTTTCGCATTACTTTCTTGTATCTTTTCGATCTGCAAGTCTTTGGACACCACTTCCCAAATAACAAAATCGAAATTGTTTGGCGTGTGAAGGAAGCTGTTGTTGATTTGTGTCAACAGGGTGGTTTTACCCACCCCTCCCATACCGTACAGGCCAACAATTCCCACAGGTTCTTCCATGAGGCACCTCCAAACTCTGTCTAAAAATGATTGCATGCCCACTACTGACGGTGGAAGAGGTCTTTCATCAACTAGGTTTTCTGGTACAGTTTGAGCCACGTCTCTGAAAACTCCTTCCTTTCTTAAAGTCTGCACATCTTTCAATGACTTGACAACCTTTTTCCCTTGCTTGTAGCTTCTGATGCAGTTCTCGGAAGAGGAGCCACCGAAACGAATTTCCAACTCTTCTCAACGGCTTTCTAGCATCAGTTTTGCAACTTCTTTTTCCACATCTTGCACTCTGGAAAGCCACCCGTGCACTTGCTGCAGCCGTCTTATTTGCCTTTGTTCAGCTACGATGACCCTTATCTGCACATCATTTCTTTCTTCAATTAACTTTTGCAATTCTGTCCGCAAGGCATCAAGATTGTCTTTCAAATGATAGATATACCCTGCTTTGCTAGCAGTGCAATCTAGGCAACGAGAAATAGTGTGGTCACATGAGAATGAGGCTGAGCAAACGTTTCCCATAGTTTGTATAGAATTCAATATTCAACTATTAAAGAGATAACAATATATGAGTGCTACAATGTTAGTTAATAAGCTTGTTTCTGCAACTGATGGAGCTTATTCTTTAAATAGAATAAAGGGACTAAGCTAATGTCCGAATCTTAGAAATTTCTTTGCCAGATAGGTTATATTAATTTAATTATATGTTCTTCTAGGAAAGTGAACTTTCTCCACCGACGGAGTGTTTTTTCGTGGAGGTTGCATGTGTCAACTTCATAGACAATGGTTGGTAGATGAATGGGTAAAACATTAATTAAAGTTTGAAAAAAAGATATTCTCACAATAGATAGTACAAAGGAATAGGGTGGGCAGAGTGGCGCGGGCTAGGCCGGGCCACATGAGGGCCAGGGGCCAGCGCCATTTTGCCCAGGGCCAAGGCCTGAAAATTTCAGGCCCATGAATGACGGGCCTGGACATGGACCTCCTTAAAAAGCCCTAGCCTAGGCCCAGCACTCTTCTTGATAGAGATCTTCCCTGAATTAATGAAACCACTTTTGTTGTGCCGTTTTCATTCATCGTCACCATATCAAAAACCCTAATTTTCATAAGTACACTATATAATTAAAAAAAAATTGAGTGTATGCAGAAATGGAAATTCTTAAGACAAATGTTTAGGCATTTGAGTAAAAGTAGTTGAGTTGGTTTGAAGAATTGATTGTTTTTTTTTTTTTTTGGTTCCTTAAAAGTGAGTTTGGTGGGATGTAAACACCTTTTGCTTCAGTATGTTTTGTCGTTTTGACTTTCGAGACAAATAAATTACATGAGAAATTGACAATCTCTATATATGTAATATTGGATCATGTGATACACATGAGTTGGAGTCATTAAGTACAACTCATTAACTTTATGATGTAAGTTTCAAAATAAAAATTATGATGTTAAAGATTTGTAGAACGCGTTCAATCTTTGAGAAGATGAAATGCAAATGCTTAAAAGAAGAGCTTGAAAATAAACATTTCCTTTGTTAGGGATCAAATGGACCATTGGACCATCAACCGTCTTGCCTTAAAACCATATGAATCCACTAAATTTTATTATTTTAATGGGCTTGAACTTGATGATGAGGACCAAACCTGCCCAGATTCCATGCTTGGATTGGACTTCGAAGCCTAAACCAATTGCGTTTGTTAATATTATGGGTTGAGCTTTTAACACCCCTTTAAATATCTTTTAAAACTACGCATTTTTATTTTTACAATTTTAACCTTAAAAATCATTCTATAAAACAAAAAGTGTACGTTTGGTATCGTTTTTAACTGAGCTTTTTTCGTTTTACAAAAATAAAAAAATAGAAAATGCGTTTGGTGGGGCAGTCTCGTGACTAAAATGGAAAACTTTGGAGAATGAAATATTTTCATTCTTTAATTTTTCTTAACAAATGTAGAAAATACAATATTTGCGCTCTTTGAATTTTTTTTTTCTAACATGCATACATTAAATGCATGGGGACCACATTGTGGTGACTTTTGTGATTTTTTACCATTTAAAAAATTATGGGCTCAAAATAGATTTTGTTATGTTTATGTAATAATTTTAATTTAAAAATGTTTTTAAATAAAATAATAATTATTTTTTTAAAATAATTATGGATATCCTATAAATTATTATATAACATTTTATTTAATAAAACTTTGTAATAATATAAAAAAAATACTACTTATAATTTTATATTAATATTTATTATTACATTATTTTACTTGTTTATTCAATTTTTACAAAAGTATCTAAAATAACAAAAAGATAAATTTAAATTGTTATATATATATAATGTAACTATTCCAAAATAATTTTCATAAAAATTATATCAAACACATTTTCGCTATTTGTATTTTTTAAAAAAACTACCAAACACATTTTACTCTTTTTCATTTTTAGACGTTAGTTTTAAAATATACTATCAAACGCGTTTTTATTTTCACCACAAACTAATCCTTCTTATTTTTCAAATGAAATTCGAAAAAACCATTTGAAAAACAATTCCAAACACACCCAGATTCTAGGTCTTCTTTTCAAAAGCAGGCCATTAATAATCATATACTATTTTTTTTCTTTTTTAGTGATTGTAAGTAAAATTAAAGATGATAAATTAACTACTTTAGATACCACTTGAAGCCTTGCCTATAATTTAATATATCCTTACATGGAAAATGGATTAAAATTTATATGGGGTTTCCGCTTGCTCTTTATGACCACTAAATGGCTTTTTGGAATTGGTCCAAAAATGCTTACTCAAAGTGATTTTGGGGGAGAAAGCATGAAGCATGCTCTTATGAATCATCTGTGCTTTGTGCTTTAGAACATAGAGGTTACTTTGTTAGTGACTTTGTTCACCACAAAAGAGAATTGATTGATGTTAGCAAAATATAAAGTTGAAATATAATTATCATGACTAAACACCGATTAGAGTTATCTAAGCATGACATCACCTTGACCTGTGCAATTATACCACAAATTAACTAGATTAGATTAATTCTTTTTGTTGGGCTATGAAGATTGATTGATTATTAATTACTTCGCTTTTTATTTTTTTCATTATATGCTTAAGCAAATTGCTCATTCTAAAATATGCTAATAATAGCTTTCATAAAAACTTTGAGATATAACAAATATTCAAACTCTAAGCTAATATATATAAGTTTGAGATTGAGAAGCTACGACTTTTAACGGTAGTTATCATAGAAAAATGAATAGATGATTTAATTTAACATTAGTTATCAAGTAAAGTATATGTTTACCCAACCCTTAACTATTGTCATTGACAGAACTACAGTACTATGGCGAGATGAGGCAGATACTCCAACTAGGATTTAAAAATTATTTTATGTATAATATCACAACTCCAACTGGGATTTGAAATTTTTTTATGTATCACAACAACTCTTGGGGTCTTAAAATGCATTGCTGATTTTTAAATTTTTGGAACTGCCCGTTAGAAATCTCACTGTTTCACTTATATTTTAATTTGAACTTTTCCTAGCCAATCTAAGTTATTGGGTATTGGCTATCATATTTTCAAACTTCAGCTGATACACAACCGTTGATGAAGCGTACTCTTAATTTTTAATTACTTTGAAGTTCTTTCCAGAGGAAGATTAAGTTTAAATTATATTTACTATTGTAGAATATACAAAGATGTTAGAACTTGGAATTAATTCTGTTTTTATTTTTGAATTACACTCATTTGTGTTAATGAATTCTTTAGAACTTAATGAGCCCTTCTACTCTTATAGCAAAAACAGTAGCCTCTCTAATCGTTTGCATGTAAAAACATGCAGGACCTCCCGGAGCACCAACGCAGTGATGCAGTGAGTTCAATGGTATATGAAGCCAATGCTAGGGTTCGTGACCCGGTTTACGGCTGCGTCGGCGCCATATCATCTTTGCAGCAACAAATAGACTCACTGCAAGCCCAGTTGACTCTAGCACAAGCTGAAGTTGTGCACATGAGAATGCGCCAAGTCTCACCTTCACTTCATCCCATAACTTGCCAGCAAATTCAATGGACCATATGGTTGATCATCATCATCAAGCCAATATTGGAGGCTCTCTGTGGTCTTGCTAAGCTAAACTAATTAACCTAGGATGCCAAATCGCCATCTCTTTTTTTTTTTTAAGTTATTTATAATTAACTATAATGAGCTTGCTTTATTGTCTGCTGCATGCTTCTTTTTCCTTTTGTGTTTACATCTTTATTAATAAGTATAGCCTCATCAGTCATTATATGTGATCTTTATACTTGACCTATAGATGATGATGATCATTAACCATATTGTAAATAATATACTTGATATTATATATAAAATATCATACGTTTTTTCTATTTAATATTGTATTACAATCTATTGAGATTTACATTAAAAAAAAATTGCAGGACTCTGGATTTATTTGTTATTGAGGTTTTGTGAAAAATTAACTTACCAAACACTTTGGAGTAGTATGTTTTAAACTATAATTGCTCAAACACTTTAGGTTTGTTTCATTAGCTATGCAGCTTTGATGTCTGAGCTCAAAACCAACCTAGATGATGATGATCGTTTGTCTTCTCTACTTAAACCAGATAATATGATGATCATTCACCACATTGGAAATAATATGATTGAGGTAAATATCAATTATAATGAGTTATCATATGTGTTTAATTCAAGAAGATTCGCATTTAGCACGTCTAAATAATTAGAAGCAACTGAGAATTTGACTCAAATCTCGAAATTCATGGGGTGGTTGAGCTAGCTGCTTCTTCTGCACCACATTTCCATCATTCTATGTTGTAAGAACATATGAAAACTACATCACAAGAAATGAACGCTTTTGAGTGGAAAACTAAAGTTCAACTACTGCCTGCTTTCTCTTTTCATCATAAGTTCATCCCAGGAAAAAATAGTAATAAAAATGAATTATCTGAATGATTGAAATCTTATTGTTCAATCAATATATGCATGTAGAGTGATTCAAAACTGGGTCAGAGATCTCAAAAGAAACTGCCTCTGGTTCAGAGTGTAGATCATCTTTAGATTCTTCTTTTTGCTTTATTTTTCCTTTGGATCACCCCATAATACCCAGAACTTACAATCTTCGTGTAAGTAGAAAACTAGTGGGTAGTGGCTCTCAGTTTTGCCAAGTTGGTACCCAAGAGATATCAAACCTCAAAAGTCATAGGAGCATACTACAGGTGTCACTGTTCACCATGTATTATCATCTATGGGAGCAATTTCCATCTCCCTTCACTACTCAATACACTGACTTTGGTTCTAGAGATCCAAAAACATTTGTAAGCTAATGGCTGTTCTGAAACTAGCTTAGTTGATGCATGTTTTAAGGTTCCGGGTCACAAAGTGGTACCACTAGCTTGGGAATAACTATCTGTTATTGGACATCCTCACGGCTAGATGAAGCCCTTAATGATGTCAGTTGAGTACTCAACATTGCAGCGATTCCTTTAACTTCACGGCTGTGGGAAGGAGGCATTCTGTTTTGTTCACAGAATGCCAACATTGTTTGGGAACTACTGCAAGAGGCAGGAGTTCAGCATTGACACTGAAAACCAGAACATTCACAAAGTTCAGAAAATAATAGTTTAAATGGTTAAATACGATAACAAGGTTGGAAAATTCCAATTGAATTTAGAACTCAATTACTTGCTATATCTGATATAGATTAACATAAAATTAAACTACTTGAGTTAAACACAGGTACATTCCAATCAATGAAGTTGAACACATGGGCTCTTAGCCTTTCCACATATGGTCTTACTATTTGGCATTGAATTATGGATGTTCAATTGCATTTTATTATAAGTAGCAAAAGAAAAAAATTTAACAGTAAAAATTTGTAGAGTGAACATGTTTATTTAAGGAAAAAACGGAAAAAGAATTATAGGAAGAAGAGAAATGTGAAAACAAAAAAAAGGATCGTCAAGGTAAATATACCTTTTGCTTGCCCCTATGAACTCCATCAGGATCATTATCCTTTTATATGTATGGCAGTATGCTTCATAGCATAATGGTGGGTGGAGAGTCCCCTCAATCCTCTCAAATCTCGACAAGAAACCTATGCTTTGGCCATTGTCTACAAATTAGTTTGAACTAAAATCAGGCACTACAATTGACTATGCCCCATATTTCAAACTCAATTGAGAATTATTAACCCTCGTCCGTCGGGTTCGAGGCTGTTGTTGTTCAGCAAGCTTAACCTTATTCAGCAGATCTTGTTTTTTTGCAATCAAGTTCTCCTTTTGAGTTTGCAAGTCATCGAGATTATCTTTAAGACCCCATATATACTTAGCTTCTCCACCAACGTAAGATAAAATTGAACAAATTGTGTCCTTCGATAAGAGGGCTGGGATGCAGTTACCCATTTTTGTTGAAAGATTTCGAAGGAATGAAAGAAGAAGAGAAACTAACAGTAGAGTATAAAGAACAACTTTTATTATCTCCTCAACTTCAAGTTATAGGCGAGAGAGAACATTTGTGGTTATTATCATCTGAATACCCAAATAATTAGCTGCAAAATTGTCTTTTTGTTGAAAATCATTCGTATTATAGATCCAAACAATGTAAAGCCGAAATCATCTTTTTTGACCAAAACGCAAACACACCCAATTATCATCATTAAGATGTGAAGTGGTTGTTCGCTGACAGACGCAGAATTTTCATTAGTAGACTTTTTATCGAAATAGTTTTAGTTATTTAGTTGTTAATGAGAATTTTTAATAAAAATTATAAAATTATTTTAATAAATAAAATTTTAAAATTATTTAATAAAAAGAATGAAATAAAATTATCAAATAAATAAAAGATATATTAAATATTTTAAATATTATTAATCTCTTCTCTCAAAAATCTAAAGTTTAAGTTTTTACTAATAAAAATAAAAATGACTTATTTAATTTTTAAAAATTCTACTAAAAAATTAAAAAAATTTAATAAAAAATTTAAAAAATGAAATAAGTATTTATAATCATTAAATTAAGCTATTTAGATATATTTGCAAGCAAAATAATAAGAAATTTGAAATTTAGCTCAAGAAAATAGTTCAGCCACCTATAAATCTTTGCATGGAATATTGTGATTGCAGAAGTAACAATCTTTGACAAAAATATTATTTCTGTAGCAATCCTTATCTCAGGTCTGCACTTTAGAAAATTTGCAATTACTATTAGGGTAAATCAGTAAACAGAAAATCACAAAGAAATATTTTAATCATAATTATACAGTAAAGTACTTTTTAAGTTCACTATGAGTAGGACACTGACAGCTAGTTTACCATGCAGAAGGAAGGCACAACTATCCTTCTAGCCAAATAACTAAAGAACAATTATACAATTTTGCTTTAATGCCAAGCCTTTTAAGAAAGTAAGAGTGATTTTAAAAAACTAAAGTTACGTTCGCTTGAATTGAAATCAGAATCTAATGGTAAAACATGTAAGTGAAAATGAGGCTGAAAAAACATTTATGGTTTAAACCTATACTGTGTCATTATAACTAATATTGCTGTCTAAGCATTTCTAAAGTGTATGTACATAGTGGCATGATAAATTCTGTTATACCTTAAAGCAGCTAATTCAGCAGAGGTTTTTGGTCCATTTAACTACTTAGACTTACATACAGCTTAATTCTGATATTGCAATCTCCTGGTTTTCTCAGTGCCATGTTCCAATGATGAAATGGTATAATTATCGGCCAGTATCCCCTTGATTGACATTTTATCAAGGGCTAAAGACAGATCCACGTCTCCCTTTCCCAGGTAGGGATGTAAAAGAATTGTGTATGCGACAATATCAGGTTCCAGTTCTCTATCAATAATTTCATAAACGACTCTAATAGCAGCTTGAAGGTTGTTTGCCTTGCAAAGCCCTGAAATCAAAACAGTAAAAAGTACAACATCGGGTCTTATTTCCATTTCCTTCATCTCCTTCCAAAAACTGAAGCATGCGTAGAAGAAATTTTCCAATCTATTTTTAAATGAGCATCGAATAAAATGGTACAAAGAGCAACATCAGGTTTGATCCCTTCCAGCTTCATATCATTGAAAATATCCAAAGCTTCCCGCAAACAATTTTCCTTTTAATAACCATTTATCAGCCTTGTATAGGTAACAAGATCAGGAGTTAAACTTTGTGAATTAAATAATCAAACGCCCATCTTGCCAGTTTGATTTCTCCTGCCTGACATAATGCACCTATGAGCTTATGGTACTTATCTTTGCTGGGTTCAGCAACCAGAGCTAACATTTTCTTAAGCAACTTGAGAGCTTTTGTGTTATCCCCTTGCATTAAAAAAATTGGTGAGCAGTTGGTGAGCAGTTTACGGCAAGACCCTTTACTCTGCACTCAGACAGCCACTTAAATATTTAAAAGGCCTTTTCTGTAAGATCTGTTTCACAGTAACCATTAACCATGGCACTAATTTTCTGAACACTTCTCTTTCAAACCAACTAAAAATGCTTCAGCTTCCTTCACCTTGCCTCCCATACACAAGTCTTCAATAATCATGTTGTGTGTATTAATATCAGGTTTATATCCCATCTCCTTCATTTCCTCAAATATATTCATAACATCACCAGGTTTACCTTGAAGACAACAACCACAAATCATAGTTTATTGAGCAGTTCCTTGGCCTCTTCTACTTTCTCAAGTTTGCATAAAGTATCCACTAGTGCATTGTAACAAACATAGCCAAGGAAAACCCCCATATTTTTGAACTCCTTAAATTTTACTATAGCTTCAGAAGCCAAGCCTATATGACATAAACATTTTAAAATCACACTAACAATCACAAAATTTGTTTTAATACCCTTTGATATCATTTCACTGTGAAAAGCCAAAGCTTTATTTATGTTCCCAAATTTGCAATACCTAGAAATCAAAGCACTGTATACATATGCATCAGAAACAACACCTTGTTTTTCCAAGTGACGCACACATTCAGCTTCTGCAAGTTTATTCTTATCACAAAACCCACGTATCACAACTGTGTAACCAAAGGCACTCAAAAGAATGTTTTCTTCTCCGCTTTTCAAGAGAGCAGATCATAACCCGCATCTAAAATTCCATTCAAAGAAAGCCCTTCAATACAAGTGGAGTAAGCAAAAGCATTTGGGGTTACCCCTGCTTTCTCCATCTCCAGGAACCAATCAACTGCTTCTTCTAAACTACCCTTCTTACAAAGGGTCTTAATCACAATAAAATATGCGTATATTCAAACTCAGCCCCAGACTCTTTGGTAAACAGCCAAAGCGGCACCCACTTTCTCACATTCTACTAACTTGTTCAGGAAAAAGTTACATGATTGTAACACCCCGGCCCAAAACCCGAGGGCGAATCTAACTGCAACTCATATAAACTTAAATATCTCTTTACAAACATTTAGAGCTTTAATACAAATATTAAACTGCAGCGGAAGAATTCAAAATTTCTACCAAAATCATCTACAATCCTCAATCACAAGTTCTTCCCTTCACTTAACACGAATCAATCTTGATTTCTGGAAAACTAAATCACATTAAACTATAGTGAGTACAAACTCAGTAAGCAAATTAGTTTTTCATATACCAAAATACATACATACTTTTATATAATGCAAATGGATGTCGTGTCACAATCTTTTCAAAATATCATAAAATGAATTCATAAAAATCATAAATATCATACCTTCATTTATAAAAAGGGATGGATTCATGTAAAAACATTAGAAACATAAATCATTCGTAAAAACGTTAAATCATAAACATTGATAGCTCATGCCTCGTAGTCATCATCATTCATCATTCAGGGTACTATACCCCGCATTGTTCGTCTTTCAGGGTACTATACCCCGCACTGTTCATAACATCATTGTGCACAAGATCATCATCATCATCATCATACCAGCAAGCTGGCCACAACATTTCATAACATCATAACATTAGCATCATATACATTACTACGGACAATGAGCCAAAATATTTTGTTGAATCCATCTTATATACTTTCATAAATAGCATTCAAAGACTTTTAAAACATTTAAGAACCTTTCTTTGATCACTTAATTCTTTTAGAAAATTATTTAAGAAAACTAAGTTCTGAAGAAAAATCATTTAAAAGTGTTTTCATTATATAAAACTCATTTAAAAACCTTTAAAATCAGTTCTTGCATAAACTCCATTTTCACATAATCGTTACAACATAAACAATATTTTTCATAAAACATATCTGTACATATCAAAATAGGCTTTTCAAACATGACAACATATAATATTGTTTATTGTGATTCGTTTTAGAAGTCTAGTTTACTTACCTTTTGGCATCCACGCGTAACATATGTATATTGATATCATCGGCCTAAAAATCATTAATAAAACTCTCATAAGATAAAATCAAATCCTAATCATAAATTCCAATGTCCACAAATTTCTCATTTTAAATATCTCTCAAACTCAACCTCAAACAATCTCACTATTCGATCCTAAAACAGAACAGCCCATGTCCTCAGATTTTTAATAAATTAGTACCTTATTTGAAAAATCTCAAATTTTACAAAGCATATGCTGACATTCTAGAAATTTTTTGGTAAAAATTACATAGCTTAATTCCTTCAAAAATTATTGAAAATAATTTACGTTTCAGAAATCATCAAATCTGTCACACAGTTTTCTGTTTTGAACATACTTGCTTTGAAAATACAAAACAATTTATTGTTTTATCATAAAATCATGAAAATTTCCAAAATCACACTAGACATATTTATAAATCACTGGTTCAAATTTCATAATTTTTGAAGTAGTCTAGCCATGGTAAAATAATTCCGTAATTCATGTTTTTCACTGAAATCGGAAATTTCCAGGTTTTCAGCTTAGTTTGAAAAATTCATAAAAAATTGAGTTGAAATCCGATTTCATCGAAACAAGTTTCAAAGCATTCTTGATGATGTCTAGTTTAACATATCCAAAATCTAGAATTAAAAATAATTTTTACAAATTACTATGATTTTCGAAATAACTCACTGTCAGCATATTTTTTGTAAAATCTTAAGTTTCTAGTTCTACTACAAATACTTAATCATACTTCTTCATAACAAATTATCAGAATCAAGAATTGAAATTTATCTCCAAATCTTCTCTAACCATAATATCTAATTCAAACGACACCATTTGATCTCTTGTGTTGCTCATGGCTCTTTTTCTTTTCTTTTCTCTCTTTTCTCTCCATCTTTTTTTCCCTTCTTTTCACCGTCTCTCTCTCTATCGTTTTTTTCCCTTCTCTCTGTCGTAATGGAAAGTTAATACATCTTATTCCTTTTATACTAGGGTTACAAAAATATTAAAGAATTTTAAGGATTAAAATACCCTTAATGAAATGACTAATGCCTTAAGACAATTGGAGTATTACATAATAATATAGACCAACCATATCCACGACAATTAGTATAAAATAATATATCAATAACATTACCAAACATTCCCACAGTAGCACAAGCCTTAACCATTACATCATAAGCTCGAGCCAAAAACCCTTCTTCACAAAAGGCTTCAAGTAAATCAGTAGCCTTAAAATTCCGATCATTCTCTTTTGTAACGATTTCCAATAACACATACTCCAACCTCTTAACCCAACCACAGCTACAGAATATTCTCACAAACGCCACAAACGTATTATTATGACTGAATCCAAATATTTTTAACCGTTCAAAGTATGATGCTGCAATTTTGGGTTCCTTTCCAAGACTATACAGCTTTTCAACAACTTCACTTGTATTCAACTTGAAAGAGCCACTATCAATTTGGTCCCTTTGCTTACTATTCAAGCTAGATTCTTCTAATTCAGAATCTGAAGAGATTAGTCTCAGCTGGGCAAGGGCTGAAACTGAACAGCACCGTATCAGTTGAACATGTTTGATGATACCCACATGAAAATACGAAGTGTATTATGCAAAAAGCTTAAGCTTGAATAGAAAAAGATGGACATAGAAGAAGAAGCTTACTTGACAAAAACCCTTGACGCCGTCAAGAAGTTGAAGCCGCGGTTTATTGGCGGGGGCGTGGGGCTTAGTTTTTGCCCTTTTAGTTTCAAAAACCCGCTAACAAACGTTAACGCTATAGCTGGGGTAGTATTCACGTCGCGTCGGTTTCGTGTGTCATATTATACCGATTCAAACTCGAACTATTTAATAATTGTTTTAAAATATTAATAATTTAATCTGACATAATAAATAAATAAATTATTTAATAATTTACTTAAT